>SJYV01055413.1:1099745-1120656 GCA_006410875.1 Neotragus pygmaeus
TGATGCCATCCAGCCATCTTATCCTCTGTCGTCCCCTTCTCCTCCTGCCCCCAATCCCTCCCAGCATCATAGTCTTTTCAATGAATCAACTCTTCGTACGAGGTGGCCAAAGTACTGGAGTTTCAGCTTTAACATCATCCCTTCCAAAAACAAGCTCCATTTGCCACCACCTCAGCAGAATGTTGAATAGCAGTCCTCATGATCACTTTCATGCCCAGCTGATAGTCATTTACCTCTTGGAATCAGCAAACATTTATGAAAAGCCCCCTCTTAATTGGCTGTATTATATTCTCTGCAAAATTTGTAAGTTAAATCCTTTAACCACATTTCCAGCCCTTTCTCAGAATGTGACTATATTTGTATTTGGAAATGAGTTACTTTAAGCCATGATTAAGGGAAAAGTCTACTAGGATGGAGTCCTAAGCCAGTATATGTGGTTTTGTAAGAAGGGAAAGAGACACGTAGAAATTTTCCATCAGAGAGGAAGGCAATGTGATGACACAGTAAGAAGGCATCCATCAGCAAGCCAAAGAGAGAGGCTCAGGAAAAAAAGAAAAAGTTAACCCTTTGATTTCATACCTCAAACCTCCAGATTTGTGAGAAAATATATTTCTATCCTTTAAACCACCCAGTCTTATATTTTGTTATAACACCCCTAGTCAACAAATACACCTCCTATATGTAGGATGCTGTGTCAGCCAAGGGAATATTTCTATTTTTAAATTCTAATGACATCACCCGATATATTACAGTTGTGCTGAAAAAATGTTTTCCTTAAACACATTCTTCCAAACGTAACNGCAAAATAAGATACTTAGTAATTCTTATTTTTTTGTACAACATAGAATATTATATCATGAGGCATAAATTTTCTTCCTCTTAAGATTGTCTAGGTTCTTTACCAAAAGTTAATTGCCTGGTTCTGCACTGCCTGCTTATTCTTTTTAAGAAGCCTAGATTCTTGCTTGGATTATTGTAGATAATCTATATTAGAGAAAAGAGAATTTTAGTCATATCCACCTATTTATTGTTTGGGTCCCTCTCTAACCCTCTGAAGATGTTAACTTAGAATTTCTCAGTCTGAGCAGTGACATCTTCCAACCTTAATATAGAGAAGAGTTGTAAGAACTAGAAGCATAAAGAAGAAAAAAGTGAAATGATTTTTTAAAACAGAAAGATGTACTGTAATTGTTTGTTTTACCAACCAGAAGAAGAGAGTATTCTCATTGGCTGGCCTAGGCTATAAAACCAGGGCAGTGCAAACAGGCAGCAGGAGGAAAGATTGGGACCAAAGGAAAGTAAGAAGGAGTATAGGGTTTAAGCCATCATGGCACCATGTAGAACATACTAGAGAGAGGGCAGGAATTAGACTTATTGACAGTGGACTATCAGACAAATCTGATAGTGGACGATCAGAGCTAGCAGAGGAGATTGGCAATAGACATAGGGGAAGAAAGCAGAGATGCCATCTAAAATGGCACAGCAATCTGAAAATACTCATTGTAAGACAAACAACTCTGCATTTCTTAATGGTGTCCTGAAACAGCTGAAATCTCAGATGGTGCAATACCTGTGTTCTCGAAAAAGAGTAAAGAAGAAGATAATGCACTTTAAGAAGATTGTTCACAGTAAATGATCAAAATTTAAGAGCCACCAGAACCTAATAATTTAGCCCTGAAGAATCTAGAAAACTTACCCCGTTTCCTGGTTGTTACAGATTATAGACGTCTTCTTGTTAGACTGTGTGTCACCTCTCAGTGAGTTCTCTGAATCTCATTCCAACAGAATTGGAGTTTGTCATGACCACAGTGACTTCATAAGAGATGTAAGTTACAAGAAAAACATTGTACATTGCCATCATTGCAAAATTTGCCTACTATATATTTCTGTGGCATGTCAAGATCCTTTACGGGAGATGAAAACATACCCAGCATAAAATTGTGTTCATTTAAGAAGTAGTCTTTATTTTAGATATTTTCAAAATTCTCCTACACGTACTTATTTCAAAGTACATGTTCTTTTCCAGGTAAAGCATCTTCCTGTAACTTTTTAGTGACCATCTTAAGTTAAAATGTCATGTTCTTGGGAATTATGAGCTTGGTTTGTACAGTTGCAAATTCTTCAATTTTGAAGAAAATTGGAACTGAATATGGAATGGTGTGGCAAGCCTATTCCTTGAAAATGATTCATAGTTGTGCCCAGTGAGTGGGGCTGTCTTCTTCCTTTTCAGTTCAGTTCAGTCGCTCAGTCGTGTCCGACTCTGCGACCCCATGAATCTCAGCACACCAGGCCTCCCTGTTCATTACCATCTCTCGGAGTTCACTCAGACTCACATCCATTGAGTCCGTGATGCTATCCAGCCATCTCATCCTTGGTCATCCCCTTCTCCTCCTGCCCCCAATCCCTCCCAGCATCAGAGTCTTTTCCAATGAATCAACTCTTCTCGTGAGGTGGCTAAAGTACTGGAGTTTCAGTTTTAGCATCATTCCTTCCAAAGAACACCCAGGACTGATCTCTTTCAGAATGGGCTGGTTGGATCTCCTTGCAGTCCAAGGGACTCTCAAGAGTCTTCTCCAACACCACAGTGCAAAAGCATCAATTCTTTGGTGCTCAGCCTTCTTCACAGTCCAACTCTCACATCCATACATGACCACAGGAAAAACCATAGCCTTGACTTCTTCCTTTTTACTACCTGTAATTACTTCCTTGGAGGAAACTGCCTTGCCCCAGTACTGCAGACCAGTGTCCTGTGAAGAAATGTGTTTGCTAGTCACTTAATCACTCACGTAGGAGGAAGCCATTGCCACAGTCTCTTCTCTTTGTTCATTTTCAACATTTCCCTCATGATTCAAATTTCAGGTTTGTGGATTCTTAGAACTAAAAGAGGATCATCCAGCTCATTTATGGTGGGACCTTCAAGACATGGCCAATGTTGCTTTGCTGCAGGGCTTGGAGCTAGAACTCAAGTCCCATTCTTCCCAGTTCAGTTCAGTTCAGTTGCTCAGTCATGTCCGACTCTTTGCGACCCTATGGACTACAGCATGCCAGGCTTCCCTATGCATCACCAACTCCTGGAGCTTACTCAAACTCATGACCTTTGAGTCAGTGATGGTATCCAACCATCTCATCCTCTGTTGTCCCCTTTTCCTCCTGCCTTCAATCTTTCCCAGCATCAAGGTCTTTTCCGATGAGCCAGTTCTTCACATCAGGTGGCCAAAGTANCTCAAACTCATGACCTTTGAGTCAGTGATGGTATCCAACCATCTCATCCTCTGTTGTCCCCTTTTCCTCCTGCCTTCAATCTTTCCCAGCATCAAGGTCTTTTCCGATGAGCCAGTTCTTCACATCAGGTGGCCAAAGTATTGGAGTTTCAGCTTCAACATCAGTCCTTCCAATGAACACTCAGGACTGATCTCCTTTAGGATGGACTGGTTGGATCTCCTTGCCATCCAAGGGACTCTCAAGAGTCTTCTCCAACACCACAGTTCAAAAGCATCAATTCTTTGGTGCACAGCTTTCTTTATAATCCAACTCTCACATCCATGCATGATTACTGGAAAAAGCATAGCTTTGACTAGACAGACATTTTTTTGGCAAATTAATGTCTCTGCTTTTTAACATGCTGTCTAGGTTGGTCACAGCTTTTCTTCCAAGGAGCAAACGTCTTTTAATTTCACGGCTGCGGTCACTATCTGCAGTGATTTTGCAGCCCCCCCAAGATAAAGTCTGTCACTGTTTCCATTATTTCCCCATCTATTTGCCACAAAGTGATGAGACTGGATGCCATGATCTTAGTTTTCTGAATGTTGAGTTTTAAGCCAGCTTTTTCACTCTCCTCTTTCACCTTTCTGGCTTCCCGGGCCAGAGCTCTTTTCCAGGACACCATTCTCACTATGCCTGTGACAGCTGCTGAACTCANGATGCCATGATCTTAGTTTTCTGAATGTTGAGTTTTAAGCCAGCTTTTTCACTCTCCTCTTTCACCTTTCTGGCTTCCCGGGCCAGAGCTCTTTTCCAGGACACCATTCTCACTATGCCTGTGACAGCTGCTGAACTCACCCAAGGCTAGCTGACTGATGGGGAGAACCATGAATTTGGGAGATGAAAAGTCTCAATTTGATGCTTGATTTGGCACTGTCATTTTAGACTTCAGTTGTTGAGAGGAGGATTAAATTTGATTAAAGTGACATGATGGGTCACTTCCAGTGCTTGGTTTGTTTCCCTAAGCATAGATGCTGACTAAAAGAGATGGGACCAATTCTTACATGGCTTAAGGAGGAAAGAGGTGTGATTATGAGGACGTTTCTGTTTCTGAAGTTAAAGGGTGAGGTACATGGTGAGCTTTCTGTGGTTGAACGAACTCTTCTTGGATGCTATGCTGACTTTTTGAATTACTCACATTCAGTTGGTGGTTCTTTAGTTTTAAACCAGAATCTTCACATCTGCCCTCTGGTATTTGTCATTTAAAATACCCTAAAAATATGCACCATCCATTCACTTCTGCCTTTCCCCTATCCTAATAATATTGTAAATCTTTGCTGAGAAAATAGCCTGTAAATGGTTAGCTCCTGCCTTCTCCTTACAAGTGCTAGGGTTAAAAACGAATATTAGAACTGGGAAGCGTTCACACACAAATGAAAAGCTTTTGACAGGCAAACCACTCCAGTATTCTTGCCTGGAAAATCCTATGGACAGAGGATCCTGGCAGGCTATAGTCCATGGGATCACAAGAGTTGGACACTACTTAGCGACTAAGCCACCACCAGACACCTGTTTAAGAAAGCCTATTTTCTCTTTCTTGCTGATAATTTGCCAGAGGATTTCTCAAATTGTTCTGCCGTTGTGTCTTTTCACCTGACTAGCAAGTACAGTTAAAGGCTCTAGTGGCATCTCTGCCTGGTTTGACAAACACAAGTCTCCGTTAGGTGCCCAGCCCCATGAGGTCTCTGGCATCCTAGAACCCACCACCTTTCGCATATTCCCTGCTGAGCGCAGGGCCAGCTTTCCTGAGTTGTCACTAACTTCTCTGTGGCTGTGCTTGCTCCTATTAACTTCCTTGTGGCTCTAAGTTCTTTTAAAGATAACCTAGTTTTATTTCTTTACTAAAGTAATTTGAATAAAGCATAGAGGTTTTAGTCATTGGTGTTTTCTTGACCACAAATAAAACATAAAAATAAAGGCTCTGTGTGTGTATGCTCAGTCGTGTCCGACTCTTTGCCATCTTAAGGACTATAGCCCACTAGGCTCCTTTCGTCTATGGAATTCTCTAGGCAGGAATGCTGGAGTGGTTGCCATTTCTTCCTCTTGGGGGTTCTTCCCGACCCAGCGATCGAACCTACATCTCCTGCATTGGCGGGTGGATTCTTTACCACTGAGCCACCTGGGAAACCCAAGGGCTCTGTAGTATAGATAGTATTTCAGAAGCTGAAATTCAACATCCACTGAACTGAACAGTGGAAACTTTCTAAAGGAAAGACTCTCTGACCCAAACTGAGAGGTTGTTCCAGTCTTTTGAAAAGCCCATGTTTAGTTTGCAGTAGAATGAAGGTTAGTGATATTCTTATATATTTTGGTTACATCACATTGAGATCATAATATTCCTAATGTTCTTTACACCTGTCTCAAACTTTTCCTTTTTGCCTTTCTTTTAAAGTCACACATGATCATAATTAATATTTAAAAAGAGATTTTTCCTAGGAATCGATGAGACATTTGGCATTTGCCTTCATTTTCTTTGGAAGATGCTTATTTTTCTTGTCATCTGTAGGGGAAGAAACCTGTTATGAAAGCTGATAGACCACAGCCATCAGAAGCATTTGTCTGGTTTTATTTCGATGGTCCTGCACATGGCATTGCCAACAGAGTGTCACAGAAACTAAGTAAGAAACATAGTGAACATCATCTATTTTTTGTGGAAATGGCATGGGTTTTCCCAATTATAAGAGCACTGTAACAAGTATAACCCAAAGAAATTCTTTAAGATAAGTATTTATGTAAGGTATGGATGACACATCTGGCCTTGCCACTTTTGGGTACTTTAGTACTTTAGCAGAAAGCATTGTTCTTTTTTTTTTTTTTTTTTAACTTTTGGTTTTGTATTGGAGTATAGCCAATTAACAATGTTGTGATAGTTTCAGGGGAACAGTGGAGGGACTCAGCCATACATATACATGTATCCATTCTCCCTCAAACTCCCCTCCCATCCAGACTTTCACTCAACATTGAGCAGAGTTTCCTATGCTATACAGTAGGTCCTTGATGGTTATCCATTTTAAATATAGCAGTGTATACGTGACCTTCCCAAACTTTCTAACAATCTCTTCCCCGCTTCCTTCCCACCAGCAAAAAAGTTCATTCTCTGTCTGTGAATCTGTTTCTGTTTTGTAAATAAGTTCATTTGTATCATGGCCTTTTAGATTAACATATAAAGAACATCATATGATGTTTCTGCTTCTCTGTCTGATTTACTTCACTCAGTATGACAGTCTCTGGGTCCATCCTTCTTGTTGCAAATGACATTATTTCATTATTTTTAATGGCTGTGTCATCTATATGTATATAGATATACAAATAGATATGTATATGTATATCTATCTATATATATCACATCTTCTTTATCCATTCCTCTGATGATGGACATTTAGTTGCTTCCATGTCTTGGCTGTTGTAAACAGTGCTGCAATGAGCATTGGGGTGCACGTATCCTCTCGGGCCATGTTTTCCCCAAATATATGCTGAGGAGTGGGATTGCAGGGTCATATGGTAGCTCTCAGTTCAGTTCAGTTCAGTCGCTCAGTAGTGTCCAACTCTTTGTGACCCCATGAATTGCAGCACACCAGGCCTCCCTGTCCATCACCAACTCCTGGAGTTCACCCAGACTCAGGTCCATCGAGTCAGTGATGCCATCCAGCCATCTCATCCTCTGTCGTCCCCTTCTCCTCCTGCCCCCAATCCCTCCCNCTCCTCTCCCCATGTCCATAAGTCTGTTCTCTATGTCTGTTTCTCCATTGCTGGCTTGTAAATAAACTCTTCAGTACTATTTTTCTAGATTCCATATATATGTGTTAGAATACGATATTTATCTTTCTCTTTCTGACTCACTTTACTCTATATAATAGGTTCTAGGTTCATCCACCTCATCAGAACTGACTCAAATGTGTTCCTTTTTATGGCTGAGTAATATTCCACTGTGTATATGTATCACAACTTCTTTATCCATTTATCTGTTGATGGATATCTAGGTTGATTCCATGTTCTAGCTGTTGTAAATAGTGCCGCAATGAACAATGGGATACACGTGTCTTTTTCAATTTTGGTTTTCTCAAAAATCCCCTCAGGAGTGGGATTGCTGGGTCATATGGTGGTTTTATTCCTAGTTTTTAAAGGAATCTCCATACCATCTTCCATAGTGGCTGTATCAATTTATATTCCCACCAACAGTGCAAGAGCGTTGCTTTTTCTCCACAGCCTCTCCAGCATTTATTGTTTGTGGACTTCTTGATGATGGCCATTCTGACTGGTGTGAGGTGATATCTAATTGCAGTTTTGATTTGCATTTCTCTGATAATGAGCGAAGTTGAGCATCTTTTCATGTGTTTGTTAGCCATCTGTATGTCTTCTTTGGAGAAATGTCTATTTAGGTCTTTTCCCCACTTTTTGATTGGGTTTTCTGGAGTATTTTCCTGGCATTGAGTTATATGAGCTGCTGGTATATTTTGGAAACCAATCCTTTGTCAGTTGTTTCATTTTCTCTTATTTTCTTCCATTCTGAGGGCTGTCTTTTCACCTTGCTTATAGTTTCCTTCGCTATGCAGAAGCTTTTAAATTTAATCAGGTCCCACTTCTGCTTTTATTTCTGTTACTCTAGGAGGTGGGTCATAGAGGATCTTGCTTTGATTTGTGTCATCGAGTGTTCTGCCTGTGTTTTCCTCTTAAGAGTTTTATGTTTCTGGTCTTACATTTAAGTCTTTAAACCATTTTGAGTTTATCTTTGTGTATGGTGTTAGGAAGTGTTTTGATTTAATTCTTTTACATGTAGCTTAGTACCATTTATTGAAGGGGCTGTCTTTGCCCCATTGTATATGCTTGCCTCCTTTGTCAAAAATAAGGTACCCATAGGTGCGTGGGTTTATTTATGGACTTCCTATCTTGTTCCATTGGTCTATATTTCTGTTTTTGTGCCAGTACCATACTGTCTTGATGACTGTAGCTTTGTAGTATAATCTGAAGGCACGAAGATTGATTCTTCCAGCTCCATTCTTCTTTCTCAAGACTGCTTTGGCTATTTGGGGTCCTTTGTGTTTCCACATGAATTGTGAAATTTTTTATTCTAGTTCTGTGAAAAATGCCATTGGTAATTTAATAAGGATTGCACTGAATCTGTAGATTGCCTTTGGTAATATAGTCATTTTCACAATATTGATTCTTCCTACCCAGGAACATGGAGTATCTCTCCATCTGTTTATTTTATCTTTGATTTCTTTCATTAGTGTCTTATAATTTTCTGTGTACAGTTCTTTTGTCTCCTTAGGTAAGTTTATTCATAGATATTTAATTCTTTTTGTTGCAATGGTGAATGAGATTGATTCCTTAATTTCTATTTCTGATTTTTTCATTGTTAGTATATACAAATGCAAGTGATTTCTGTGTGCTGATTTTGTATTCTGTGACTTTGCTAAATTCACTGATTAGCTCTTATAATTTTCTGATTCTATCTTTAGAGTTTTCTATGTACAGTATCATGTCATTTGCAAACAGTGAGCACTTTACTTCTTTTCTGATCTGGATTCCCTTTATTTCTTTTTCTTCTCTGATTGCTGTAGCTAGGTCTTCCAGAGCTATGTTGAATAATAGTGGACACCCTTGTCTTGTTCCTGATCTTAGGGGGAATGCTTTCAGTTTTTCACCATTGAGGCTTATCATATATGGCCTTTACTATGTTGAGGTAGGTTCCTTTTATGACCATTTTTTGAAGAGTTTTAATCATAAATGTGTGCTGAATTTTGTCAAAGGCTTTTTCTGTATCTATAGAGATTGTCATATGGTTTTTATCTTTCAGTTTGTTAATATGGTGTATCACATTGGTTGATTTGATATATTGAAGAATCCTTGCATTCCTGGAATAAACCCAACTTGATCATAGTGTATGAGCTCTTTGATGTGTTGCTGAATTCTGTTTGCTAACATTTTGTTGAGAATTTTTGCATCTTTGTTCATCAGTGATATTGGCCTATAGCTTTCTTTTTTTGTGTTGTCTTTGTCTGGTTTTGGTATCAGGATAATGGTGGCCTTGTAGAATGAGTTTGGAAGTGTTCCTTCCTCTACAATTTTTTGAAAGAGTTTTAGAAGGGTAGGCATTAGCTCTTCTCTAAATGTTTGATAGAATTCTCCTGTGAAGCCATCTGGTCCTGGGCTTTTGTTTTTGTGGAGATTTTTGATCACAGCTTCAGTTTCAGTGCTTGTAATTGGGTTGTTCATAATTTCTATTTCTTTCTGGTTCGGTCTTGGAAGATTGAACTTTTCTAGGAATCTGTCCAATTCTTCCAGGTTATCCATTTTATGGTCACATAGTTGTTCATAACAGTCTCTTATAACCCTTTGTATTTCTGCATTGTCTGTTGTAGCTTGTTTTTCATTTCCAGTTTTGCTGACTTGATCCTTCTCCCTTTTTTCCTTGATGAGTCTGGCTAAAGCTTTGTCAATTTTGTTTATCTTCTCAAAGAATCTGCTTTTAGTTTCATTCATCTTTACTATTGTTTCTTTCATTTCTTTTTCATTTATTTCTGCTCAGATCTTTATGATTTCATTCCTACTAATTGTGAGAGGTTTTTGTTCTTCTATTTTCCAGTTGTTTGGTGTAAAGTTAGGTTGTCTATTCGATGTTTTTCTTATTTCTTGAAGTAGGATTGTATTGCTATAAACTTTCTTCTAATAACTGCTTTTGCTGCAACCCATAGGTTGTGAGTTGTTGTGTTTTCATTGTAATTTCTTTCTAGAATTTTTTTGATTTCCCTTTTGATTTCTTCAGTAACCTGTTGGTTATTTAGAAATGAGTTGTTTAATCTTCATGTGTTTGTGTTTCTTACAGTTTTTTTCTTGTAATTGATATCTAGTCTCATAGCACTGTAGTTGGAGAAGATGTTTAATATGATTTCAATTTTCTTAAATTTACTGAGGTTTGATTTCTGACCCAAGATGTGGTCTATCCTGGAGAATGTTCCATGTGCACTTGAGAAGGTGTATTCTTCTGTATTTGGATGGAATGCATGGAAGATACCAAAGAGATCCATCTAATCTAATGTATCATTTAAGATTGTGTTTCCTTATTAACTTTCTGTTTTGATGATCTGGCTATTGGTGTAAGTAGGGTATTAAAGTCTCCTACTATTATTGTGTTACTGTCAATTTCTCCTTTTATGTCGTTAGTGTTTGTCTTATGTTTTGAGGTGTTTCTATGTTGGGTGCATAGATATTTACAATTGTTATGTCTTCCTTTTGGATTGATCCCTTTATCATTATGTAATGTCCTTCCTTATCTCTTGTAATCTTTATTTTAAGGTCTATTTTGTCTGATATGAGGATTCCTACTCCAGCTTTCTTTTGCTTTCCATTTGCATGGAATATATTTTTTCATCCTCTCACTTTCAGTCTATATATGTCTTTAGGTCTGAAATGTGCTTCTTGTAGACAGTATATATGTGGGTCTTATTTTTATATCCATTCAGCCAGTCTGTGTCTTTTGGTTGGAACATTCAGTCCATTCACATTTATATATGTGATATATATAGGAACACATTGATATATGTGTTCCTATTGCCATTTTCTTTAGTGTTGATTTTGTAGATCTTTTTTCTTCTCTTGTATTTCTTGACTATGTCCTTTTAACATTTGTTGTAAAGCTGGTTTGATGGTACTGAGTTCTCTATACTCTTGCTTGGCTGAAAAGCTTTTTATTTCTCCATCAATTTTGAATGAGATGCTTGCTGGGTACAATAATCTTGGTTGTAGATTTTTCCCTTTCAGTACTTTAAATATATCCTGCTATTCCCTTCTGGTCTGCAGAATTTCTGCTGAAAGATCAGCTGTTAAGCGTATGGGATTTCCCTTGTATGTTACTTGTGGCTTCTCCCTTGCTGCTTTTAATATTCTTTCTTTGTGTTTAGTCTTTGCTAGTTTGATTAGTATATGTCTTGGTGTATTTGTCCGTGGGTTTATCCTGTATGGAACTCTTTTTGCCTCTTGGACTTGATCAACTATTTCCTTTTCTATGCTGGGGAAATTTTCAACTATAATCTCTTCAAAATTTTGCTCATACACTTTCTTTTTTCTTCTTCTTCTGGGACCCTTATAATTTGTTGGTGCATTTGATATTGTCAGAGGTCTCAGACTGTCCTCCATTCTTTTCATTCTTTTTACTTTATTCTGCTCTTCAAAAGTTATTTCCATCATTTTATCTTCCAGCTCACTCATTCGTTCTTCTGCTGCAGCTATTCTAATATTGATTCCTTCTAGAGTTTTTTTAAATTTCAGTAATTGTATTTGTCTCTGTATGTTTATTCTTTAATTCTTCTAGGGCTTTGTTAATTGATTCTTGCATTTTCTCCATTTTGTTTTCAAGGGTTTTGATCATCTTTACAATCATTATTCTGAATCTTTTTTCAGGTAGTTTGCCTATTTTCTCTTCATTTATTTGGACTTCTGTGTTTCTAGTTTGTTCCTTCATTTGTGTAGTGTTTCTCTGCCCTTTCATTATTTTTTTTTAACTTATTGTGTTTGAGGTCTCCTTTTCCAAGCCTTCAAGGTGGAATTCTTTCTTCCTTTTGGTTTCTGCCCTCCTAAGCCTGGTCCAGTGTTTTGTGTAAGCTTCCTATAGGGTGAGATTTGTGCTGAGTTTTTGTTTGTTTTTTTCTTTGATGGGCAAGGCTGAGTGAGGTGATAATTCTGTCTGCTGATGATTGGGTTTGTATTTTTATTTTGTTTGTTGTTTAGATGAGGCTTCCTGCACAGGATGCTACTGGTGGCTGGGTGATGCCAGGTTTTGTATTCAGGTGGTTTCTTTTCTGTTAGTTCTCACTATTTGATACTCCCGGCTGAACGACTTCACTTTCACTTTTCATTTTCATGCATTGGAGAAGGAAATGGCAACCCACTCCAGTATTCTTGCCTGGAGAATCCCAGGGACGAGGGAGCCTGGTGGGCTGCCATCTATGGGGTCGTACAAAGTTGGACACGACTGAAGTGACTTAGCAGTAATTGCAGTCGGGTTAGTTCTCTGGTAGTCTAAGGTCTTGGAATCATTGCTCCCACTCCAAAGGCTCCGGGCTCAATCTCTGATCAGGGGCAATGATTCCACAAGTAGTTTGTTATGACATTAAGTGAGATTAAAACAAATATTCAAAAATGAGAAACCAAAGATGAACCCCAGACAAGTGGCAGTTACAAAATCAGGCAAATAATAATTAAAATTATGCAATATACACATATACAGATACACCAATGAGCAAAGTCAAAACAGTCCAGCAAAAATAAAGTAAACTAGATTAACCTGGTGAACAAAGGAAATCAAAAATTATATTTACCAGTTAAGAACAAAACTAACTAAAGCACAAACTGAAAAACAAAACTAAAGCAAGGTGCCAAGTGAGGATTAAAGCAATGAAAACAAAACTAGCAAATATGTTGAGAAGAAAGGAAAGAAAGAAAAGAAAGAAAGAATAGATATGTGAAGTTGAATAGAGATAGATGAAGAAGATTTATATACATTAAAGATTAACTGCAAGGGGAAAGAACAATAGGAAACGCAAACAAAGGAATAAATGTACAAAAATATAATAGGTTTAAAAAATTAAAATTATAGAAAAGATAAAAAAAAAGACACACACGCACAAACAAAAACTCCACAGAATGGCAAAAGCCCAACGTAGAGGCAGAGGTTTATAACAACAATAAAAAAACGTGACTGAGAAAAAAGAAGCTCAAAAGCTTAATTAGATTTCATTGTGCCAATAAAATCAACAAGTACAACAGAGGGAGAAAATAAAAGAAAAAAAAATCCAAAAGAATCTAGAAAACAAGTCATACCATAAGAATAATAAATATTTTTCTTGAGTCATTGCTGTCAGAGTCCTTTCCCTCGCTGGGAATCATAGTCCACCTCACCTCCCTAGGATGCCCTCTAACACTGTGCTGATCTCTGGACCTGCCGTGGGGGCAGCTCAGATTCTAACTTGTCCTACTCCTGTGTGTTCTTGCCTCCAATGTCCACAGCTATCAGAGCTAGTATGTTTTCTTTTGTGGGAGCTCTCAATGACCTTTTATATATTCTATAGACACAGAGTCTGGCTAGTTGATCTTGTGGATTTAGTCTGCAGCTAGTATAGCTGTGTGAAGGTTTCGGTCTTCTTCTTTAGCCACACTGGCTCTGGATTTCAACTGTGTGTGNTCAGAGCTAGTATGTTTTCTTTTGTGGGAGCTCTCAATGACCTTTTACATATTCTATAGACACAGAGTCTGGCTAGTTGATCTTGTGGATTTAGTCTGCAGCTAGTACAGCTGTGTGAAGGTTTCGGTCTTCTTCTTTAGCCACACTGGCTCTGGATTTCAACTGTGTGTGTGTGTTTTTTTTCCCACCTCTAAATGTGGGTCGTCCACTGGGGTTTGCTCCTGAGGCTGCCCTGGAGGACTTGGGTTTGCCCCTGGAAGGGCTGGATGTGGAAGTGGTGCAACTGCTTGGTTCACAGGGGTTCTGGCAGCACCAGGTACTCAGGGGAGTTGGAGGCTAGGGCGGCAGGAGGTATAGTGCTCTAGAAAAGTATGGCAACCAGTATTGGCCAATATGCTCCAGTATCCTTGCCTGGAGAACCTCCCTCCCTGACAGAGAAGCCTGGCAGGCCACAGTCTACTGGGTCGCAAAGAGTCGGACACTACTGAAGTGACCCTGCGTGTATAGCTGCAGGAGTTCTCTTGCCTGTGGCAGCTCTGCCCCAGTGAGAGTTGAGAGTGAAGGTGGCGCAGCTATTTGGCTTGTGGGGACCCTGGCGGCGCCAAGTGTGCAGGGACATGGACTGCTTCTGCCACAGGAGTTATGGCCCTAACAGAGTCTTTTTTTGAGCCTCTTGTAGCTGGCGATCAGAAGGCTCTTCGTCCAGTCTTTCTCCATAACTCTGCCCCGACAGGCTCTTAGAGGGGTCCCTTGCCTGGAGTCTCTCTGTCGTTCGGCATGTCAAGCACTTAAAGGGGCGCCCTGGGTGGGGTCCTACTATGTAGTTCAGTGCAACAGTCACTTAAGGAGCACCTTGACTTTATTTATCTTTTGATAATTTGGGTATTGCAACCTATGGGAGGTGATGGAACTATTAGAATAAAAAGGAAATAGGATGATATAGGAAGATTACATTGGGGTCTAAAAAGTCTGGGTTACTGGAAGCCTAAGGATTAGATAGATAAACTCTCTGACTCTTCAGTTCAGTTGCTCAGTTGTGTCCGACTCTTTGCAACCCCATGAACAGCAGCATGCCAGGCTTCCCTGTCCATCACCAACTCCTGGAGTCCACCCAAACCCATGTCCATTGAGTTGGTGATGCCATCAAAGCATCTCATCCTCTGTCGTCCCCTTCTCCTCCCGCCTTCAGTCTTTCCCAGCATCAGGGTCTTTTCAAATGAGTCAGCTCTTCACATCAGGTGGCCAAAATATTGGAGTTTCAGCTTCAACATCAGTCCTTCCAATGAATATTCAGGACTGATCTCCTTTAGGATGGACTGGTTGGATCTCCTTGCAGTCCAAGGGACTCTCAAGAGTCTTCTCCAACACCACAGTTCAAAGCATCAATTCTTCAGAGCTCAGCTTTCTTTATAGTCCAACTCTCACATCCATACATGACCACTGGAAAAACCATAGCCTTGACTAGATGGACTTTTGTTGGCAAAGTAATGATGTCTCTGCTTTTTAATATGCTGTCTAGGCTGTCATAACTTTCCTTCCAAGGAGTAAGCGTCTTTTAATTTCATGGCTNCATGGACTGCAAACCCGCCAGGCTCCTCTGTCCATGGAGATTCTCCAGGCCAAGAATACTGGAGTGGGTTGTCATGCCCTCCTCCAGGGGATCTTCCCAACCCAGGGATTGAACCTGAGTCTCCCACATTGCAGGTGGATTCTTTACCATCTGAGTCACCAGGGGAGCCCAAGAATGCTGGAATGCCTATTCCTTCTCCAGGAGATCTTCCCAACCCAAGAATTGAATTGGGGTCTCCTGCACTGCTGGCATATTCTTTACAAGGTGAGCTACCAGGGAAGTTTTCAGAATTGTTGGACCTTTATTAAGGTCTTTTTCTCTTAGAAGAGGGGTATCTGGGGGTTTACCACACAACTGCTCTCTGGTGGGCTTGGTGGAGGGGTGTCATTGAGCATCACTGGCTTGCAGATGACTGTAGTCACTCAAAGTGGATAGCTTGATCTTTGGGAGCATCCTCTTTGCTCTCCTGACTGACTGGGGAGTTAGACAAGGTTATGCTGATCACAGGTGGGAGGAAAAGGAGCTTTAAAAACTTCCTCTTCCCATGAGAACTTGTGCCCTCAATTCTGGCCACTGTCTCCTCCACATACCCCTTTGTGCTTTGCAAAGGGAGGAATAGAAAGGGAATGGAGCCAGATTCTGAGAGTTACATCTGCTTGAAGTGAAGTGAAGTGAAATGAAGTCGTTCAGTCGTGTCTGACTCTTTGCGAGCCCTACCAGGCTCCTCTGTCCATGGGATTCTCCAGGCAAGAATACTGGAGTGGGTTGCCATTTCCTTCTCCAGGGGATCTTCCCTTTCCAGGGATTGAACCCGGGTCTCCCGCATTGCAGGCAGACGCTTTAACCTCTGAGCCACCAGGGGAACCTGGTGTACATCTGCTTAGAAGTACAGAATCGGAGCAATGCCACTGTGGGCAGATATGTACGGCACAGGGGGTCATGGGGATCTCCCACACGGGGAGCTGGAAGCAGAGAGAGCAGGATGGGCTGCAAGAAGCCAGGCTGGCGTCCCTGACTGGGCCCTGGTTCCATTTCTGCCACCAGACACCCATGTCTCAGCCTTTCATTCTAGGCTTGTAAGTTTTCAGAACTGCTGGACCTTTATCAAGGTCCTTGTGACCTAGAACAGCCGACATAACTCCTCTTATCTGGAAATACAAGAAGGTCGAACTGGATGGTCTCTAAGGCCCCCTTCCATTTCTAACTTTCTAGGAGTCCAAATTAAAGACAGAAAGTTCTTTCTGAGGTCATGTATAATTCATTCCCTCCATCCAAAAGGAATTTGAGACAGACTCCAGGACTGTTCAAATAAAGATAAAAGGAGAATAAGAAACCCCATGGAAGAGGAGAAGGTCAGACCAGGAACAGAAGATAAGACAGGCTAATTTCTTGAAGGACTGCTGGCTCTAATCAAGAAAAAACAAAACACTTTCTCTGTTGTACATAATTCCCTCCTTTGATACATGCATTCGACAGATATTGGAGGCTGCAGACACTTTTCAGACCCAGGGGGTACCTTGCAGAACAAGGCAGATAAGATTTTGGGGCTCATGGAGCTGATGTCTATGTTGGTGGTGGTGGTGGTGAGGAGTGGGGAATGTTAAAAAAAAATGCTGCAGACACCCAACATCCAGGTCTTGATTTACCATTCTCCAACAGAAAGAACCAGGCTCCTTGGAGAAATGACCAGTTCTAAGACGAGGGCAAGAAATAACATTAGATGAGCCTGGAGCACCTTGAAGTGCCCAAAACTAATGAAGTGCTCACAAAAAGCAAAATCAAAAGGCTACATTGATGAGTATACCAAAGGGCACAGGGGCCAACTGAAAGAGCTCCCAGTGGCCAGAACTGGGACAGCTGGACAACAAAGTAAACAGTACTGAATTACGATTCAAACTATAAAATCAACATTCACGAGTCCACATTGAAATGAATAAATAATTTAAAGAATCTGCCTGCAAAGGAGACCCATGTTCAATCCCTGGGTCATGAAGATCCCCTGGAGAAGGGAATGGCAACCCACTCCAGTATTCTTGCCTGGAGAATCCCATGGACAGAGGGGCCTGGCAGGCTGCAGTCCATAGGGTGGCAAAGAGCCAGACACGACTGAGTGATTAACACTTTTACTTTCAATAAACAGGGAAGAAGAGATGCATCTCCCAAGCAGAAGAATTCCAAATAGTTTATGTAGCTATTCCCCCTAAAGGTGGAGAAACAGCCCCCAACTCCTTAGGTGTGGACTGCGCCTACTGACTTCCTTCCAAAGATGGCAGTGTGGAAACAGAGAAAGCAGAAGAGTAGCTTTACAGTGGAGAAGCCTGACGTATACTCCTTACTCCAGGGGATGAAGGGCAGTCTCAGCCATCATAGATCCTGGGGATAGCACATACACTTGAAATGACGTGATGAAAGTGGCACCTTACCTGTGTGATCTTCTTCCCCAAACCCATAACCCAGTCTAATCACTAGAAGAAAACCATCTAAGGTCCAACAGAGGAGCTTCCCACACTATGCATGATCAGTATTTCTCAAGTACTCAGCTGGCAAGGTCATTAAAAACAAGGGAAGTCTGAGAAATGGTCATAGTCAAGAGGAGCCCAATGAGACAGGACAACATAATGGGAATTTCTGGAAAGGACTCAGAAACAGAAAAAGGGCATCAGGTAACAACAGAAAAAGGAGTAAAAGCAACTAACTATGGACATTAATGAATAACAACATACCAATATTTGTTAACTGTCATAAATGTATTGTACTAAAATGTTAATAACAGGGAAACCTGTGTTCAAGGGCAAAGGGGAATATGTAAGTTCTCTGTACTATTTCCTCAATTTTTCTGTAAACCTAAACTGTTCTAAAAAAGAAAGTCTATCTTAAAAAAAGAATCTGAAGGTCAGAGATGGAAGGAGTCACAAACTCTTTCTGCTTCTGGCTTTGCACAAGCAAGCTTCCATGAATCCTACAACTGCAGGAAGTGAATTTTGCCAACAGTATCATGATCTTGGAAGAGGAGTCTGGTCTCAGATGAGACCCCGGCTTGGGTGGATACTTGGACTGTAGACTGGGGAGACCCCGAGCGGAGAATCCAGGCAGTTAAGCCTACCTGGAATTCTGATTCAGGGAAACTGTTCAGGATAACAAGGGTTGCTGCTAAAAAAAAAAAAGGCAACCCAAACCAAAATGCAGTGACAATAAACGTGTCATAGAGTAGTGGGCATGCTGTAGAAAATTAAGTAAAATGTAGAGAGTGACTGGGCAGCTTTGTAGACTGGCTGGTTGAGGCAGCCGTCTCTGAGGGGGTGGCTCTTCATTTGGGATCTCAATCCTAAGGGGAGCCGGTCATGAGACACTGGTGGGGAAAGCACTGTGGGCAGAGATTGGGGAGCTCCAGGACCTTACGGTGAAACTGTGAGATCCAGGAGAGAGGCGGGTGGTGTGGCCAGAGTAATGTGAGCTTGGGGGAAGGGACAGGACGGGAGTGGAGGGAGGGAGAAAGAGCCAGATTAAATGGGGTCTCCACCACGGACTGAATGCTGCGTGCTCCCAAATTCACATGGTGAAACACTCACCCCTAAGATGATGGTACTAAATGGAGGGGCCTTTGGGAAGTGATTAGGTCACGGGGATGGGACCCTCGTGAATGGCATTAGTGACCTTTCAAAAGAGGCCCCAGAGAGCTCTCTTGACCCTGCCATCATATAAGAACACACAAGAAGATACTACCTACGACGTCTATGAATCAGAAAGTAGGTTTTCCCCAGACACTGGATCTTCCAGAGCTCCCTGCCATCATATAAGAACATACAAGAAGGTACCATCTATGATGTCTATAAACCAGGAAGAAGGTTCTTCCCAGACACTGGATCTTCCAGAGCTCCCTGCCATCATATAAGAACATACAAGAAGGTACCATCTATGACGTCTATAAACCAGGAAGAAGGTTCTTCCCAGACACTGGATCTTCCAGAGCTCCCTGCCATCATATAAGAACATACAAGAAGGTACCATCTATGACGTCTATAAACCAGGAAGAAGGTTCTTCCCAGACACTGGATCTTCCAGAGCTCCCTGCCATCATATAAGAACATACAAGAAGGTACCATCTATGACGTCTATAAACCAGGAAGAAGGTTCTTCCCAGACACTGGATCTTCCAGAGCTCCCTGCCATCATATAAGAACATACAAGAAGGTACCATCTATGACGTCTATAAACCAGGAAGAAGGTTCTTCCCAGACACTGGATCTTCCAGAGCTCCCTGCCATCATATAAGAACATACAAGAAGGTACCATCTATGACGTCTATAAACCAGGAAGAAGGTTCTTCCCAGACACTGGATCTTCCAGAGCTCCCTGCCATCATATAAGAACATACAAGAAGGTACCATCTATGACGTCTATAAACCAGGAAGAAGGTTCTTCCCAGACACTGGATCTTCCAGAGCTCCCTGCCATCATATAAGAACATACAAGAAGGTACCATCTATGACGTCTATAAACCAGGAAGAAGGTTCTTCCCAGACACTGGACCTGCCAGTGCCTTGATCGTGGACTTCCTGGCCTCCAGAAGAGTGAGAAACAAATTTCTGCTCTTTATAAGTCACCCAGTCTCTGGTATTTTGTAACATGACCGCAAGCTAACTGAGATAGCCTTGGAAGAAGGGTAAGGAACTTGGATTTTAAGTTCAAGAGTAAGTTTTTGGCACACTGGAAGTAGATGAGTGAACATCTGATTTATAGTTTCAAAAATATTATGCCAACTGCCCTGTGAAGGACTGATGGCCGGGTACCAGTCTACACAGGAGGCTCCAGCATCAACCTTGATGAAAGCTCATGGCAAAGGACGGATGTCTTTCAGGAGTGTGGGAGGATGTGGGAGAAGAGTGCTGAGGGGTGGGGCACAGGTTTTGGACGTTCCCACCCATCTGTAGACCTGTGTCCATGGGGCGGCTCTCGATGCGCCCGGTGAGTCAGTTACAAGCGCTCTTCATCGTCATCTGCCCCTCGCCACGCTGTCCTTCCCCCGTGCCATCCTGTCCCTGTACATCTGAATCCCACTGGTGATTCAACCAGACACTCGTTTCTGGCAGTCGCACCAAACACTGCTGTGCCAGTCTGAGCTAGATTCTCCCCAGAAGCCTTGCCAAAGGGGAAACTGGATCTCACCCACCACCCCCGGCCTCCTGGCCTGACAGAGCTGCCGTACTTAATTAATTGCCTCCTCCGGGTTGAGCGTTAATTAAACAATGTGTTGCTAGTCATCTCCTGAGGTGCGGGGTGCCCTCCTGGAAATAGTTAAATCCTGGAAAAGGGAAGCACCCAGTGTGGGCCACACCTATTTATGTGGGAACAGGTAAGAGACTGTGGATAGAGCCTCTTATTTCGGCCCCGGCTGGGTCATCTGAAGTCAACTGCAATTCCATCTTTGGACTCTTCCCTTTCAGTTTACCTTTTTTGCTCTTACTGACCCTTTCTTTCCACCTGCTCACCACACCACCCCCACACCCACACCCGGCCGGCTTGGGAGCCCTTCGGTGGCCAGTCGGGTCCCAATAGCTGTTCTCACTGGCCATCCAATCAAAACCCTTGGGCACTAGTCTGTGCTCAGCTAGAGACTGAGCCAGTCTGGGTGGTCCGTCTAGTCAAGGCCACGGTTTTTCCAGTGGTCACGTGTGGATGTGAGAGTTGGACTATAAAGAAAGCTGAGTGCTGAAGAACTGATGTTTTTGAACTGTGATGTTGGAGAAGACTCTTGAGAGTCCCTTGGACTACAAGGAGATCCAACCAGTCCATCCTAAAGGAGACCAGTCCTGGGTGTTCATTGGAAGGACTGATGTTGAAGCTGAAACTCCAATACCTTGGCCACCTGATGCGAAGAGCTGACTCATTTGAAAAGACCC
>SJYV01055413.1:1121136-1152051 GCA_006410875.1 Neotragus pygmaeus
AAAAAAAAAAAAAAGGCAACCCAAACCAAAATGCAGTGACAATAAACATGTCATAGAGTAGTGGGCATGCTGTAGAAAATTAAGTAAAATGTAGAGAGTGACTGGGCAGCTTTGTAGACTGGCTGGTTGAGGCAGCCGTCTCTGAGGGGGTGGCTCTTCATTTGGGATCTCAATCCTAAGGGGAGCCGGTCATGAGACACTGGTGGGGAAAGCACTGTGGGCAGAGATCGGGGAGCTCCAGGACCTTACGGTGAAACTGTGAGATCCAGGAGAGAGGCGGGTGGTGTGGCCAGAGTAATGTGAGCTTGGGGGAAGGGACAGGACGGGAGTGGAGGGAGGGAGAAAGAGCCAGATTAAATGGGGTCTCCACCACGGACTGAATGCTGCGTGCTCCCAAATTCACATGGTGAAACACTCACCCCTAAGATGATGGTACTAAATGGAGGGGCCTTTGGGAAGTGATTAGGTCACGGGGATGGGACCCTCGTGAATGGCATTAGTGACCTTTCAAAAGAGGCCCCAGAGAGCTCTCTTGACCCTGCCATCATATAAGAACACACAAGAAGATACTACCTACGACCTCTATGAATCAGAAAGTAGGTTTTCCCCAGACACTGGATCTTCCAGAGCTCCCTGCCATCATATAAGAACATACAAGAAGGTACCATCTATGATGTCTATAAACCAGGAAGAAGGTTCTTCCCAGACACTGGATCTTCCAGAGCTCCCTGCCATCATATAAGAACATACAAGAAGGTACCATCTATGACGTCTATAAACCAGGAAGAAGGTTCTTCCCAGACACTGGACCTGCCAGTGCCTTGATCGTGGACTTCCTGGCCTCCAGAAGAGTGAGAAACAAATTTCTGCTCTTTATAAGTCACCCAGTCTCTGGTATTTTGTAACATGACCGCAAGCTAACTGAGATAGCCTTGGAAGAAGGGTAAGGAACTTGGATTTTAAGTTCAAGAGTAAGTTTTTGGCACACTGGAAGTAGATGAGTGAACATCTGATTTATAGTTTCAAAAATATTATGCCAACTGCCCTGTGAAGGACTGATGGCCGGGTACCAGTCTACACAGGAGGCTCCAGCATCAACCTTGATGAAAGCTCATGGCAAAGGACGGATGTCTTTCAGGAGTGTGGGAGGATGTGGGAGAAGAGTGCTGAGGGGTGGGGCACAGGTTTTGGACGTTCCCACCCATCTGTAGACCTGTGTCCATGGGGCGGCTCTCGATGCGCCCGGTGAGTCAGTTACAAGCGCTCTTCATCGTCATCTGCCCCTCGCCACGCTGTCCTTCCCCCGTGCCATCCTGTCCCTGTACATCTGAATCCCACTGGTGATTCAACCAGACACTCGTTTCTGGCAGTCGCACCAAACACTGCTGTGCCAGTCTGAGCTAGATTCTCCCCAGAAGCCTTGCCAAAGGGGAAACTGGATCTCACCCACCACCCCCGGCCTCCTGGCCTGACAGAGCTGCCGTACTTAATTAATTGCCTCCTCCGGGTTGAGCGTTAATTAAACAATGTGTTGCTAGTCATCTCCTGAGGTGCGGGGTGCCCTCCTGGAAATAGTTAAATCCTGGAAAAGGGAAGCACCCAGTGTGGGCCACACCTATTTATGTGGGAACAGGTAAGAGACTGTGGATAGAGCCTCTTATTTCGGCCCCGGCTGGGTCATCTGAAGTCAACTGCAATTCCATCTTTGGACTCTTCCCTTTCAGTTTACCTTTTTTGCTCTTACTGACCCTTTCTTTCCACCTGCTCACCACACCACCCCCACACCCACACCCGGCCGGCTTGGGAGCCCTTCGGTGGCCAGTCGGGTCCCAATAGCTGTTCTCACTGGCCATCCAATCAAAACCCTTGGGCACTAGTCTGTGCTCAGCTAGAGACTGAGCCAGTCTGGGTGGTCCGTCTAGTCAAGGCCACGGTTTTTCCAGTGGTCACGTGTGGATGTGAGAGTTGGACTATAAAGAAAGCTGAGTGCTGAAGAACTGATGTTTTTGAACTGTGATGTTGGNGAACTCCGGGAGTTGGTGATGGACAGGGAGGCCTGGTGTGCTGCGGTTCATGGGGTTGCAAAGAGTCGGTCATGACTGAGCGACTGAACTGAACTGAATGTTCCAGAAAACTTTCAACCACAAAAGAATTGTTTTTAACAGGTTGTAACTATATAGGGTTTATCAAGCCTCTTTCTTAAACTACATCACTAGAGTGTGACTTTCTACTAGTTAGTTTTATACATGAGTACTGGAGTGATATAATTCTGCAAGTCATCTTTCAGCAGCAGTTGTTCAGTTTCTCAGTCATGTCCAGTTCTTTGCAACTGTAGCCCACGAGGCTCCCCTGTCCTTGGAATTTCCTAGGCAAGAACACTGGAGTGTGTTGTTCCAGGGGATCTTCCCGACCCAGCAGTCAAACCCGTGTCTTCTGTGACTCCTGCATTGTCAGGTGCATTCTTTACCACTGGGCCACCAGGGAAGCCAGTCAACAGTAGTACATGAGATTGAAAGGTAGTGCTTTTCCTTTGAATCAGTTAATGTTTTCTTTCTCCATTTGAAAGTCTGTTGGATCCATGGGTGAATTGAAATGTATGTCTGATGCGTGTGTAGTCAGGTTTCATTTTTTATAACTTTATTCTGTATTAAGAAGCAATTGAAAAATGTGGTCATTTGTTGGGATTTTCCTACAAGATATCTGGATTCTGGACAATTCCTGTCTTTATCGTCTGTTTTCTGCGTTTTATCTTTAACAACAAAGCTCCTTTTGGAGACTTTCATGTGAATAATCGTTTTTATATTTGGACCTTTGCTTGTTGTCCTTTTTCTGACTGGTATTTGGTGAATAGATTTTGAGAAGAGAGACCTGTGATGGGACAGATATCTGATTCNGTTGGTGATGGACAGGGAGGCCTGGCATGCTGCGATTCATGGGGTCACAAAGAGTAGGACATGACTGAGTGACTGAACTGAACTCAACTGAAAGGTTATATTCGGTGGCTGAGGTAGTAAAGAATCTGCCTGCAATGTAGGAGACTTTGGTTCAGTCCCTGGGTTTGGAAGATCCCCTGCAGAAGAGAATGGCTACCCACTCCATTATTCGGGCCTGGAGAATTCCATGGACTATTCTACGAGGTTGCAATTGGTTGGACACAACTGATCAACTTTCACTTTTTCACTTTCACAACATATATTTCTAACTATGGCTGCTTTGTTATACACATATGGTACTATTTCGCTTCCCAAGTGGCACAGTGGAAAAGAATCTACCTGCCAATGCAGGAGATGCAGATGTGAGTGCAGTCCCTAGGTTGGGAAGATACCCTTGGGTGGGAAATGGCAACCTACTCCAATATTCTTGCCTGGAAAATTCGATGGACAGAGGAGCCTAGCAGGCTACAGTCCATGGCGTTGCAAAGAGTCAAACATGACTGAGCAACTGAACATGCATGCATGATACTATTCATTTTGTTTATATTGTTCTGGAATATTCCAAGAGGCCAACAACAGTCACTGGACGCTTGTTCTACAAGACCCAGAGTTTATACCTAGTGCACAAACTGTAACCTTACAGAGCAAAAAATGACCTAAGTCAAAATAAATAAATAAATAATTNAGAGTTAAGCCGTGGTTGACTGGTGGGTGGGATAGCTTGTTTATAATCAGGCAAGGAGGATGCATCTACATGGAGCTTTTAAGTTACCTAGGTCTCATTTGTTAATTTCTGCTGTTCAGGCCTTTGAGTTTTAGCCATGTTCCTTCATCTGCTGAATGTTTCTCCATCATTTTGTTGTGTTTAACTTACTGTATTTGTGATCCCTTTCTTTGTTGAAAGGCTATAGTTCCTAACTATGGAGTCTATCTCTCCTGAGTGGGATTGAACTAGTGCCTTGTAATGGTTTCCTGGTGGGGGGAATTTGTGTGTGTGTTTTGGAGAAGGAAATGGAAGCCCACTCCAATATTGTTGCCTGGAAAATCCCATGGACAAAGGAGCCTGGCAAACTACAGTCCATGTGGTCGTAGAGAGTCGGACATGACTGAGTGACTTCACTTCACTTTTGATAGTAGTAGCTGGATCCTGTCTTTCTGAAAGGCAGTGGCTGTGTCCACTAGTGTGGTTTGGAATGTATGGGTTTNAGTAGCAACCAACCTAAACTCATTGGTATTTGTATGTCAACTTGAGTTTATATGTAAACTCAAGATATTTGTGTCAGAAGGCAGGCAATAAATCTCCCTACAATTCATGGATCTTCTGTCTACCTCAGTGAAATTTATAAGGCTCCATTGATATGGAGGCATGTAGAGGTATCTTTTCTAAGGTAGGGGTTCCCTGGTGGCTCAGAGGTTAAAGCATCTGCCTGGAATGCAGGATACCTGGGTTCGATCCCTGGGTCAGAAAGATCCCCCCCTGGAGAAGGAAATGGCAACCCACTCCAGTACTCTTGCCTGGAGAATCCCATGGAGGAAGGAGCCTGGGAGGCTATAGTCCATGTGGTCGCAAAGAGTTGGACATGACTGAGCGAGTTCACTTTCTTTCTAAGGTAAAGGATAAGCTGTTATATCTGACCCTTCCTGTAACCCACAAAGAGGCCCAGTACCTATTAGGCCTCTTTGAATTTTGGAGACGACATATTCCTTATTTGGCTGTGCTACTCAAGCCCATTTACTAAGTGACCCCCAAACCTAGCCATTTTACATAGAATCTAGAACAAGAAAAGAGTCTGCAACAGGTCCAAGTTGCTTCACCACTTATGGCATATGATCCAGAAAATCCAATGGTGCTTGAAGTATCAGTGTTAGATAGGGATGGGGTTTGCCTTTCAAGGTGTAAAGATAAAGGTGTACTATTATATTTATATACACTTATCCCACAATTGGAAATCTAGTTAAGTGAAATTTGGCAAGTTAGGAAGAACAAGGATGTGCTAAGGGTAAGTGAAGTCGCTCAGTAGTGTCCGACTCTTTGCGACCCCATGGACTATAGCCTACCAAGCTTCTTAGTCCATGGGATTTTCCAGGCAAGAGTACTGGAGTGGGTTGCTATTTCCTTCTCCAGGGTATCTTCCCGACCCAGGGTTCAAACCCAGGTCTCCCACAATGTAGGCAGACGCTTTACCCTCTGAGCCACCAGGGGAGCCCAAGGGTATGCTAATCCAGAATTAATACAGAAAGAGAATACTAGTGTGGCTAACTTGGATTATGTGAATCACTGACAAGAAACACAGACTAATAATTTTCTGGAATTCCTACAAGTAACAGTGAAAAGCAGTATAAATAAGATACATGCTACAGAGTACTAAAAAAACAAAACAAAATAAAACAATTTAAGCAACAGATGCTCGGATGAAATACTGAAAATAATTTAGCCTAATTGATAATTATACTGTAGATGGACAAAAGCTAAAATATTACCCTAAAAATAATTTACAGTCTCAGTACTTCTTGTGTTTTAGAATTCTTCTTGAATTTTCATAATATATGGTGCTTATTCTCCAAATGGGTTTGTGAGGCCAATATAAGATTTTAAAATGTGTGCAAATTAAAATTTGGGATCTTCATGTAATTTCCAATCACTAATTAGATCAGTCACAGCATCATATTTTCCTCTAGATAATAGATATGAAGGCCTTTTAGAGATCAAGTCATGATGGAGAGGTCTCACATACCTAAAGGTGAATTATAACACAGATCTTTAGGATTTTGGAGCAAGATTTTGCCATTATCTGCAGATAATGGCTCTTCTTTTGAGAAGCAGCTCTTGGCCTGCTGCTGGATGTTAGCAGAGACTAAATACTTAACTATGGACCACCAAATTACTACAGAACCTAAAAAGCTATCCTTCATGTACTGGGTGTTATGACCCACCAAGCCACAAAGTTGGGCATGCATGGCGACGTCTGTCATCAAATGGAAGTAATATATATGTGATTGGGCCCAAGCAGGCCCTGAAGGCATAAGAAAATAGTTACATGAAGAAGCGGCCCAAATGACCAGGGTCCCCATTCCTGTTACACTGCCTTCTCTTGTCTGCCCTGCACTTGTGGCTTTGTGGGGGGTTCTCTAAGATCAGCTGACAGAGGAAAAGAAGACGTAGGCCTGATTTACAGATGATTCTGCACAATATGCAGGTATCACCTGAAAATGAACAGCTGTAGTACAATAGTTCCTAACTGGAACATCCCTGAAGGACAATGGTTGAAGGGAAATCCTTCAGTGGTAGTTCCTTCTAGAACTTAGAGAGTGCGCTGTGTTGTTCACTTTGCTTGGAAAGAGAAATCGTTTGATTTGTGGTTATATACTGCTTCATGGTCTGTGCCCAGTGATTTGGCTGGATAGTCAGGGACTTGGAAGGACAATTATTAGAATATTAGTGACAAAAAACATGGTAAAAGTATGTGGATAGATCTCTCTGAATGGTCAGCAAACATGAAAATGTTTGTGTTCCAAGTGAATGCTCATCAAAGGGTAATATCAGCAGAGAACTTTAAATCAGGTGGATAGGATGACTTGTTTTGTTAATGCCAGTCTGTCTTTCCTCAGCCACTCTTGTCATCATCCAATAGGCTTAAGAACAAAGTGGACATGGTGGCAGCGGTGGAGGTTATGCAGGGACTCAGCAACATGGACTTGCACTCACTAAGGCTGAGCTGGCCACTGACAAGGCTAGTGCCCAATTTCCCAGTAGCAGAGAGACCAATACTGATCTGATATGGCACTGTTCCCACAGTGATCAGCTGGCTGCCTAGTGGCAGGTTGACTACATTGGATAGATTTCATTATGGAAGAGGCATTGTTTTGTTCTTACTAGAACAGAAACTTATTCTGGTTGCAGATCTGTTTTCCCTGCACACAATGTTTCTCTGCCAAAACTACCATTCGCAGACTTATAAAATGCCTTAAGACATTAGCCTACCAGGCTCCTCTGTCCATGGGATTTTCCAGGCAATAGTACTGGAGTGGACTGCCATTTCCTTCTCCAATTTTGAAGAACAGAATAGAATAGAATTCCACACAGCATTGGTTCTGATCAAGAAACTCACCTCACAGTGAAGTGTAGCAGTGGGCCCACGCTCATGGATTCAGTGGTCTGACCGTGTTCCTCACCACATGAAGCAGCTGGCCTAAAAGAGCAGCAGAATGGTCTTTTGAAGATTAAGTTGCAGTATCAGCTAGGTTGTAATACTTTGCAGGGCTGGGCAAGATTTTCTAGAAGACTGTTTTTGTTCTGAATCAATGTTCAATATATGGGGCTATTTCTCTGAGGGCCAGGATTCAGGTATATTGGAATTAACGGTTGGAAATGGGAGTGGCACCACCTAGTATCACTCCTACTGACCCACCAACAAACTCCTGTTCAAACAGCTTTACACTCTGCTGGCTTAGAGGTCTTAGTTCCAGAAGGAGAAATCCTCCCACCAGGAGACACAATAATGATTCACTTGAACTGGAGTTTAGAATATCACTTGACCACCTTGGGCTCTTTGTACCTCTGAATCAGCAGGCAAAATAACATGCCTTGGTTTAATGTAAAGGAAGGTATTCAAAGAGAGGAGGCAAAGACAAGTAAATTCAAAGGCAAAGAAGGGAGTTAACATGTGGCCCTGGTGATTGATCCTAACTACTAAGGGGAAATTAGGCTATTACTCTACCATGAAGGTTACAAAGTGTGTGAATGAAATACAGAGGATGCCTTAGGTCATCTCTTAGTATTACCATTCTTTGTAATTAAGGTCAGTGGAAACTGCAACACCTCAGTCCAGGCAGGACTACAATGGCCCAGACCCTTAGGAATGAAAGTTTGAGTCACATCACCAAAAAATAACCATGACCAACTGAGATACTTGATGAAGGTAAAGGGAATTCAGTATGAGTAGTGGAAGAAGATACATATAAATACCAGCTATGATTACATGAACAGATACAGAAATGACTAGAATTATCCTTAGTAATTCCTTCTTATTTTGCCACGAATACATTTGTGCATGTGGTATGTGTGTAGAAATACTTATTTTTTTTTCTTTCATTCCTTTATCATGTAACATAAGATGCATTGGTTTTATGTCATAGCATTTAAGTATTGCTAATTTTACATTATAACATTTAGGTTATGAGATATCAAGGAGAATAGTAAATGTCACTCAACAAATGTATCCCTTCTTCTGGGCAAGGAATTATTGGACTTTTAGTTTTATGAATGATAGTTATATCAAGTTATGCATGCATTTGACCTTGTTATTGTCTTTATTTGGATATTAAATACATTTTAAAAAGATATGTATGGGTACCAGGTTGACCAGGGGTGAAATTGTGATGACTAATTTTATTTATCAACTTGATTGGCTGTGTAGTGCCCAGATTAAACATTATTTCCAGGTGTGTCTGAAAAAAATGTGGATAAGTAATTTAATCTATTGGTTCTTTTTCCCTGGAGAAGCCTAACATATAACTGATCTTGACTATGAACGATTGCAATTTGCATTTGTTTTTCCCATATTTTTGACCTTAAGTTCTGGAACACTTATTATGTAGTTTTCGTTAACCTCCTTAGAGTCCCTCCCCATGGATTTCAGGATGAAATGACTCCTAAACAAAAGGCAATCTCAGGGCACCTAGAGATTCATCTACATAGTAGATGAATTCATCTACGTAGTATAGATGACTGCTTAAAAGAAATTTCTCTTATAAATGAAAAATGAAGGTGATGCTGGTCAAAGTGTTATGCCACTTAGCAGTAGGGGACAGAGAGGATAAGAAAAGATCAAACAAGAGGATTAAAATTTTTTTTGTCAAGTCAGTCTATGCCTTGTACCCATGTGTAATTACAAAAGGAAATTAGAAACAAGTACATGTATATTACTGCATGTATTAATGTAGAATTTAATTGATTTAGAGTAAATTAATGGCTGCTTGCAATATTTCTGGCAATTTGTTATAAGCTGTGTAATTTTAAATTGGTTTCTTGAAAATACTGGATAAAACATTTTAATTCACACATTGCTTTAGGAATTGATTTGGGGATAATAAAGTATAATGAAATGTGTTACCTCAGATGGATGTAAGTTCTGTTTGCTCTGCTTTTTTTTTTTAACTTTAATACAAATAATGAGTATGCTGCTAGTATATTTAGAAGAGCTGTAACTGTTTGAAAGTTATCTCTCTCTCTCTCTCCGTTGGACAAACTATAGCTATTTTAAAATTCTATTTTCTTGAAGCAGTCAAGAACAAGGAAAATCCTCTAGGGGTTTTCTGTTTATCCAAGAAAATTTATATGTGAAATTGAAAGGCAAGGAGGTATAAAAATCTGGCAACTCAGCAAAGAAACTATTATATAAGTCTAGAAATCAGGACACTTGCATTTGGGCTACTAAGGAGAAATTCCATGAATTGTCAGCTGGTTTGTGATAGCAACAGGTTTACATATGACCAACGCTGAAACTGAGATGGTGTGAGTTGCTTTTACCTAGTGTGAAAATTAACTATGAGTATATCTTGGAAAAAATGATAGTTATTCTTCTAAGATGTTCAAGAAAAATAAAGTAGAGGTGCTTATTAGTAAAGCAATAAATTTTCTCAAACCCTTATTTTCCCTTTCTACCATAATCCTATATTTTATATATTCCTTTCTGAGGTATTTAATTTTCTCATGCCAATTATTTTCTCATTCTTTTCTCATACCTTCAGCCAGGAAGCCTGTTCTAAGAAAAGCTTTTCCCAATTCTACCTCCCTTCTGCTTGCTCTCACTGAAGTTTGCACTTCTGTTATGAAATTAATCACATTACATATCACATATTTTCACATATGAATTTAACTCTGCCATTAGATATGAGCTCACAAACTAAGATCATTTTTAATTGGTAATTCATCTTGTCAAGTGGATATATATTTCATTTTGGGGACTTGGAGTATTAGTAAGTAAGAAGACAAGGTCCTCTTTTATTATTTTGATTTTAATCAGAGAAGTTATTGTGGCACATTTAAAGTCACATCATAAAAGCATCTTCCTCTTCTGCTACTTCTAAATCTATTTGTGGATTCCTGATTTTTTGTTTCCAATCTCACTTTCCAGCAGTTTCAGTCCTGCTTATTAGCTGGAAACTTGGAGACCCTTAGAGAGTGAGAGTGGAATATGTCTTCCTTTAATTTTTTATTTGTATTTATTTATTTATTTATTTATTTATTTTTGCAGAGAGTTTTCTCCAGTGCTATTAGGCTTCTTCACTGCCACCTTTTTACAGAAACAAGAAAGGTAATATTTATTTTATTTCATTAAAAAATGAAGTTCAGAGACTCTAAGTTGCTTGCATTCATGAACTAAAAAAAACAGAATTTTGATTCCTACTCTTTATTCCCCAAATTCAATATTTTTTCATTCTATGAAAACCTTGCACAGCATATCATCATCTTAGAATATGTTCTCAGTAAACTCAGAGGTACACAGTATTAGATACTATGGAATGAACTGATTCAGTAACTCTATGTTATGCTGATCCTATTGTACTTAACTGAACATGGAACAATAGGAAAAGGAGTGCATCAAGGCTGTATATTGTCACCCTGTTTATTTAACTTATATGCAGAGTACATCATGAGAAATGCTGGGCTGGATGAAGCACAGCTGGAGTCAAGATTGCCGGGAGAAATATCAATAACCTCAGATATGCAGATGACACTAACCTTATGACAGAAAGTGAAGAAGAACTAAAGAGCCTCTTGATGAAAGTGAAAGAAGAGAGTGAAAAAGTTGGCTTAAAGCTCGACATTCAGAAAACTAAAATCATGGCATCTAGTCCCGTCACTTCATGACAAATAGATGGGAAAACAGTGGAAGCAGTGGCTGACTATTTTTTNTTTTTTTTTCTCCCGTCCTTATGTTGATGGTAGGCTCTTCATGAAATCTTCCATCAAGGGAAAAGCCCCTGGTTCTATAGTGCCTGGACTCTCTAGGTGCTCAGAGTTCAGCCCTTAGCAGGGCTCCTAGTCCAGTGTTTGGCAGCCCAGACTCTGTGTTCTCACCCCCAGGATGGATGCTATTCCTCAGCATGGTAGATTCTACTGATCACTGATAAACTGACTCACGATGTAGTATATTGGTTTATCAGGATTATTTTATGCCCCTATTCCCTACTCCCTCACCAAATTCTCTTAGTTTTAATTTTCAAGTCTCCCTTTCTCTTTTTTTCATCCCCACTTTCACTGTCGTTTTTTAAAAAAACCCTTTATGGTCTTTCTCATGGATTTTTGAAATAGCTCCTGACTGATTCATCTGCCTTCTATGTCACCCCCCTTAAATATCTCTTGTTTTTTGAGTCAGAGTGATCACGCTCAAACACAGCTCTGATTTTTCCATTCTCCTCCTTGAGACTCTCCACTAGCACCATATTCATATAGGAGAAACGTCAGACTCTAGGACATGGCACAGAGGACTTCGACTCTTTGGCTCTTTGGTTCATTGTTTCTTTTTTTCACCTATCTACCTTCTTTCTGAAGGAAATCAGCCCAGGATTTCTTTGGAGGGAATGATGCTGAAGCTGAAATTCCAGTACTTTGACCACTTCATGCGAAGAGTTGACTCATTGGAAAAGACTCTGATGCTGGGAGGGATTGGGGGCAGGAGGAGAAGGGGACGACAGAGGATGAGATGGCTGGATGGCATCACTGACTCGATGGACGTGAGTCTGAGTGAACTCTGGAAGTTGGTGATGGACAGGGAGGCCTGGTGTGCTGTGATCCATGGTGTCGCAGAGTCGGACACGACTGAGTGACTGAATTGGACTGAACTGACTGACTTTATTTCTCCCTATAAATCAGGCGATGTTGAGAAACCCTTAGTCTCATGCTCATACTAAACTGGGCACACTTTAAAGATATGCTCCTTNGATCCATGGTGTCGCAGAGTCGGACACGACTGAGTGACTGAATTGGACTGAACTGACTGACTTTATTTCTCCCTATAAATCAGGCGATGTTGAGAAACCCTTAGTCTCATGCTCATACTAAACTGGGCACACTTTAAAGATATGCTCCTTCTTTTTGGAAGAGTTTTTCTTCTCTGATCGTTTCTCTGGGAAACTCCTTTGAAACTATCTTTACTCCTTCACACCCTACTTAGATGTCACCATCCCTGGGCAGCCCTTCCTAACTTTTCTCATAATGGATTCCTTTCTCTTCTGCACTTTGTATGTAGTTTGTGGATTGTGGGTACTACATTTTATTCACACAGTTTCTTTCTCTCCTGGACTGTGGCTCTTTGAAGCCAGGAATAAGCTTAGTCATTTGGGGCTTCTAGAATGCAAACCCAGTGTCTGGGTGGCCTGTAGGAGATTTTTAAATGCCTTTTGAAAAGAACAAACTATCAATAATCAGGAGGACTCTCGGAGCTGATTTTGCCTTAACCCAAAAGAATGATGATTAATTGGGAGAGGGTGGGCTTCAGGTATGAGAGCAAGTTGGTCAGGAATATATTTTTGGGCTGGGGAACACAGCTTAAGACAGGCACAGTCTACCACATCCACAGGAACAGAGGGGAGGGAGTGTGAGCATCACGTGTTGTCTGGGGTTTGGCAGAGTGGAGACATCCATGCTGATGGTGCCCAGATCCCCGCACTTAACAGCAGACCCCATAGGTCATTAAAGGCAAGAGCCTATCTAGGAAGATTAGCTGGAGGAAGTGCTTTAGCCACGGAGCAAACAGGCAGTCACTTGATTAGAGCCTCAGACGTGGCATGGCACTGTGGTGTTGGATTTCCATCTGAACCATTACTCGGATATTTGAGATTGTGAGCTTCGGTTCTAACCTGACCTCGCATTTGATTTCTCAAATCCATGCATCAGAAATTGGCCTTCCTCACTTCTCTCAGACCACATTTATCAGGAATGAGTTCTGTATCCTGTGTTTTTGAACATTTGAAAGGGATGCTGAACATTAACCCATATGGTGTTTGTTTAGGTGGGGAATCCTAAATAGCTTCTTGCACAGGGAGAGCACAGTAGCAAATATATCTTTACAGTAATGTGTTTTAAATCAAAAAGGCTCCGTATTTTCCCTTGTGTTTGAATGTGACATTCTTGATCATTCCAGACCCACCTGTCTGAGAACACAGGAATCAAAAACAGGAGTCACTCTCAAATTTCACCTCTATTTAATCCATCACAGGAACATACTGGCTTTTCACTGTATATATAGAAAAAACCACACCAGGACATTTAAACAAAGTGACACAGATCATCAGCAGATCAACTGGGAATGACGGCTCAATCAAACAAATGTATGTTGAGAATTTCCACAGGGCAGCTCTCGCGGCAGCCAAGCCAAATTTGTTTAGTATACACGAGTTGGCTGCTTAGGAACATTTGCTCTGCTGTGTGCCAGATGATGACTTTTCTAGGTAAACATCCATTTAGCAGCATATACTCATCCATGAAAGTGTTGGGGTGATTTTGATCTATTCTCCCGGACTCCTGAAATTATGACTTCATTCCACTGGCAGCCAAGTACCAAATCCACACATGGACCATTTAGGATTTGAAAAAAAAGGGGATGGGCAAGCTATACACTTATTTCAAAATGTAACAGAACCATCCAAAAGGCAGGAGAAACTCCATAAAATTGACAGGCCATTTCACTTTTCTGACAAGTAATAAAGCAAGCCTCATTAAAATGGATGTCAAATTACAGGGCAGGGAAGCAGCAGGGAAAATACTTACCTTGGTCTTGGTATTTGAAATAGAACGTAGAGTATTAATCCTACCTCAGTCTAAACTTCCTTGTAAACTACCCTAAAAGGGAGGCATTCCTTTTTAGGGTAGGGGGTTGGGGGCTCATTTATTAAATTGGAATTTCAGAATCAGATCCTACAAGTAAGAATACTTGGATTCTTCAGAAAAGGGCATTTTAAAATTTGTGCTATTAACTCTTATATTTGAAAAATTTCTTTACTTTTTAAAGGTGTCACTTAAAGAATAGAAGACTCTATTTAGCACACTCTTTAAGCTTAGAACAAGAGTCAACAGTTTATTTAAAAAACAGAGAAACAAAACTTTCCGGTAGAATTTTCAAACTGTGCTTACTTTCACTGGCTGTTGTGAAATCCTGCTCTGTAAAGGTCAGCTCAATGCTCTAATTTATTACCCCCAAATCTCTTTCTGATTCTTTTCAACTAGGGAATTCTCAACTTCAGATATTTTCAAACAGAAAGCTCGAGAATTCCCTTTTTGGATCAATTGCCTGAAATTTGTTGGAAAAGATCATTGTTTCCAAACTTTAATCACCTCTAGAAGAGTACTTGGCAATTATCATTTGATGAGCAAGTATTGTGAGTGGTCAATAGTCTAGAAATCCTCTAAAAACATCTCTTTTTCTGTGGTGGCAATGACTTTTGTGGATAATAGCTTCTTTAAAAAATCTGCTTAAGATTCAGAGCTAGGGGAGCTACAAAGTACAGCTTTTAAAAATGAAACTCCTCATAATTAGCATTTTCTAAAGTTGGTTCAATTTGAATCTGAGCATTGACTATATTCATAGCACTGGAGGAAAGTATAAAGATAATCTAAACGCAGCCCTTGCCTTCAAGTAGCTGAAAATCAAAATGGGGAAATAGACATGAAAGAAAACTAACTATAATAACACCAGGGTAAATGAGAGAATAATATATACTGAGGTGCATTTTATATATCCTGGGAACTAAAAATGAAGATGCTTACTGTGGTTGGTGAGATGATGGATATGTAGATTGGAAATTCTTAGCAGATGAGACAACATCTAAACTGGATCTGAGAGAGTTCAATATATAAATCTTAAATGCTGCTTCCTCCATGAAGCTCTCCATACCTAAATTGTCACCTATCCCCCACATTTCTGTTTCATTTTCTCCTNTCAATCTTACTTAGCAGATGAGACAACATCTAAACTGGATCTGAGAGAGTTCAATATATAAATCTTAAATGCTGCTTCCTCCATGAAGCTCTCCATACCTAAATTGTCACCTATCCCCCACATTTCTGTTTCATTTTCTCCTCAGCAGCTAAGACTCTCTATATTTTCCATCTGTGCTTTAGTTCCTTTCTCCCTCTGTTAGTCGCTCAGTCATGTCTGACTCTGTGTGACCCCATGGACTATAGTCACCAGGCTCTTCTGTCCATGGAATTCTCCAGGCAGGAATACTGGAGTGGCTTGCCATGCCTTTCTCCAGGGGATCTTCCCTGCCCAGGGATCAAACCCAGCTCTCCTGCATTGCAGGTAAATCCTTTATCCTCTGAGCCACCAGGGAAGCCCTTTCTCCCTCTACCTACCAGATTATAAGCTTCTTGAGATCAGGGGCATTGCTGATTTTGCTCACTGCTTGCTCTTAGAGTATGCTCCACTAGGAAGCAGCGTGATGGAGAATGAGGGAAGCACATTCGAGAATAGAAGGTTGTCAGGGAAAACAGTGCAGAGAAACCAAATTCTACGGGGTTTTAGTGAACCCTTGATAGACTATTGTGACTAGATTATAAAATGTGTTAAAGGCATAGATAGGAAAATTGGTTATGACCAATCATGAAAGAATTTTCCAAGGTGTCCAGAAAGCTGTGACCAATTTGTAAGAAAAAAATTGATGAGCTCTAGAATGAGTGTTCATCTTGATACCCAGAATAAAACTTTATTGGGAGAAGGATACACCTTTAGTGGCATATACTCATCCAGGAAAGCAACTGTATTACATGTTCTTCAGTTCAGTACCCAGGTTTTAAAATGGAATACAGGGAATTTTTACATTTTAAAAAAATTTTAATGAGCTCCCAAATGTGGGTAAATTGGAGGCTATTGTTAAATCCACAGAGAAAACATTGATGTGAGGGTACTTAGAGCTTTAGTGTCTTGAGCTTGGGACAGAATAATCTTAGGGATATGTTGTACACAAAGGTTTTCTTTAAATATAAATGAAAAATAAGAACAAAAACCTGCCATGTTCCCACATGCATTTTACACAGTCATAAGAATACTGTTTATCAAAGCAGCTCCCAGGTACTGGGATGAACCAGAGGCTTTCAAAGTGTTGATTGATCACTCTTTGCTAGCAGTCCACTAGGCTTATACAGCCACTCCAAAGTCAACAGCCTGAAAGAAAATGATACGAGACTTGGAACAAAGGCTGGAATGTTAGGCTAGCAACTGCTTTATGTTGCAGTAAATATGTCAATTAATATTCATATATGTTTAAAGGGATGATCTGGTAAGAGTACAGAATCAACTGCATATGACTCTTCCATTTTCTACCCCAAAAGAATCCTGGCTACTCCTTACTTTTGCATAATAGAACTTTGAGAGAACTCTGGCTGGGTTTGCCTGTGTTCCTACTGCTGGACTTCTTAAAAGTCCTGGGAATATTATCAGGGTAGTGTGATATATGTACAGCCTGAGAGTACTTGTCTCCATCTTCATTCACTAGCTGAGACTTAAGAGGTGTTTTTGGATGTTCACCAATTACACCATAGTAATGGAAGAACAAGAAAATTCTTCATGTTCTCTTATTGTATTCTTTTATCTTTCAAGGCACAGGTTCTTTTTGAAGTGTTGAAATGAATATTTGTGAGCGGAATTGAACTGTCCTACCCAAGAGATAGGGAAAGAGATATGTTAATCCCATGACTTTGGTGGGAGGATTTCTGCAGTAAATAAGGTACCATGCTCCCTGTCTTCATCACCTTATAGTCAAAAGGGATTTTGGTGGTCGCGTGCTTTCATAGGTGGTGCAGTGGTAAAGAATCCACTTGCCAATGCAAGAGACATGAGATGTGGGTTTGATCTTCCTGGGCAGGAAGATCCCTGGAGGAGGAAATGGTAACCCACTCCAGTATTCTTGCCTGGGAAATCTCATGGGCAGAGGAGCCTGGTGAGCTACAGTCCATGGGGTCGCAAAGAGTTGGACATGACTGAGTGACTGAGCATGCACATGGCACGTGCTTTCATAACCTTTGCTACTTGGGCACACTTGAATTTGGGGTGTGCCAATTGCCTGATCCTCTTATGACTTACCACATGTTTATGCAAGTTTTTTATTTTTTATGTGTTTTGACTTAATGTAAATAATGCTGTTTTGGGAGAATTTACAATGTTCCTCTTTTCCATCTAGAAGAAAGAAAGTCTGCTCATCTGGCTTTTCTTTAGCTAAGTATTTTCATTTGACTTTTTAAGCCACTAAACTTTGAAGAAAAATGCAGATATACCCTATTGTTTGAAATGGTGTAGAGATTTAGGAGGGTTAATTTAAAAACTCACAAATCCTTTGCACTATGCAAATTAGTGACCTGTAACCTTTTTTTTCCCAGGTGACTTATTTTGACTTAACTATGTCCAAATAAATGTGTTTATTTGGGAGAGCTCAATGCTACCAAAAACTGACATGCTAAGCATCTCCTGTGGCTCATAATATGTATGAGAGATGTGGACCACCCTCTGTTTTCTCATTATGCCAAATAATGGAAAGTGGAAATCACTCTAATCCTTTCTTCTGTGTCTGCTGTACCTCTGCAAATATGATAAACTCAATCCAATTAAAAGTCATTACCTCTCCAAGGCTCAGCCACAGTCTATAACGTTCTGTTTCACAATCCTCTCAATTATCTGTCTTCATCACAGGTGGAATGTTTATAGCCATCTTCCACTTCAGTTTTCTCTTAACAAAGAGGAAAATCACTTTTAAGTGTTGATTATTATAGTTCTGGTTTTCTTTACCATACACTTGACTCTATTCAATGCAGCTTTATATTATACAAGTTAATTCTTCCTGGTCATTTGTCTTATCTCTCTGACTAGACTGTAAGTTCTTTGAAATCAGCAATTTAACTTTATTCTTTTTTGTGATGCCCCCACCGTGCTTTGCACATAAAAGTCTTATTGACTAAATGATTAACAGTTTGTGGTATGTGTTTGATCATAGTTGCTAAGATTTAATAGTAGTGATGAGCATTAAAAAGTTGAATGGAGTAGATATAGTAATATAACAACAATAGCAACAAAAGCAACACAAATAAAAACAGCACAAGACTTGTTAAGTTCTTGTATAATTATTTCTTATGTTTTAGGAATCTCTCCTGCCCCTCAATGGATTTTCTTAACATCATATACTTCTGATAGAATGAAAACTTCTCCAGTTTTTCCTCTCAAGCAGGCATAGTTATGTAGGCTTACATGGGCTGATCCACAATATATTTGACTCAGCAAGCATATTGAATGTTTAGATGAGTAAACTGATAATTTCCTGGCTTATTCAACTCTGAGATTCTACAACGCTATGAAAAATGGATATTTCAATCAACTATTTCATCAACTAAGCAACATGATGCCAAAAGATTTTATTTAACTTAACTTTATTTAATAGCTCTAAATATTAACTTAGCTATACTCAATAGCTATAACCTATTTAAAAGCAGTTTGTTAAAGAAGATTCATCAGAATAAATCCATAAAATGATCAGCAGAAACATAAAACAAATCACTAAATTTTGCTTATTCAGGAGAATAATATTAATACCTAGATCTAAGTAAGAGTAATTTTATATAAATTTTATATAAATAGGCAGCACAGTATTATGTGTGTATATATACTATAAAATATGAAGTCACAAATATTTGTTTTTTGGTATTCCTTTTTTTGTGAAGCACCTTGATGAATAAATAGATTCTTTGGGGGATTTTTTTTTTTTAACCATATAAATGCAGCTCTCAAAATTTATTTTTCTACTTTTGCTTTTGTTTAAGTTTCTTTGACCATCATAGGCATGTATGGATATTATTTGGGAAAGGACCATCATCAGCTCAGTGGTGTGGGACACCAGAATATCTAGTCCTGCCATTTTCTCTGACAAACCTTGCTTTAGATTGGAGGCTTCAGAGTGATCTGGCCAGTCATCCCTCTGTATACAGCACTGTTCTGAGATCAGCCAGAACTATCTCTGGTCTCTTTGGCACAACTTTCAATTCAAACTGGAAGATAATGTTGTGGTTTGGGCTGTTTATAGGCTGGTGGGAGTTTTCTTGGCATCACAGCAGTCCCACCTGGTTTACAGGAGAACTTTTAGCCTTTTTTTTCGGTGAAGTAGACCAAGCAGAGTCCATTTTTCACTAGTTAACAGGGAAACCATCCACTTCTCCATGTGGGTTTCTCTTGGCTTATTTTGTAATGAAAATGTGGGCAAGGCTGTTTTAGAACCTGTTGGTTTCATCATTTTACAAGTTATTTAGAAGGTGTGAGAGTAAATCATGCCTTTCTTTTTGAAACTTACATTACTGTGAAGAACTTGGTGTACCTCAGAAATGCATGTAAATGACAACTGCATTTCCACCGAGAATAGAAATAAGAGGTTTATTCTTGTTTGTTATATTTTTTAAATTGAGGTTTAATTGTCATATAACATTATATTAGCTGGAGAAGGGAATGGCAGTCCACTCCGGTAACTTGCCTGGAGAATCCNGTAAATGACAACTGCATTTCTACCGAGAATAGAAATAAGAGGTTTATTCTTGTTTGTTATATTTTTTAAATTGAGGTTTAATTGTCATATAACATTATATTAGCTGGAGAAGGGAATGGCAGTCCACTCCGGTAACTTGCCTGGAGAATCCCATGGACAGAGGAGCCTGGCAGGCCACAGTCCATGGGGTCGCAAAGAGTTGGACACGACTGAGCGACTAGCCCTATTGTATTAGTTTCAGGTGTACTTATTTGATATTTACATGTATTGCAAAATAATCATCACAATAAGTCTAGTTAACATTGTCACCATACATAATTATAAATTTTTTTTTTGTAATGAGGACTTTTAAGATTTACTCTTAGCAACTTTCAAGAATGAAATACAGTATTATTAACTATAGTAATAGGGCTTCCCTGATGGCTCAGATGGTAAAGAATCTGCCTGAAATGCAGGAGACCCAGGTTTGATCCCTGGGTCCGGAAGATCCCCTGGAGAAGGGAATGGTAACCCATTCCAGTATTTTTGCCGGAAGAATTCCATGGACAGAGGAGCCTGGCAGGCTATAGTCCATGGGGTTGCAAAGAGTTAAACATGACTGAGCAGCTAAAACACACACATTATTAACTATGCTATTATTAACTAGTCATCATGCTGTACATTACATCACCATGATTTATTTATTTTATAACCAGAAATTTGTACCTTTAGACTCCCTTCACCTAGTTCATCGACTTCTGTAGATTGGCCTAGAAGTAGTTACTTATATTCAACTCTTTTACAGTGATCACTCTTCATAACCCCCTTTTAGATCTTATTTTACCACATAGTCATACACCTGTTATCATCTTTGTCTTTATTACTTAACTCTAGGTTTCTTGAGGGCAGAAATTTGATCTTATTCAAGTCTATACATAGCCATAGCAACTTGCACAGTCCTAGGTACAGCATGGTGTCAAATCTTTATTTTGCAATGGGTAAATGACTAAAGTCTGAGAAGCAGCATCTTGGGCAAAGAATATCACCTCTACACTTCAATTATCTAATTCCTCTCCTTATGCTAGAAAAGAGTTTTAATCTGGGCACTTTTGTAGTCTATCACAAAATTTCAATTGGAATGTGCAGTTGAAGCAGTCACACACAACTGGTAAAGTCGGGGACATCTGTTTAATCCTTCACTGTCATAGTTTGGAACCCACCAAAGATTTTGAAAGTCAAATGTATATTTATTCCACAGAGGAAACTTTATCAACCAGTGCAAAAGTTTACTGGCACTAGCTGGTGATATAATGGGTAGTTTAAATCCTGCTAACTGCAAATAATTTTTCAACAGTGTTTATGATTGTGGTAGAGTTTAGTGAGGCAGAAGTACAGATAACATAAATATTTCAACAAAAGCCGATTGTACTGGAGCCATAAATAAATTAGACCCAGTTTGTAAATAAATTTAGTTTTTGCCAACAAACATTTATAATCCTCTCTTGCTGCAAATGATAATTTATATAGAAGAGGTCCTGAATGCCTTTCTTTAAAAGTCAGTTTTCATTAGGAGGCAGTGCCTGGTGCCCGTCAAGTGTCTTAGACTGTGTGACTCAATTAGACATGAAGGATACTGTACAGACCACCTAGTGCTACTAGTTATTGTACATGTTGATAATGACAATTTCCAGAGATCATACATAGCTTGGGAGTCTATGAAGTTGTCATATTATATCATTCCCTTAAATACCTAGCTTGTGTTACCACTTAACAATGTTGAAATTACCCCGTCTCAAATCATAAGTGCTATTTAGTGTATGTATACACTTATGCATGACACATCTGTTCATATTTTCCCCCAAAACATTTTTTTATTAACGTGTATAATGTTTTCTCAAATTAAAAAAAAAAAAAAACCTTCACATTTTTCAATGAGATTCCATCCATCCCCACAGTTTTGAATGATTTTACGTTTAATATGATGTAATGTTGGGAAACTCAATATGGGGGCCTTTAGAGTTTGAAATTGGGGGCAGAAAATTGCACTTCTTGGAACCATCTAAACTTATTTTACACCAAAGATGCTGTATTTGCTGTGGGACCAGAGTCCATGCTGAAATCAGCTGAATCAAGGAACTTTTGCCACAGAATCACTTTAAGATCAGAAGTCATTCTTGTCTTTGTTACCAAGCCTTGTGAGAACAAGGATCATTGTTCATTTTCACATAAAGCCTGATTTTGAAACCAACTACATTTAATTTTTTGGGTACTCTCTGCTCTTTGTCAAACTCGGAGTGTGGTTAGGTTAGGCTTCTATTGGTTGTTCACGGTCCTTTTTATTGGCAAGCCACTGCTACAACTCCCTCTTCTGCCAGACAAGCATAATTATTTTCTTTTCTTTATGTAGGACTCCTGGATATAAGAAAGCTCTTCTGTTTTGTAGCAACAGGGAAGGTTCTGCATCAAGTTAGCTGTGAGAATGAATTTGAACTTACATTTCCACTGTTTATTCAATTCTCCGGTACACCTATCTTTGTTTATTATATGGTAGAAAGTAGAGGGCAATCTCATTTACTTTTTGATCTTCATCTTTGCAGGGGTTGTTTTGAATATTTTCAGCCAGTTTATATTAGAATTTGGTCTCCTTGCTTCAAAATACATTCCCCACCTTCTTCCTTTAACTTGTAGCTCCTGAGTTTTGGTCTCTCCTTCGGAGGCAAGAAGGATCTCTGCCAAAAGCCACCAAGCCACACTTAGGTAATTATAATAAACAAGTTGGGGCTCTCATTTCACATGCAGAGCTGAATGAAGCAGAGCTGTGGTCAAAGAGATCCCAGTTGCTCCTCTGTTAGCAATGGCACATTAATGCACTCTCATGCTCCCCTCCCCCACTCCAACACTTTTTTTTTTTCTTTTTTTTAAAGGAAGTAAATCAGGTCACTCTTTAGCATGTGAAGAGCTGTAGCTTTCTTCTGAAACCACCATCAACAACATAAACAAATTAGAGGTAGTAAACCACACATTCTGCCCACATATAAACCACAGTCCTCACCAGAGGGCAGTCTACTTAATGTGAGAATAACAGCCCAGTTTTATAAGCCTCTACTGGGAATAAATTCCAGTTTCACTGGTTAGAACAAAGTTGGGCAGCCAGAGTATAGGCTCTCCTAGGTTACATGTTGGGAGAGACTGAAGTGGAGAGACCAGGAAATATATTTTATAAGCTTCTGGTGCACCAAACTTGGACCATTCTTTGGTTTTCACTATGTAGAACTGGGGCTGCTCAAGTGGAATGGACCTGGGTCTGAACTTGTCCAATATGCTTATTTTATGGAAGGGGAGTCAGAGACCCCTCAAAAGCTACAACTCTCAAGTGCTCAAGGTTACTCTGGGCAGGGAAGACATATTGCTGAATCCAGACCTTCACATCTGGGCATGTACCACTCCTGCTTTTCCTGAGTGCAAATGGCATAGTTTACAACCGCCAACTTGACCCATACAGGAGTTATAAAATATTCCCTATACCTTCCTGATGCTGATACGCTTCCTTTCCTGACAATGGTGAGTCCTCAACTAATGTGTCCAGCCCTAAACTAATGTGTTCCGTCATCAGTAAATTCCTGCCTGTGATAGTCTTTTCTTAAATACCTGTTTAAACAGTAATTTAGATAAGAGTGTCCCATTTGTGTGCAACAGGAAATGCCTGCCTTCTTTTAGATATGCTGGCAAATAATTACTGTAGATATGGCTTGAATACTGAAAGGCTGTACTCTGGTCATTTCGGACTGCCTGAGAGCAACCACCCAGTCTGCTGCAACATAATTTCAGGGCATTTCTATTTTACTCTAAATGAATCTGAAGGAAAATCACTTTGGGGATATAAAAAGCTTAGGAGAAAAGCCATCAGGTCAAAGGTTGCCTAAAGACTCTTAAAAATTTGTCTTACTAGAAGGGAGTCACGGCACAAAGTTATAACGTAAGAGAAACCATATCTGATACGTGATAAGTCTGTTCTTACCTGGTCATTCCAGTGGGTATTGGCGATCCTGTCTCCCTTAACAACAGAATGAGCCAAACATTAACCAGGTCGTGTTTTTCCTTGGAGTAATGTCTTTATTTTAGCTGTTTTAGATCTGTAAGTAGATACCAGAGGGTTTCTTTATTGGTACCTCAACTGTGAATTTTCTGGCAATTTCTTTCCATAACTCATTTTAAAAAGCTTAGTTCCATCTCTCATGAGGAGGAACTTTTGGAAGTGGTCAAACTCATTTCATAAGAACTTAGAAGCTACCAGTTTAATTCACAAAACATAGTTGTTTAGTGAAATGTTTGTGAAATTTTGAGAAGAGTGGAGAAACTGTTAACCAGAGTTAAAACCCCAGGATAAGTGAGAGGTATGCCACAATCCTATGAAGAAGACAAATGTCTGTTCACTGATTTGGCCTTTACTTTTATCCCCTGTGGTATTTTTTGCCATCTTCCTTGCGTACTTCCCAACAGTCTTTCATACTTTTAGAGTCTTTTTGACAGCACATACATAAAATATTTTTAGAAAACACCGGAGGAAAAAATTCCACAAGGAAGAAATGAAATACTCTGGTACAAGGAAGTAGCAAATACTAAAGGTGCAAGGAAGTTAGAAGGTCATTAAAAAAAATTCCATGTGCCAAACCATGTTGATACATTATTTCACAATAAGTAGTGCTCTCTGGAGACACGGATTCTTCAAATGCAGTCCAGTGTTAACAGATTCCGCAATGTCTACTTGTTACTCCTCTCTGGAGGCAGCACATTCTAAAGACCAGTTCCGTCAGCAGCCTCCATCCTATTCGTGCTTGCTAGGTCCCTTCAGTCGCGTCTGACTCTTTAAGACACTATGGACTGTAGCCTGTCTGGCTCCTCTGTCCATGGGATTCTCCAGGCAAGCATACTGGAGTGGGTTGCCATGCCCGCCTCCAGGAGATCCTCCCTACCCAGGGATCCAACCCACCTCTCTTGCCGGGATCTTTACCAATAGCGCCACCTGGGAAGCCTATGAGATGCTTCGATGTCCCCAGCCTGTGCCTCTGACCCTTACTACGGTCCTTCAAAGCTAGTTTAAGTCAGTTTTCTGGAAATTCGTTTCCCTCACTTTTACTAGTTTCCTTTCTTCCTTTCGTTGGGATCTTAAATTTCATTATCTTGGGGCCATTCTCACAGACTATTCTGCTGGCCAGTGCACAGCCTCCTTCTTTGTTCTGTTTGTGCATCTGGCATGACTTGGGCTCCACCCTTTCCTCAAGCCCAGCGCTTGGTGATTGGTTGCGTCGCTGGTGCAGAAGAGCTGGCTCCCAGGTCCTCCGCTTCCTCGCCAACAGGCCTGGGTCACCGCTCTGGAATTGTCCTAACAAGGAAAGAAGAGCATGTCCGGTTTGAATTTTGGAAGGAAATTGATGTCTTCCCCCTCCCCTCCCCGCCCCTCCATTAGCAGGCACCGACTCATGGACTCGTGTTCATGTGCTCACGTCCTACCAGGAGGTCCCTGGTGGGGCTTGAGGTTTGGCAGCGCCTGCCTTGCTCGCGGAGCTGGGCACGCATCCTCCGCTCGAAGCCACGTGTAATCCTTCCTGTCTGCTCGCCACTTGGGCACAAAGTCCCAGCGCTCGGGCCCACCCTCTTCTTTAGTAGCAATTAACCTTTACTACAGAGCTTCCTTTGAAGTTTGCTCATGTTTTTATTACAAAACTGCAATGAGGAACATAATGGGGGGAAATGTCTAAATTTCGGAGTTACCTAATCTGTTCAATTCCCTTGCTGGTCTCCTCCTGGCAGTTGTTTCATGTAGTTATGATCTCAACCAGTCTGCCTGAGATTTCAAACCATGTTTCTGTCTCAGCCTATTTTTAAGATTAGTGAGCTATTACACACGTGCACACTACAAACGCACGCTGATGTGTCTATTATACGCCTAAGTGTGTACGGCTGAATATATAGAACTTGTTCCTTGTTTAATGTCTAGGGAAATTTTTTTTACTTCAGAGACAAGCTAGGTATATGTGCTTTTAATGTTAACTTTAAACTCTTGTTGCTAAATATTTTCTCTCAATGGACTTACGTGAAGAAGAGTAGAAAATTATTTATGTTAGTATCACTAATGATAATGCTGAGTGATAAGTATTATGACGGGTACTGAATGCTATTAACGGTGAAATTCTGGATTTTGGATGGCATCTGCCCAGAAGATTTGCAGTTAAGCTAGGCAGAGGGGCCAAGTGAAACAAATGGTGAGTTATATAAAACCCACAAAAGAGACGGCATTTTAGGCCAGCCTTGCAAATAAGAACCAAAGAATTATGAGTGAAATGGCATTTTTTTTTTTTCCTAGACTGCCGTTCACAGGAGCTCAAATAAATGAAATCATTTTTCTCTGCTTTTCACTCAGCAGTAAATCATTGGTAATCTAAGGTTGGTAGAAAAGCAACTGTGAAGCTCAAAGAAAATACAAGAGAATCTTTTTTTTTTTCCTTAGGATGGGTAAGGACTTTCTAAGAAAAATGTAAAAATCACAAAGGAAAAATAGACTTCATTCCGTACAAGTTAAAAATTTTGTACAACACAAGCTCCATTAAAAAACCAAATGATAAGTGATCTACTGGGGATAGTAGCAAAAAGCTATATCAAAGGGCTCATTTCTTTATCATTAGTAAGACAGACCAATAAAAGCCCAGTTTCAACTGGACAGAAACAATGAGTAATTTGCGAAAGGGGAAATAGGAATGACAAAATATTTAGTCTTAGTAATCACTGAGATGTGAATTAAAGCAACAATAGATATACAGTCTTTTCTGTTGTATTAATAAATTTTAAAAACAAGACATAATAATAAATACCAGTATGATGGCTTAGAGTATAAATTGGTATCCAGCTCTGAGAAGCAATATGTCAATACTCAGCTTTCTTTTAGGAATATAACCTAAATATTTGAACATAAATATTTATATGAAAAAAGTGTTTATTTTAGTGGTATTTATGGTATCAGAAATTTAGAAGCAAGCATGGAAATAGTTCATTTATTATGGGTTTATATTATGGAATATAATACAGCAATTAAAATATAGTTTAATGTGTTTAAAACCATAAGGAAGTGTTCATAATATCAAGTGAGAAAAGTGAAAAAAACAAGCTATTCACATAGTAGGGCTACAATTTTGAAAAAACAAACATACTTTAAAACATATCTTTAAAGAAAAAAAAGCAAGTTGCCTAAGAGTTAAAGGAAGGACTGGATTTGAACAGCTGGGTTCTAGTCTCAGCTGACTTTGGATAACCTGGTTAGCATCCTTGGGTATCAGGCTGCACATTTGCAAAATGGAAGATTATCCTTCTCATAGTAGTTTTCTCCCTGGATTGTGAGAGAATATAGATACATTTGCAGAGGTTATTATTATCAGTATTATTTCTGCAATTTCATCTTTGTAGATTCTGATATGTTTTTAAAATGCAACTCTCCTCAGGTGGAAACCTTGGTTAGTTATTCCAAGTCATGAAATAAATATAATCCAATACAAATGTAGACTTGGTCTCCAGGGATATTAGAACACTTAAAATTGAATTGAAAAATTTGATTTCCAAGAGCATTTCCCAAGTCATTTGCCTCAAATCCAACAATAAACTTATCTTTCTGTCCTTTTTCAGTAAATGACACACTTAAAGGATGCAAGAAGCAAATTCCAGTAGCAGGCAGTTCAGATCCAAGAAATTACAAGGGTTATTTATCTTTATGGGAGCACTGATGTATATAGCACTTCTTACCTGATACTTACCTATTGTAAATGTGCACAGTCTGTCAATCTGATATCTGAGCCATTCTTTAATTAACTGTAGTTATAGCTCAGGAAAAAGATTTACCAATTTTTCCTCAATAACACACATTTAATGGAGATATGATAATTGAGGTAGTTTGTCATTTAGATGAAAGGTTTTAGCAGCGTTTTGGATAGTTCTTGAGTAAGGTACCTGGAGACATTAGTTGATAAACTGCATATGTTGTTGAAAATTTCTTAATGCTAGATGACACTGAAATATTGTTGCATGTTTTGATACGTAAAACTCAGCAGTTTTATATTTCCTTTTTTTGTCATCACAGCCCCTTTTATATTTAATTCCAGTGATACAGGATTAACAGTGGCTTGAAAACAAATTGCCTGGCTTTGCACATACATTTAATGCATATGTGTGGATAAATAAGACCATAAGTCTTTCTCTTGGATTTGCTTGACCTATATAAGTTGTTCTTTAAGTTTAATTGAAATTATTTTGCTTTTGTAAGCAGAATTGCATTCAGGTTTTAAATTCAAATTCTTCTGTGCAGCAGCCTGGGCATACATGTGTATTTTGTCTCCACAGGAATTGAAATCCAAACTCACTAGTTTAAAAATTATGCATTGGTAAAATTTGTGGGTAACTCAAAGGTCATGGGGTCAGCAATGGTTGTGGGGGGGACCAGATGAGTTTACGTCTATCCCTTTTTAAGGTTTGGGATTACTTTCATGGAACTGACAATATGACTAGTTTAACCCTTTCAGGAAATAGGGGAGATTTTACTGACCATTAACGGATAATTACTGGAGGAAATAGTTCTATTCATTTGGATGCATTTTTGTTTCCTGCTGCTTAAATGGATAAGTCTATAGGTTACACAATGTCTTCCAGTTTTTAACACTTCTTGAAAAAACCAAAATCTTCACAATGGATGATAAATCCCTTTAAGAATCTTTAACTACATTTGCAGTAGTTAAATGTTAGCATTCTAGAGATAAGTTTTTGTATGTTTTTAGTTGTATAAAGAGTGTTGGTGAACTTTTGGCTCTTAGGTTGAAGTGCAAAATCTCCCTAAAGAATAAAATTAATAGACTATCAAGGGTGTTGGAACCCTGAAGTATATTTCTCTGATAGTATTTCTTTGGGGCATTATAAAAATTGTTTATTTTGATGTTGGATTTGGAGAAAAGTTTCTAATCTGTAATGTTCTACTTTTGTGGGTTTAAAGGTGCTTTCCAGGATCAAAGTAATTTCCAATATTTAATAGAAAAATATTGATTTGTTTTAATAGTCAATGAAATTATATGTTAGGTTAATTATCTCTTTAACAAGTATTTTAAAAGCACCTTTATGAAGATCACTTGGATAATTCCTAAGAAGTATGAGTTTTGAGGCTTCCCTTTAAGAGTCTATTTCCTAGTTTGGAATAAAAGATTATTCTTATTAAGCTCTAAATAGCAATATGCAGCATTATTTGATCATCGGACTGTGGAAGGAAATTGTGTAAGAACTCAACAGAAGGGAGAAACTTATGTTTACTGGGATGGCAAGGAGATAAGTTGGGAGTTGACATAGAGAATGACTAGAAGTTGGATGGGCAAAGGGAAAGAGAAACAGAGGAAATGCTTACTAAGCCCAGAAGATAGAGATAAGTTGATTCTGGCCTGGGGATTCCTACTGAGGAGTGTTGAGATTTAAAGAGAAAGAATGGGTTCAGAATGACAGAGGTTCTGTTCCAAGCCTATTTTACTTGTGGACATTGGGAATTACTGGAGGCTACTGCACAGAAAAGTTGATATACCAGGAAGATAAATTCAGCAGCATTGTACAGGCTCAGTGTGAAAGGACTGGAAAGATGTTAGAGGTCTAGAGACCCACTTAGAGGACTGTTAAAAAATTCAGGAATGAAAACATGGATTGAAAGAATGGGGTGAAGGTAAAAATCTTACAAGAAGAATGGACAGCATTTAATGACTGAATAGATTGAGGATGAAGGAGACAAAAATATCCATGTTATTTTAAAACCTTGAACATGGATAATTTGAGGGAAAATATTATTGTTAATAGAAATGGGGAAATGGGAGGGCACTTGATTTGAAGGTAGATGATAATATGCAAGATTTTGGATATGCTGAACTTGAATGATAATGAGCTTGTTATGCTGGGATCAGATGTCTCATAGAAATAAGGCTGGGTCCTGATTTGATGCTTAGTTTAAATGGCGTTATCTCATTTGACTCAAGAACCAAGCACTTCATTAGAAAGATACTTTTGCATGTACAATCACTTTGCACTTCACAAAACTTTAAGAAGAGTCATATTCGATGGACAATTCTTAATAGGTGTTATAGTTAATTAAATTCCATAATGACTCAAAGAAGGCATTGGGAGTAGAACTCAGATATTCTACCCTCTAGCTCAATAAAGTATCTTGGAAGATTTTAATAATTCACAGAACTGTAAGGTTGATGGGATCTAAAGTGTCATCTAGTCTAGTCTTTACTTTAAAGCTACAGTTCCTCCATATCAACCCTAATTCATGGTTATCTAGGCTATATTAGAAGCCCCAAGCTGGGGAACTTTAGGTGACCCATTTAACTTTGGATGGCTCTGATTGAAATCTGTCTTCTTGAAATTTTAAGCCATTTTTCTTAGTTCCCCCACTGAATATCTACAAATTGAACAAATTAGGTATGACTCTCAGTCTGTAATCCTAGTGGAAACATGTGTTTATTTTCTTTAAGGTAACAAATCCCCTTCAACTGGTGGGAAATGCATACTTAGTTATTATTCTTTATGCTTCCTCCATTCCAAAGGTACGGAAAGATCTTAAGGCTGACATGGTGTGGTCATTTACTTCAGCATGGGGCTGCACTGCTCCAGGGAGCCCTTGGAGCGCCAGGGTTGAGGGTGCAAACTCCTAGTTACTCTCTTCCGCTCTCCTCTCAAAGATGGTCTTGCCGTCTCCTCCAGGCAAGACCTCTGCTCCATGCAGAGTCCCTCTGATCTCTACTTTTCTGTCTGAGGAAATTCACTCTTTTTTGGTACACCCCATGACACCATCTTCTCTTTGTTCCCTCTGGGAAATTCACCTAATTTCTTCAATGATTTTAGCTTTTATAAATGTCCAGAGGAAGCACTAGCATCAAATAACTTTAACTCTCTGTTCTGCGTAAGCTACTGAGGCAAAGAAATACCACAGGCTCAACGGTGTGTTTGAAATGGGAAAGGAAAAATAGAGAAAGAACAAACATAAATTAACCTTTCAATACATAATCCTGCCATATGAACTTAAGCCTTGTGGCTCATGGAAGCCTTTGGACTCTCTTATGACTCTACAATTTAGTCCAAGATACCTCTGCATGATATAACTTTCTAAGAGATTGTATAATGCTATCAGCTCCCAGTTTGGGATGGTTTGCAGAGTTGTAGTGACACATATGTTTACTCTTAATCTCTACTTTATTCATAATAATAATTAAATTGCTGATTGTTTCCCAGCTGGATAATAGATTGAGCTGGTCCATGAGAGTACTGACAGTTAAAGATTAGCTCATTTGATTTATGGATTCAACAGAGATAAACCAAAGAGGAAATAATCCCTTCCCCCTCCTTCATCTGTGAATAGCAGAGGTTTTAATGCAGGCATATTTTAACAATGGTCTTCCCTTTTTTTTTTTTT
>SJYV01055413.1:1152123-1195508 GCA_006410875.1 Neotragus pygmaeus
AAGAGAAACAGAGGAAATGCTTACTAAGCCCAGAAGATAGAGATAAGTTGATTCTGGCCTGGGGATTCCTACTGAGGAGTGTTGAGATTTAAAGAGAAAGAATGGGTTCAGAATGACAGAGGTTCTGTTCCAAGCCTATTTTACTTGTGGACATTGGGAATTACTGGAGGCTACTGCACAGAAAAGTTGATATACCAGGAAGATAAATTCAGCAGCATTGTACAGGCTCAGTGTGAAAGGACTGGAAAGATGTTAGAGGTCTAGAGACCCACTTAGAGGACTGTTAAAAAATTCAGGAATGAAAACATGGATTGAAAGAATGGGGTGAAGGTAAAAATCTTACAAGAAGAATGGACAGCATTTAATGACTGAATAGATTGAGGATGAAGGAGACAAAAATATCCATGTTATTTTAAAACCTTGAACATGGATAATTTGAGGGAAAATATTATTGTTAATAGAAATGGGGAAATGGGAGGGCACTTGATTTGAAGGTAGATGATAATATGCAAGATTTTGGATATGCTGAACTTGAATGATAATGAGCTTGTTATGCTGGGATCAGATGTCTCATAGAAATAAGGCTGGGTCCTGATTTGATGCTTAGTTTAAATGGCGTTATCTCATTTGACTCAAGAACCAAGCACTTCATTAGAAAGATACTTTTGCATGTACAATCACTTTGCACTTCACAAAACTTTAAGAAGAGTCATATTCGATGGACAATTCTTAATAGGTGTTATAGTTAATTAAATTCCATAATGACTCAAAGAAGGCATTGGGAGTAGAACTCAGATATTCTACCCTCTAGCTCAATAAAGTATCTTGGAAGATTTTAATAATTCACAGAACTGTAAGGTTGATGGGATCTAAAGTGTCATCTAGTCTAGTCTTTACTTTAAAGCTACAGTTCCTCCATATCAACCCTAATTCATGGTTATCTAGGCTATATTAGAAGCCCCAAGCTGGGGAACTTTAGGTGACCCATTTAACTTTGGATGGCTCTGATTGAAATCTGTCTTCTTGAAATTTTAAGCCATTTTTCTTAGTTCCCCCACTGAATATCTACAAATTGAACAAATTAGGTATGACTCTCAGTCTGTAATCCTAGTGGAAACATGTGTTTATTTTCTTTAAGGTAACAAATCCCCTTCAACTGGTGGGAAATGCATACTTAGTTATTATTCTTTATGCTTCCTCCATTCCAAAGGTACGGAAAGATCTTAAGGCTGACATGGTGTGGTCATTTACTTCAGCATGGGGCTGCACTGCTCCAGGGAGCCCTTGGAGCGCCAGGGTTGAGGGTGCAAACTCCTAGTTACTCTCTTCCGCTCTCCTCTCAAAGATGGTCTTGCCGTCTCCTCCAGGCAAGACCTCTGCTCCATGCAGAGTCCCTCTGATCTCTACTTTTCTGTCTGAGGAAATTCACTCTTTTTTGGTACACCCCATGACACCATCTTCTCTTTGTTCCCTCTGGGAAATTCACCTAATTTCTTCAATGATTTTAGCTTTTATAAATGTCCAGAGGAAGCACTAGCATCAAATAACTTTAACTCTCTGTTCTGCGTAAGCTACTGAGGCAAAGAAATACCACAGGCTCAACGGTGTGTTTGAAATGGGAAAGGAAAAATAGAGAAAGAACAAACATAAATTAACCTTTCAATACATAATCCTGCCATATGAACTTAAGCCTTGTGGCTCATGGAAGCCTTTGGACTCTCTTATGACTCTACAATTTAGTCCAAGATACCTCTGCATGATATAACTTTCTAAGAGATTGTATAATGCTATCAGCTCCCAGTTTGGGATGGTTTGCAGAGTTGTAGTGACACATATGTTTACTCTTAATCTCTACTTTATTCATAATAATAATTAAATTGCTGATTGTTTCCCAGCTGGATAATAGATTGAGCTGGTCCATGAGAGTACTGACAGTTAAAGATTAGCTCATTTGATTTATGGATTCAACAGAGATAAACCAAAGAGGAAATAATCCCTTCCCCCTCCTTCATCTGTGAATAGCAGAGGTTTTAATGCAGGCATATTTTAACAATGGTCTTCCCTTTTTTTTTTTTTTAAAGAGCAGCAGCATTATAAGGTGAATATTGAGATGTAGAATTCTGTGTCTTTTATATTAGTAGAAATTTATGAATTTTTTATTTATTCACAGATAATGAGTGTGTATATGGCAGCTACCCTGAAATTCCTTTGGAAGAAATGCCAGATGCAGATGGAGTAGCCGGCGCTCTATCCCTCAGTATTCAAGAGCCATGCTCTCCAGCCACATCCAGTGAAGCGTTCACTCCGAAGGAGGGCTCTCCTTACAAAGCCCCCATCTACATCCCTGATGATATCCCCATTCCTGCTGAGTTTGAACTTCGAGAGTCAAATATGCCTGGAGCAGGCCTTGGAATATGGACCAAAAGGAAAATTGAAGCAGGTGAAAAGTTTGGGCCTTATGTGGGAGAGCAGAGGTCAAACCTGAAAGACCCTAGTTATGGATGGGAGGTAAGAAAATCTTTTGAGTTAATACATGTATGTATATTAAGATGTATAAAGAAGAGATTACTTTTAAAAATGTCCATAATATAAGCAAATTCCATTTGTTGCAAAATATCTTCTAATAGAGTTTTAAGGATGAACCTCTCTTACAATTTTCACTGCTTTATAGAAACAAAGTATTGCTTGAAAGTATGGAATGATAGAAGGGAACCCAGCTAATGAATGGTCAGAGGATAGTGTCTTGAAAACATATTAAAGGATACAAATATAATTTTTAAATTAATATTTGGAAACATTAAACATGGCCATCCCTAAGGTATGTGGCATAAAGCAAACAGAATAGTCATATGGCATGTTTATTGTATTTTGTCTTTACTTTTTTGGCAAGTGGGCTTGGAAGATTGGAGGAAACATTTGTTTTCTGCATCTTGTAGCTTTGAGTTAATTTGGTTTTACTTTCATTCTACATGTTTATTTTGCTCTGTATTCTAATATATTTTTCCCCTCTTTTGGTCATCCCGATTTGATTATACATGTCTCCAGAATATGTGTACTGTACTGAATCTTGTGATGGTTATTTATATTCAAATTGATTTAATGAGTAATTCATGTATAAACATGGCAGCAAAAAGCAATATGAAAATCAGTTGCTAGTTTCAGCCATTCTTTTTTAGAGAACTCATCTGGAAATATGTAAGAAAGGGAAGTTATATCCTTATTACAAAATCTAAATTAATTTTATTTTGATAAGGACAGGTAAATTAGTTATTCTCTTGAGTTTATAATTTTTGTACAAAATTAGTATTATATATGTATATGTATATATATTTCCCACTTATTTTTATAACTTGAAAATTTTTGTGGTTATATTACAGCATCATATTTTCTGGAATAGCTGATCTTTATCTGAAAAACTTGTAGATAATTTCTATATGGATAAGAAAGTATTTTTTGGAGATATGATTGACCTCTGGTTTTACAGTTTCAGTTTGATAGAAGTCAGATAAACTAGATTTATTTTAGTATGTTCTCTTAATATTTATGATCATTAATGGAATATCTAGTTAGCTTTTAAAATAGAAATAAATATGCAGTGCCTTCAGGACTTAATTTCAAATTTTGTCCCTTTGCTTTATCTGTGTTCCCTTGTGAAATCTGCTCAAAATGCCATAATAAAAACAATTCTTTTTCAAATTCTGAAATGCTAAAAGTTAAGATCCAGATTTGACATAATTACAATTGAGAAATCCTTCCTTAGGTTTGCTCTTGACCACAGGACTGGTAACGTGGTTAGCTACACTACTAAACGTGTCTATTGATGAGATTTTTTAAAAAAATCACTGTAGCATTAACTGATATGTGAGTTGAATACGTTTTAAACCAAATGCGTACAAACTTTACGTCATTATAATTCACCTTAAAATAATGGCTATAAACATTCCGCTAATAAGTAACTCATTAACTCATTAAACTTTTATTACAAAATCTCTAAGAGTTAAACAACAAGTGCAGTACTGATGGAGATTTTCCAGAGGCTTGGAATAAAACAAGACTTAATAATGAAATCATTTTGAAATTCCAGGGTTGGTAAATGCAGGTCTGTGCCTCTTTAAACAGGATACCTGTGGATTTGGGGATGAACCTGGTGATTCTGCATTTAGAGGAAATGCAAAAATAATTAATTTTTTTCTCCTTGGAGTAAAGTGTCTTCAGCACATACATGGGCAAGTGCTTACCCTGAGAAATGTGAAATAATTATTTTCATTATATCAAAACTGAGTTGTTTTGTTGCTTGGAATTCAAGATAATTTTATAACAAGTTCATGACTGTTTGCTACACGCATCAACCGTTTCCTCTTTGTCCATCAAGAATTCAGTTGATGGTCAATTAGTTGGTTTTCTTCACCACTTTAATGGTTTCCCTTGTGTTTATTTTTTTTTAATAATTTTTAAAATTTATTTTTGGCTGTGTTGGGTCTTTGTTACTGCACAGGTTTTTCTCTTATTGCGGTGAGTGGGGCTGCTGTCTAGTTGTGGTGCCCTAGTGGGTTTCTCCGGAGAAGGCAAAGGCACCCCACTCCAGGACTCTTGCCTGGAAAATGCCATGGACGGAGGAGCCTGGTGGGCTGCAGTCCGTGGGGTCGCTAAGAGTCGGACACGACTGAGTGACTTCACTTTCACTTTTCACTTTCATGTACTGGAGAAGGAAATGGCAACCCACTCCAGTATTCTTGCCTGGAGAATCCCAGGGATGGGGGAGCCTGGTGGGCTGCCGTCTATGGGGTCGCACAGAGTTGGACACGACTGAAACGACTTAGCAGCAGCAGCAGCAGCAGGGGGCTTTCTCACAGCGGTGGCTCTGTTGTTGCAGAGCACAGACTCTAGTGTATGGGCTTCAGTAGGTGTGAAACATGCGCTTAGTAGTTGTGGCTGTGGGCTCTAGAGCACGGGCTCAGTAGCTGTGGGTTGGTGAATGCAGGTCTGTGCCTCTTTAAACGGGATGCTTGTGGATTTGGGGATGAACCTGGTGATAGTTCTGCATTTAAAGGAAATTTAAAAATAATTAGTTGCTTAGTTGCTTCATGGCTTGTGAGATCTTTCCCGACCAGGGCTGGAATCTCTGTCTCCTGCATTGGCAGGCAGATTCTTACCTGCTAAGCCGTCAGGGAAGCCCTATCCTTGCTTTTGAGAGTGTGGATTGTCTGTTCTAGATGTATTGTGAACGAAGCAAGGGCAAGGCTTTTTTTTTTTTTTAAATTTTGGTGTAATTTTGGCAAAATTGTTATCCACAGAGGAACAGTTGGGTTCTTGACTTTAGTATTTTCTTTGTTGTTTTTAATCTTACCCTGCTTAATACAAAATCCAATCATGATCAACAAAGGCATGTGCACAAAGCTTCTACCCTACTCACATGTGCTCTTTTAAATCATTCTTATGTCATATTTGCCCTCAACTGTAGCTGATTTCCCTCCTCTTTGGTTGGACAGATCGTTGTGATTAACCAGTGTGGCTTCTTTTTCTGATACTGTTTCATTTTTAAAAATGATGAATTGAAGGAGAAAATAGTCTCTTAGGCCAAAAAGAATAAACATGAATGGAGGAAATCCAGATTCATCCAGCAGTTATTCAGTGCTCCTGTCCATCAGATTCTGTACTAAATGTTTCCTTGAGAGAATCCCAGCCTATCAAAACTGAACAAGCCATTCCTATCTCTAGTACTACTCTTGCTCTTTTCTCCCTATAAAATTCCCCTCCCTGTGCATTTCCTGTTTAATAAATTGGACTACCATCTGTCCACCTGCTTAAGCTAAAAAATGGATCATCTTTGACTCTACTGTCTCCCACACCAGCCTTATCTGATTTATAGTTCCTCTGTTCTTTCAAAGCCTCCATTCTTTGCACACACTGGTCTCCATACCTGGGAATCTCCTTTTCCTTCCTGTTCCTAGCAAGTTCTCTTCCATGTCATCATCCTTGATCCTCCTATTAACAATTTGAAGTGAAGTCGCTGAGTTGTGTCCGACTCTTTGCGACCCCATGGACTGTAGCCTACAAGGCTTCTCTGTCCATGGAATTTTCCAGGCAAGAGTACTGGAGTAGGTTGCCATTTCCTTCTCCAGGGGATCTTCCCCATCTGGGGATCGAACCTGGGTCTCCCACATTGCAGGCAGGCGCTTTACTTTCTGAGCCACCAGGGAAGCCCAATTAACAATTTAGTACTGCTTAAATTTTTTCTCACCATCAGTTCAGTTTAGTTCAGTCACTCAGTCATGTCCGACTCTTTGCGACCCCATGAATTGCAGCAGGCCAGGCCACCCTGTCCATACTAAAGAACATAGAGCATTGTGCAGCATCCAAATTGTTTGCCTAGTTTCCCTAATAGAGCAATATTTCCATGAGAGCTGGCATAGCTGTATCTTCTAAGTGCAGTGTCTTGATGGAGTCCTATCTGTGGCGCCTGTGGCGTTGTCCAGTGCTAAGTATATTATTCAAAATAGTCAGGATTAGTCAACTCAGGCTGCTATATACAATATACTATAGACTGGGTAGTTGAAATAACAGAAATTTATTTTCTCGCCATTCTGGAGATTAGAAATGTGAGATCAAAATTTCAGCTGATTTTGTTCCTGGTGAGGACTCTCTTCCTGGCTAGCAGATATTGTCTTCTTGCTATGTTTTCAGTTGGCCATTCCTAAGTGCATAAACATGCATACATACTGACAGAGAGAGAGAGAGGGAGAGAGAAAAGGGTGGTGGTTGATATACTCTCGTGTCCTTTCTTCTTTTAAGAACACTAATCCTATTGTATCAGGACCCCACCGTTATGATCTCACTGAACTTTCAGTTCAGTTCAGTTGAGTTGCTCAGTCGTGTCCGACTCTTTGCAACCCCATGAATTGCAGCACGCCAGGCCTCCCTGTCCATCACCAACTCCCGGAGTTCACTCAGACTCACGTCCATCGAGTCAGTGATGCCATCCAGCCATCTCATCCTCTGTCGTCCCCTTCTCCTCCTGCCCCCAGTCCCTCTCAGCATCAGAGCCAACTCTTCGCATGAAGTGGCCAAAGTACTGGAGTTTCAGCTTTAGCCTCATTCCTTCCAAAGAAATCTCAGAATGGACTGGTTGGATCTCTTTGCAGTCCAAGGGACTCTCAAGAGTCTTCTCCAACACCAATGAACTTTAATTATCTCTTAAAAGCATCTCAGGTGGCATTAGTGGTAAATAACTTGCCTGCCAGTGCTAAGAGACACAAGTGACTTCCCTGGGTTGGGAAGATCCCCTGGAGGAGGCATGCAACCCTCTCTAGTATTCTTGTCTGGAGAATCCCATGGACAGAGGAGCCTGGTGGGCTGTGGTCCACGGGTTGCACAGTCAGACACGACTGACGTAACTGTACACAAAGGCCCTATCAACAAATGTGGTCACATTGGGTGCTAATGGTCCAACATAAAGATTTAGGGGTGACTCAAAAATTTAGTCTATAACACAGATAGTTAACAAATAACTGTTTAATAGCAAAATGAGTGAAAGAATCAATGAGAGAAAGAATGAATGGATATAGGATTATGTTACTCTGAAAGATGGCAAGGAGTGAGAGCTGAAGTCTGTCCACGGTATATCTAGAATCTGTATTTTATACATGTGGAATGAACTCTGCCACTACTCTATGATTCTAGTGAAACTACTTAAATAAAGTCAGTAGGGTCTTGCATTTTTATTTGATCAATGGGCTACTGATAACCAGTGCATATCATTAGTTGTTATTAAAATTAAGTAAAGAGATATGATAGTCTCTTCAAAGAAAGTTTTTAAAAGAGAAAACTCAAAGATATTACTATAATTAGGTCCCATCTTTTAGAGCCCTATTTAAATAGTTTTTTTTTTTTAATTAAATGTTTTCTCAAGGGGGTACTTTGGGAAAATAATTTCAGCTCAGTTCAGTCACTCAGTTGTATCCGACTCTTTGTGACCCCATGAATCGCAGCATGCCAGGCTTCCCTGTCCATCACCAAATCCTGGAGTTTACCCAAACCCATGTTCATTGAGTCGGTGATGCCATCCAACCATCTCATCCTTTGTCATTCCCTTTTCTTTCCACCCTCAATCTTTCCCAGTATCAGGGTCTTTTCAAATGAGTCACTTCTTTGCATCAGGTAGCCAAAGTATTGGAGTTTCAGCTGCAACAATAGTCCTTCCAATGAACACCCAGGACTTTAGGATGGACTGGTTGGATCTCCTTGCAGTCCAAGGGACTCTCAAGAGTCTTCTCCAACACCACAGTTCAAAAGCATCAATTCTCTGGCTCTCAAATTTCTTTATAGTCCAACTCTCACATGCATACATGACCACTGGAAAAACCATAGCCTTGACTAGATGGACATTTGTTGACAAAGTAGTGACTCTGCTTTTTAATATGCTGTCTAGGTTGGTCATAACTTTCCTTCCAATTAAATTCCTTCCAACTTTCCTTTTAATTTCATGGCTGTAGTCTCCATCTGCAGTGATTTTGGAGCCCCCCAAAATAAAGTCTGACACTGTTTCCACTGTTTCCCCATCTATTTCCCATGAAGTGATGGGACCGGATGCCATGATCTTCGTTTTCTGAATGTTGAGCTTTAAGCCAACTTTTTCACTCTCCTCTTTCACTTTCCTCAAGACGCTCCTTAGTTCTTCACTTTTTGCCATAAGGGTGGTGTCATCTGCATATCTGAGGTTATTGATATTTCTCCTGGCAAGCTTGATTCCAGCTTGTGCTTCCTCCAGCCCAGCGTTTCTCATGATGTACTCTGCATAGAAGTTAAATAAGCAAGGTGACAATATACAGCCTTGACATACTCCTTTTCCTATTTGGAAACAGTTTCTTGTTCCATGTCCAGTTCTAACTGTTGCTTCCTGACCTGCATACAGGTTTCTCAAGAGGCAGGTCAGGTGGTCTAGTATTCCCATCTCTTGAAGAATTTTCCACAGTTTGTTGTGATCCACACAGTCAAAGGCTTTGGTGTAGTCAATAAAGCAGAAATAGATGTTTTTCTAGAACTTTCTTGCTTTTTTTGATGATCCAGCAGATGTTGGCAATTTGATCTCTGGTTCCTCTGCCTTTTCTAAAACCAGCTTGAACATCAGGAAGTTCACGGTTCACGTATTGCTGAAGCCTGGCTTGGAGAATTTTGAGCATTACTTTNGGATCTCCTTGCAGTCCAAGGGACTCTCAAGAGTCGTCTCCAACACCACAGTTCAAAAGCATCAATTCTTTGGTGCTCAGCTTTCTTCACAGTTCAACTCTCACCACTGGAAAAACCATAGCCTTGACTAGACAGATTTAGTATATGTCTCCATAAATGATCTGCAACATTATATATCAAGGTCTTAACAGGTCATTGGTGGGTAGAATTACAGGGTTTCTTGTATACCTCTTTTTGTGCTGCTTTTTTTGTTTTTTGTTTTTTTTGGTAATGAAAATAAATAAAAGATAACAAGCATTTTAAATCATCCTCAACCTATCATGCATGCTTGTTAGGCAACTTCTGCTAATTGGCCAAAAGCGAAAGAATGTAACCAGTTTGACAGTTATGCTTTTTAAATGTTTATTCACTATGTTAAAGGAATGTGGTACTTAAATAGAACTTAAAATAAAGCAGATCGAGGCGGGAGGGATAATTAGGAGTTTGGATTGACATATACACACTGTTACATATAAAATAGATAACATGGACCTGATGTACAGCACAGGGAACTCTACTCAATACTCTCTAATCACCTATATGGGAAGATAATCTGAAAAAGAGTGGATATATGTATATGTATTACTAAATCACTTTGCTGTATATCTGAATAACATGATATTGTAAATCAAGTATACTTCAATATAAAATAGAAATTAAAATATGTATATTTAATAAAATAAAAACTAAAGCAGATCAAATAAAAAGGTAGTTTTAAAAACAAACAATAGATTTTTTTAGATGCATAAAAGATTGAAAAATTATCCCCTGGTGCATTGCAAATATAAATGTGTGAGAAAGTATGAATACTCACTTCAGTGAAAACACTGTTCTGATCACTTTTCTTTCAGCTGGACTATTTTCTAAAGTCTGTTCATATACCTGTTATCTAAAATGAAGTATCCAAGTAATATCATAGGTGACCATATTTAACCACAAGACAAATGCGTTACTCCTTGTCTCATGATTACATCACTGGATTCTTGAGGTTTTATTACATAGAGCATTCCATGGATTTCTCTTACAGTGAATTCTATGAACCCAATGCCCTCATGATGGAAGAAGAAGGAGCTATAATTGCTGGTCTGTTGGTGGGCCTGAATGTCATTGATGCCAATTTCTGTATGAAGGGAGAAGATTTGGACTCTCAGGTATGAGAGAGATACTTGGTGGCCTAGTGTGTCACTCTGACTTATCTCAGAATTTGGATTGATCAGATTATACCAACCAAATTAACAGAAATTCTAGTCATAAATAGAATTTTCTTTAATTTTGATTGACTATAAAAAACATACATAATGAATATTTTTCAAATTCTTGTCTTAACAGTGATTCCCATTAAAAATATTTTGCACAGGTTTAAAAAAAATATATATATATATACATAGCTATGTGGTTCAGTGGCAAACATACACGCACAAACGTATACACCAAAATATATACACAGGAATTTAATAGTAGAATATTTGAAAAAAGCAAAAGAGAAAAAAATGTTAAACCTTAATTAATTAATTTATTAATTAATTAATTTATTAATTAAGTAAGCCTTAAATTTGGGCTTCCCAGGTGGCTCAGTGGTAAAGAACCTGCTTGCCAAGCAGGAGACTTGGGTTCGATTCCTGGGTCAGGAACTGTAACTGTAACTGGTGGGTTACAGTTCATGGGTCACAAAGCAGTCGGACACCACTTAGTGACTAGAGCCCACCAGGCTCCTCCATCCATGGAATTCTCCAGGCAAGAATCCTGGGGTGGGTTGCCATTTCCTTCTCCAGGGGATCTTCCCGACCCAGGGATTGAACACCGGTCTCCTGCATTGCAGGCAGGCTCTTTACTGACTGAGCCACCAGGGAAGCCAAACAAAACCTTACGTTTATGTTAAGTGTCCTGTTGACTTTCTTAGTCGTATCCTACTAACTTGATCTTGAGTCTTATAACCCTTGTCAATTCTTGATTATAAAAAACATTAAATTTTTTAATTAAAATTTCCTAGTAATTGTCATGACTGTAATACTGTTTTTAAATGTCTAGAAAGAGACATTGTGTTTGTTGTTGTTGTTCAGTTGCTAAGTCGTGTCCGACTCTTTGCAACCCCATGGACTACAGTATGCCAGGCTCCCCAGTCTTTCACTATCTCCCAGAGTTTGCACAAATTCATATGTATGGCTTGGATAAGTATCTAATTTTATATTGAATTCTGAAAATTCTCTCTGTAGGTTGGAGTTATAGATTTTTCAATGTATCTCAAGGATGGGAACAGCAGTAAAGGTAGTGAAGGGTACGTGCAAAGAAAATTTGTTTTCTTTTTTTCTTCGATGTTGTTTGATAGTATTTAAAGTTTACAACAGTACTGCTTTAAGAGATTTGCTGAAATTATTTCTGATGATATATCTCTAATAGAGTCTTATAAAAAAATGTCTATTGTGCCCGCTAAACCCTAAAAGGGGTTTTAGTTCAGTGAATTTTCCTGGTATGTGGTTGAAGGGCAAATAAAATAAAAAGTATTATAAAGGGAATCTAATGCTCCATCTCTCAACAGTAGCATTTGAAAACATGGTCTTCTTGACCAGAACTGTATTCTCAGTTTGCTTAAAATTTGCCCTCTGACATGTGCATCATGGGATTATGTAAAATGTCAACGTTACGGGGAGCTGAGTATATGGGAACTCAGCACTAAACTTCTGTAACTCTAAAATGATTTTAAAATGGAAAGTTTTTAAAATATTCACACAGTACCTTGCAAATTAGCAATCACAAGCTTACCCTTTACCCATTAAAAATGTGGCAGGTGAAAGCATAATTAGCATGAAGTGTTTAACCTTAGGCATTGAACTAAATTATATTGCTTGTCCTTTAAGTAGTCCTAGAGATATGTAGCCTTGAAGTTTTCATTCAGTTGAAAAGTCTGTCTGTTTAACTTTTGTCTGTTCTATATTAGCTTTTCCCAGAAGTGAACCTCCTTTTTCCACACTTGATTTTCTCATGTAATAGTAAACATTTGATCTTTGTGAAGGCCCTTTAAACCATTCATTGTGAAACCAAATAACATTTAAAGGCAAATATATTGCCTTTGAGAACAATTATTATTTCACTCAAATAAGCTAAATTCAATTCCTATGACAAATGGAAAATTGTTCTTATAAATAATACTAGCAGGTCGCACAGAGTCAAACACAACTGAAGCGACTTAGCAGCAGCAGCAGCAGCAAAACAGAAAAAAAATCTTTGAATTGCAAGAAGATAATTTTTCTTCTTTAAATGCCTCTAATAGATTATACATTATACCTGTAACCTAAGTTATTAAGGTGTGTAAGCCATAAGAAGGGCTTTATGAATATGCTGGGAAGGTCTTCACAGTTTTAAACCTCCAGGTCTCTTGTGTCGAGGAAGTTCTAATCAGGTCTGTCTTCTGGTTCAGTGTGTCTGAGCCATAATTTCCTTCCTATGTTTTATGAAAATATTGGAGGTGGGACATCTTGGTATTTCTAATGTTATTTACTTTTTCTCTATTTTTTATATTTTTTCCCTTCAGAGATGGCCAGATTACTGCAATTCTGGATCAGAAGAACTATGTAGAAGAACTCAACAGACACCTGAAGTAAAGAATGAATAAATGTTATTACTTTCTGGGGATTTTGGTGTGGGAGAAGGGAAGGGAAGGATAAACTGAAGATGAGCAGTTAGGATAAATTCAGACAATACTCAACAAATATATATATAGAATTCCTGCTAGCACAGCTCTGAGCCTAGGCACTGGATATGTGGCATTTACCTGTTTTGGTGGGCATTAATGAAAGGCAATATAAAATTAATATATAATTAGAGTTTTAGTGATTACGTAAATATACTCAGTGAAGAAATCTTAAATTTGTGCCATTGACACTTGAAATTGGAGGTCTTGGTTCAGTAGATCCAGTCATGTATTTCAGGACCATGTCTTAGGTGAAGCACTCACCGCTGTAGTACCTTTAGATCAATGATATCTCATTGGTCCCTTATATTTTTCATATAGTGGATCAATAGTATTAATTTACCCTCTTTTCACCATCACTACCATTAATTTACCAAGTACTCACCAAGTATTTTTCATGATCAGAACGTAAAATAATCTCTCCTCTCCTGAGGAGAGCTGTCCAGAATTTATTGGTATTCTCAAGTACACTGATGGTCTAAAAACTGTTGAACAATTCATAAGAATTAATATATCCATTTAATTATCTTATTTATAGTTGTATTATAAAGTAAGTAAGACCTAAGTTTAAGTAAGACCTAAAATGTGATTACACCAGTATCAGTGTAAATTACAGTCTTGGTTCCATCTAGAAAACTCAAAAACAATTTAAGTACATTTTTTCTGGGGACCAAGTACTAATAATGACTAACAGTGAACTGTGGCGATGTTAGCTTAGCAAAGATACGGTTACAGTTGACAATGAATGTGCTGTGCTATGCGGAGTCACTCAGTTGTGTCCAACGCTTTGCGACCTCATGGACTGTAGCCCATATGGCTTCTCGGTCCATGGTGGTTCTCCAGGCAAGGAGACTGGAGTGGCTTGCCACTCCCTCCTCCAGGGGATCTTCCCAACCCAGGGATCAAACCCAGGTCTCCAGCGCTGCAGGTGGATTCTTTACCATCTGAACCACCAGGGAAGCCCAGGAATACTGGAGTGGGTAGCCTAGCCCTTCTCTCCTCCCACCCTAGGAATAGAACCAGGGTCTCCTGCAGTGCAGGCAGATTCTTTACCAACTGAGCTCCCAAGGAAGCCCCTGAATTATAAATATGCCAGGATTATTTATTTATTTTTTCAGTGCTCTGTTTCTTTATCTATAGTTGGAGGTGCCTAGCACATGGGGTTGTTGAAAGGAGTAAATGAAATAGTGCAAGTAAAAGCATTTAGAAGAGTGCTTGGTGTGTGTCAAGCACGTCATAATTCATGTAGCCTATTATTATTATTAAATAAGTAAACCTTGAAGTACAGTGTAGTGCATGAACTTTTTAATTTCATCAACAAATGCTTGTTAAGGAATTTCCCTGGCCATCCCATGGTTAAGACTCTCTGCTTCCACTGCAAGGGTCGAGGGTTCAATCCCTGATTGGCGAACTGAGATCCCACATGCCCCATGACCCCCACAAAAAGCTTTTGGGTGTGTTCATTTTGACCTGAGGGATGAGGCTACTTATAGGCTGAGCATAAGCCCTAATTGACTCACTGACAGAGAAGTAACCTCTCAGGGGCCAAATACTTTGGCTGGATGGTTAATATGAACAAGATCTGAATAAACAGTACTTTTCTTCCTAGGAAAAAAAAACCCCACAAATTTTAGTGCCAAGAATGTAGCAGGTAAGACACCCATCACCTTGTAAGCTGTCTTAGAGCCTGTAAGCCTATTGAGAATTGTAGACAGTAAACAATGAATGATAAGTATGATGGGTGTTTTAAAAGTATAAGATATTATTCTGCATCTCAAAAGAGACTTTTAATTTTTTTCTTCTCTTCATAGTGCTACTGTAAACAACCTTCAGGCAAAAGTGGATGCATTAGAAAAATCCAACACTAAACTGACAGAGGAGGTAAGTGTTCTAGAAATTGTTCGATTGACTTAATAGAATTTAGTAAAATGTGTTAGTGGAAAATAGTTTCTCTGAAGCCTTAGAAATATAGGACTTGATTTTTCAGATAATATCTACCTAGTACTCCTTGTTCTGACCAAGAGTGGCCAGCTGGCTTATCTCAAGTATCTCAGTTATCCAGTTGGAGTATGTAGGGTTAGAACCTAGTTTGATCAAATATTTTGCTTTCTTGTGTGACTGTTTTGTCTGGTCTAGCCTAGAGTTAATGTTTAGTAAGATAATGTGTCCATCATTTATTTATTCATTGAACATTTCGGGTACTATGTATATGCCGGAGCTAGACAAAGACTCACATCTGCCAGGCATTGATTTGTGTGTGCTGGATTGGCAAGTTCCCCCCTTCACAGGTTTTATTTTCTCCTTGGGGTGATAGGGTGATGAGGTATATAACCTAAAGAACACTGGTCAGAAGACCAGTAATTCCTGCTTACATGTCATGTGCTCCTGAGCAAGTAAGTCACTTGACCCTCAAGAGTCCCAGTTCCTTCTCTGGCAAAGTAGAGTGTTTCCCCTTTTAGCCTCACAATTACCCTGAAGATCAGATAAGAATGTGCATGTGAAAACTTTTTTAAAAGTCCCTAAAATAAGAATTAAAATATAATGTCACAGTTTACTTCTGATTAATATTTTTTCCCTAGCTTACCAATGATATATTTTTTTCTTCAGTAGCATTAAATGTTTCTGTGAGAAACCTTAAATAAAACTTTTCAGATGACGAAGACTTCATCTTCTGTTTTTCAAATTCTAACTATCCTATAGTGAAATAAAGTTGGTTAAATACAACAACATAAATGGACCTGGAGGCTGTTGTGCTTAGTAAAATAAGTACGAGAAAGGCAAATACTGTATGTTATCTAAATGTGGAATGTAGAATCTAAAACATGAATCAAAAAAGTGAATATAAAACAAAACAGAAACAGACTCAGAGATAATAGAGAACTTGCTAGTGGTAAACGTGGGGAGAGGACAAGATAGGGGTAGAAAATTAAGAGGTACAACTATTATGTATAAAATAAATAAACTACAAGGATACATTATATAGTAAGGGGAATATGGCTTCCCTAGTGGCTCAGTTGGTAAAGAATCTGCCTGCAATGCAGGAGACCCGGTTTCGATTCCTGGGTCAGGAAGATCCCCTGGAGAAAGAAATGGCAACCCACTCCAGTATTCTTCCCTGGAGAATTCTGTGGACAGAGGAGCCCAGACGGCTACAGTCCATGGTATCACAAAGAGTCAACACAACTGTGCGACTAACTTTCACTTTCAGAGGGAATATAGCCAATATTTTATAATTTTAAGGTTATAATATATAAAAGTATATAATCTATTGTATATACAAAAATATAACCTATAAAAATACTGAATCACCATGTTATCCACCTGAAACCAATATAATGTTGTAAAGCAGCTATACTTAAAAAAATAATTTGGTCTTAAAAAAACAAGTTAGGGATTTCCCTAGCGGACCAGTGGTTAAGACTCCTGAGTTTCCACTGCAGGGATTCAGTCTCTGGTTGGGAAACTGAGATTCCACATGCTGTGTGGCATGGCCAATAAATAAATAACTAAAGTAAAAACAGAAAAGCAAGTGAAAGCACTAGTTAAGAAATGCCGTCTAATTAGATTTTTCTCAGAACTAACATTTTCACTGTTATGACTTTAAAATATCTCCCTTATTGCTTAGTTCTGTGAACCTTATATTTGGACATAGATTGTTAAATTATATTAAAACTTTAATTTATGGATATGATCCTTAGAATTTTATCCCACAAGGCTTTTGAAACATTCTGCACAGAAATTTTCTACTGTGATTCTACTGCTGGTATATTGGGGCGATGTGGGATAGCAGTTAAGCATGCTCTCCACAGCTAGGCTCTCTGGGTTCCTGTCCCTGATCTGGTGCTTGGTAGCTCTCTGATCTGGGGCCAGTTACTTAAGCTTCTGTTCTTTGGTTTACTTATCTGCAAAAGGGGGCCAAGAATGATGATAAAGTTTTCGTGTGCATTAAATGATGTTAGTACATAAGGGCCTGGATAGTGGGCTTCCCTGGTGGCTCAGCTGGTAAAGAATCTGCCTGCAATGCAGAAAGACCTAGGTTTGATCCCTGGGTCAGGAGGTCCCCTGGAGAAGGGAATGGCCACCCACTCCAGTACTCTTGGGGCTTCCCTGGTGGCTTAGAGAAGCCTGACGGGCTCAGTCCATGGGGTTGCAAAGTCGGACAAGACTGAGCGACTAACACTTCTCTAGATCAGTGCCTGACACAGCCATCATATGCACTCAGTAAATAAAATCGTTAATTTTATTTCCTAAGTCACGGGACTTGTCTTCTTGGCCTAAGTTTATTTTACCAGCAAGATTAATCATGAGCAAGTACTGTGTGTAGACTTTATAAATAATAGATAAGGCTAATAAGGTCTTCCCTCCCTCATCTCCATCTATTTTGGATTTAAAGGGACGAGTTAAAAAAACTAAACCTAGATAGACCTCTCTTCCCTCCTGAAATCTGAACTAGTAGAACAAAGGTGGCGCTAGTGGTAAAGAACCTGCCCGCCAATGCAGGAAACATGAGACACGGTTCATTCTCTGGGTTGGGAAGATCCCCTGGAGGAGGAAATGGCTGCCCACTCCAGTGTTCTTACCTTGAAAATCCCACGGACAGGGGAGCCTGGCAAGTTACAGTCCATAAGGTCGCAAAGAGTCCAACACGACTGAAGCGACTTAGCACGCCGGACAAGATGAAAAGAACTGAGCAGATGAGGAAAAGTAAATATCTACTTTGTGTTGGTAAAGCTGACTTAGAAAGTCCAGTTGGGTCTGCAATCATCATTCCCAATTTTCTTTGACAATGAGACCTTGGAAGAAGCCATCTGAGGTGCGCTTGGATCAAGAGAGCCGGCCTGTTTGCCCAGAGTCACTTTACACATTTTAGGCCCATGGAGCAGAGAGAGAAATGGGCTGTCAGACCCACCTCTAGAAAGCTCACCAGAGCCTGGCTGCTGTACTTACACAGAGAACAGGAGCCAAGCGGAGATGACAGAAAGGGAGACCAGCGTGGCTAAGAGCCGCTCAGCGCCTTTCCCAGCCTCCTTCAGGCCCCTCGCCATTCTCTCAGGAGCTAATCTCCACACATACAGAGAAGGAGGGTGTTTCCACCGCATTCTTCCCTCCCTTGAGGTGAAGGTGAGGTGAAGTCGCTCAGTCGTGTCCAACTCTTTGCGATCCCGTGGACTGTAACCTACTAGGCTTCTCTGTCCGTGGGATTCTCCAGGCAAGAACACTGGAGTGGATTGCCATTTCCTTCTCCAGGGGATCTTCCCGACCTAGGGATCGAACCCGGGTCTCCTGCATTGGAGGCAGACGCTTTAACCTCTAAGCCACCAGGGAAGCCCTCCCTCGGGACAGGGTTATAAACATGTCCTCCAGAGACACACTGCCAATAACATTATCTTGTCTTTAGGCACTGAAAAGAAACAAAAAAATCTCTTCGATGTTTAAAGGCATCTTTTCGAGTGAGAACTTTGGTCTTTGTGTCTTTTTTTTTTTTTTTCTTTAAAAAAATTTTTGGCCATGCCACAGGGCATTTGGACTCTTAGTTCCTTGGATCAAACCAGCCCACCCCTGCATTGAAAGGGAAGAGAGCCTAAACACCACTGGACCACCGGGAAAGTCCCTGAAGCAGGTCTTAAGGAGGGTGTGTAAGTGGGTCCCAAAGCATGAGGTGACCTCTCAAACATTTTAGAAATAGGTTTTGTAGCTAAAGATAATTATGAGTTATCCATGGGGACACCCTTGAGGTAAATGATCTTAACTTAACATTTTGTTACTGGAAAAACAGAAGTTTTTACACAAAAAGCAGTAATAGGAGATATTTCTCTTTCAAGAGAGCTCTCCTAAGTTTTTGTGGGGTTATAGATAGTTTTCTTTTCTTCTAGAATACCTAAGTGTGAAAATCATGTCCTTACAGATCATGAATTATCTTATTCTGTGTTTAATAAAAGAAAGATTATTTTCAAAATTTTATCAACAGCTTGCAGTTGCAAACAATAGAATTATCACCTTGCAAGAAGAAATGGAACGAGTTAAAGAGGAAAGCTCCTATATATTGGAATCTAATCGGAAGGTGAGAGCGTGTCACTGTGTGAACACTGGGGGCGAGGGTGGTGGCACCCTCCAGAGGACTGCTTGGAAGCAGCGAACCTTTGTGTATGTTAAGTATGTTAAGTGCACTGTTTTCCCTGAGACTGGGTGCAAAATTGCTTGAATGATGAAGGTTATGGGAGGTTGATGCCGCCTATTGACACTCCTTGGCTTCACCACCATGTACGTCTGTTTAGAGACTTCAAGAAGCAGTCTAATTCAATGTCTTTTTTTTTATATACACTATTGCATTTTATATACATTATATACATTTTTATATAATGATTTGTACTATTTTTAGAAATAATGGTACTGTTTTATAAGTATATCTCTGATTTCACTGGGGAAGAGTTCCCATATAAATGAATTTTCTAGATAACTCAGTCCCTTTTATATATATCGACATATTTTGCAAACCTTTTGTGTATTATACAATTCTAAGCCTTCTTAAGTAGAGTATATAATTTACTCCCTAAGAGTCGAACATGACTGGGTGACTTGACTTTCACTTTTCACTTTCATGTGTTGGAGAAGGAAATGGTAACCCACTCCAGTGTTCTTGCCTGGAGAATCCCAGGGATGGGGGAGCCTGGTGGGCTGCCGTCTATGGGGTCACACAGAGTCAGACATGACTGAAGCGATTTAGCAGCAGCAGCAGCAGCAGCAGCCCTTTATGGTGACTGAAGATCATAGTTATCAACATTGGCGATTCTGTACTACGTTATAATGGTGCTGCTCAAGGGGGTTGTTGAAACTGATAGAGCTTCTAGAACCTATACTTAAAATATTCCCAGATTCCTTTTTTTTTTTTTTTCGCCTTTTATTTCACTGGCATCTTTTCTTACTGCTGTTAGCATTATTCTTTCTGGAAATGTCTCCCTACTCCTTAGCCTCATGTTTCTAACCTATTGTGACCTAGGAATCCAGAAATCCAGTTTTTAAAATTGTTTTTGAAGAGTAAGTACCTAGGCTCTAAGTGGGGACCAACATGAATAAAAAGAAAGTGAAGCTGCTCAGTCATGTCTGACTCTTTGTGACACCGTGGACTATAGCCTGCCAGGCTTTTTTGTCCATGGGATTTTCCAGGCAAGAGTACTGGAGTAGGTTGCCATTTCCTTCTCCAGAGGATCTTCCTGACCCAGGGATTAACCCGGGTCTACCCGCATTATAGGCAGATGCTTTACCAACGGAGCCACCGGAAAGTTTGACTTTAATGCATGGATTTTGTAAAACAAAACAAAACAACTGTGACTGCTCAGAATTTTCTGATGAACTGTTCCTTTCCCTAGTGGCTCAGCTGGTACAGAATCTGCCTGCAATGCAGGATACCTGAGTTCGATCCCTGGGTTGGGAAGATGCCCTGGAGAAGGGAACCACTACCTACTCCAGTATTCTGGCCCGGAGAATTCTATGGACTGTATAGTCCATAGGGTAACATAAAGTCAGACACGATTGAGCGACTTTCACTTTCCTTCATCTTTCACTCTTATCTCACTGTCTGGGTGGAGATACCAGATGTGAGATCTTTGGAGGAGGACTGTATAACTGTTTGAAACTTGGGCGCAATTTATAGCTTACAGTGAATGCTATTTTGTTTCTTAGAGGCTGATATTTTGAGACTTCCACCACTTGGTTTGGTAAGCTGCAAGGACTTGAAACAAAATGGCAAAGAATTCCCAGTTCAGCTTAGAATATTTATGGAACCTCTGCAGTTTCTTCCTTGTGTTCATTCATTGTCATGTATGCTTTGGTGTGATCATTTTCCTTACTGAATAGCAGTGCTAGTGTCTGATAACCTTTGGATTCTTTAAATCCTCAGATGTGTACTATTTTACTTATCTTTTCAAGGGTCCTAAGCCAGACCGGACTTCAGAAGGGCAAGCACTGAGTGAAGCCAGGAAGCACTTAAAGGAAGAGACACAACTACGACTGGTAAACTTTGCTTTTATGTCCTCATAGTTCAGAAACATTGTTAAAATACCCCCACTTAGGGGTGTTATCTCATAGATCAAGGGAATATCAGTAGTAGTCGAACAAATTTTATGGATCCTGTGAATGTTTTTCTCATTCTTTTAACCCATATTCCCTACAGTGTTTCCTCAGCCCTTGTTCTGAGTATTCTCAAGAACCAATGGAATTTTGCCAATCTTCATTTTAAATTTATTTTTGCTTTATAGTTTATGTTGCAAAAACGCCAGGTATATAGAACCTACTTTTAAACTATATGATCTCCCTTACTACCTCATTCCTCACCCCTGCAAAGACATGTCTCCTCCGATAGGTCAGCTCCTCTTCTCCTTTCTAAGAGTCATCAGCATAGACTCGTCCTCTTTTACTCTTGGTTGTTATTTCTGAATTTATTCTTGTTTTTATACATAAATAGAAAAATATGACATCAGTATTAGTCTTAAGATATTCATAGAAATTAATATATATATACATATATAAGAATGTATAATAAGGACTGAAATACTTCTGCAATAGATTTTATCCAAATATTAGTATAATAATAAACCTGTGTCTTCCCAGGCGGCTCAGTGGTAAAGAATCCACCTGCCAACGCAGGAGACATGAGTTCGATCCCTAGGTTGGGAAGATCCCCTGGAGAAGGAAATGGCAACCCACTCCAGGATTCTTGCTAATGTTACTTTAGCAATGTTATTTTAACATCCTTGAAATAATTATCATTTTCCTTCTATATATTTGTAGATTCAGTCTCAAAATACTTTCCATAAGGAAGGTCCTTGAAATAATGTATGTCAGTCTTTTAAGACATGGTTTGAGTTGCCTTCTGTTAAAGTCACCATGTACAGTGGAGTGCCTCAGTTAAGGAGCAAATGAAAAAACCATACAAAAAAATTTCCACTTTTCCATACCACATTCTGATAAATCTTTGTTAACAGAGAAAGAAACCAAGCAAGTAGGCAAGGTTCTAGATGGGCACAGCATGGATGCAGAAGAACCTAAGGTCTTTGTATCTGTGATCATCCAAATAACACTGCAGTAATAATGGTTGATACAAAAATAGGCCTCATGTTAAATGAATATAAAAGTTCAGTTAGCCACTATATTTATTTATTTTAATAATAATAACCAAAGTTTATTTGACTTTGTTTTATGCTGAGAACTTCATATAAACATACATGCATCTTTTTCATGTAATATTTTTAAAATTTCAAGATGATAGAAGTAAATGAGCACAAATTTATTGCATCACTTTCCCTTTCAGGACACTGAATTAGATCCCACTTAGTGTCAAGTCTAAATTGCTGTTTTACTTTTAGGGACCTGTATATCACCTGCATTTTCATTCTAATAGTCATTGGACATTGAATTCATTTCTCTTAGTTTCATGAAGTCTTCTCTTTTTATTCATCCAGCCATACTGACCTCCTTTCTCAATTGGAGCATATATACAAAAAGCAGGGTATCAGTGATTAAATACAGAGCTCTGTGTTCAGCCTATTTTTATGTTTGAGTTAGCTGCTATATTTGAAATAGATAACCAACAAGGGCCTACTATAAAACACAGGAAATGCAGCTTAATCTGTAAAAATGGAAAAAGAATTTGAAAAAGAATAGATCCATGTACATGTATAACTGAGTCACTTTGCTGTACACCTGAAACTAACACATTGTTAATCATATGCTCGCATATAAAATAAAACAGAAAAAAACTCAGCCATATTGCCAGTTCCCAGTAACTGAGAAGTTACCTTGAGGACCCAAAGTATCGTTTTGGTTCCTTGGGATCGTGAAAATGTCAACAACCTCCAAACTTAAGAGAATTCCAGATGCTTAGTTTTGTGCTGGCTACTGTAATACTTCGTATTTTTATAACAGGACATGACACAGTTGTTTGTTTTAATATCTAATGATGTGCCTCAAGTATGTGTGTATTTTAGGCATATTAGATAGCTTTACCTTTGGCCTACCGTGTTTTTCAGATTTGTAGATTATTCAGTAAATATTACTATAATTATCCTGGTTATTCTTATTCTTAGTGTTAATGTCTCTGTATTGAATGATGGTTTACATCTGTTTTGCCAGACTTCAGACCTGAGAATTTAGGCCTGCCTTTTCCTGCAGAAATTTGTAGTTTGTACATAGTTGAGGAAAGAGAGAATAAGTAATTTGTTTCCTTCTGGGGGCAGGATGTTGAAAAGGAACTGGAAATCCAGATCAGCATGAGACAGGAGATGGAATTGGCTATGAAGATGCTGGAGAAGGACGTCTGTGAGAAGCAGGACGCCCTGGTGTCTCTGCGGCAGCAGCTAGACGATCTCAGGGCTCTTAAGCATGAACTTGCCTTCAAGCTGCAGGTACGAGAAGTACAAGGAATGGGCTCACTGGCTCCCTAAATCCCAGGGCTTCCCTCTGTCCCTCTTCTTCTCTAGAATCACACTTTAAATACAAGAGGAAAGAGTGGTGTCACTTTGAGGCTGAAAAATGAGTGTTAGTCATTCATCTGACTGTGACCCCATGGACTGTAGCCCGCCAGGCTCCTCTGTCCATGGGATTCTCCAAGCAAGAATACTGAAGTGGGTAGCCATTTCCTTCTCCAGGGGATCTTCCCAACCCAGGGACTGAACCTGGGTCTCCTGCATTACAGGCAGGTGCTTTACCATCTGAGTCACCAGGGAAGCCCTGCTGCTGCTAAGTCGCTTCAGTCATGTCTGACTCTGTGTGACCCCATAGACGGCAGCCCACCAGGCTCCCCCATCCATGGGATTTTCCAGGCAAGAACACTGGAGTGGGGTGCCATTGCCTGCATTACAGGCAGGTGCTTTACCGTCTAAGCCACCAGGGAGGCCCTAGCTGCCAATAAGCCACTTTAGGAACCAGACCATCATAGGATCCCATATGCTTATTCTGAAAAGCCACAGCCAGTTTTCACACTGTCACATCTACTCTCAAGTCTGACCTACCAACTGAGTTTTATAGATAAATTGATGTACTTTCTGATGTTGATTTTTGAGACAAAACTGCAGATAACAACACTAATATTAAATGTTGCTTCCTGCTTTTTTCTGTTTGGGAATTAACTGATAGACAAATATTAATATATAAGCATTTCTATTTCTTTACTTCCCATTTATCATTCAGTTCAAAAGGCATGTGTGACTCGTCTCAGGATTTTACATTCTATATAAATGTAAACATCACTTGTAATTCTTTTCTGTAACAGAGTTCGGACTTGGGAGTAAAACAGAAAAGTGAACTGAACAGTCGCTTAGAAGAGAAGACTAATCAGATGGCTGCTACCATTAAACAACTGGAACAAAGGTAAAATTGCTGTTTCTCTAGTGAAACACTTAGGGCATTCAGTCCTGGAAGTGAAGAGAACGTGCTGTGGATTTGACAAACAGAGCGTATGTGGAAATCACCCAGCTTAACACCAGGCATGTTAGTAGAAAGAAAGCCAGTTAAATGTTTTTTTTTAAGATGTGACTAAAAACCATTTCAGTGTCATGTGTTAGAGGAGGGATCCGTACAAGGATGAAAGGACTTTTAAATCTGCGTGTGATTCTGTTTTCTGTTTATTAATGAAGTCTTTGAAGACTTTAGCGCTAGGTGATGGAGAGGTACTGTGAACCTCTTTCCCTCCTTTTTCACCTCCCTATTCTCTCTGCTTTCTCCTCAACAGTTCTGTAGCTTCCGCTGTCACCTCCTGCCCACAGTGCTTAGATCTGTTGGTCTCTAGTTCTGTCTTCCTTCTGTATTTTCATCCCCTGATCAGCTATTTCCCACTAGTACCTACAACTCAGTCTGCCCAAAGTACATCTTCTTCCTATGTTATTCTTTTGTCTTTCTGTCTGAAATCACCACATTCTTGCTAGTGACTCAGCTGCCAGGAGAAATGGCTAAGGCTTCAAGATTAAATGAGCTACAGTACCCATGGTCATGAAAACTTTGCTACCTGTAACACCCACTGATCACCCTTCTTGCACTTGAGCAAAACTACAGTATTAACTGGCCGCTGGACACACTTCCCATTTTCCCCATCCATGTCTTTCCTAATTGTTATTGTTGTTCAGTCATTAAGTTGTGTCCAACTCTTTGAAACCCCATGGACTGCAGCATGCCAGGCTTCCCTGTCCTTTGGTATCTCCTGGAGTCCACCCAAACTCAAGTCCTTTGAATCAGTGATGCCATCCAACCATCTCACCCTCTGTCGTCCCCTTCTCCTCCTGCCCTCAATCTTTCCCAGAATCAGGGTCTTTTCATTGGAAGAGCCAGCGTTGGCTCTTCACATCAGGTGGCCAAAGTATTGGAACTTCAGCTTCAGCATCAGTCCTTTCAATGAATATTCAGGGTTGATTTCCTTTAGAATTGACTGTGTTTTCTAATAGTTTCATCAAATAGAAATGTCCTTCCTCTTTTCACTCCCTTGTTCTTCAGATACATTTTTTTATGTTCAGGCTAAAATGCCACTTATCCAAAGCTTCCTCTGATACTTCTTCCCAGCTAAAAATAAACTGCCAGTTTGTCCTTGTTGGAATTCCTGTAGCCTTATATCTATACCTAGCCATACTGCTCATAGCACTTCTCACTTCCTGTCTTACCTTTTAAACCTTTATATATGTATCTTATCTTCTGATGAGAATGTGAGTTCCTTGAAGCTAGTTAACTGTACCTTTTAGGTTCCCTTTTGGATCTATCACAGTGCCAAGTGTCCAAAGCATTCATTGAGTAGACATGTGAATGAATAGGTGAATGGATGACTTCTTTTATTCAAGTGGTTCTTGACCAGGGTAGGTCCTGAACAGCACTGCGTATTATTGTTGACTCAGAAGTTAATTGTAAATTAATAAATAAGCTTGAAACCTCTGGCTTGGCTGATTGTAAATGAAAAAGTTATCAGTCTATCTCAAAAGTTGTCTAGGTACTTGCTCATAAAAGTTGTATGTTTATGATTTAACAAATCAATATTAGTGTTCATAAATTGTGGTTTTGAAATGTGTCAGATTATTTTTCAGTGGATTTTTGGTTTGGTATTTAAAGCAGACAGAACTGAAAGAATGACTTATCTCTTCAGGTATTAAGCTGACTTATTCTCTTGCTATTTTTGTCTTTCCTATTTATTCATTTTCTCATTCCCCTTTCACTCCATTTTTATTTCTATTTGTATTAACATAGTGAAAAGGATTTGGTGAAACAGGCAAAGACCTTAAATAGTGCAGCAAATAAACTGATCCCAAAACATCATTAGGCATTTTACAGCTGGTCACCTCACAAGCTGGATATCACGACTTAATTGTAAAAGGAAGAAATCTGAAAGCTATTGCATTTACGCTTTGATTCTATATAAAATGTCACCAAAAATTGACTTTGAATTTGCTGGACTTTAAAAAAAAAAACAGTTTGATATATAGGCTGTGTTTTTTCCTTCTTCTTTATTTTCTCCCCAGAGGTAACAAATTTAGTATAAGTTCTTAATTAAATACCAAATAAACTTTGATAAATTACTTCTGAGTTGACCAATATATAAACACCCCATTAAAAAAAATCCTAGGGAATGGAAGCTCTGTACATACATGATTGATGCCTTTACATCCTAGTCCCCAATAATACCAGTTTCTAGGTACAATGTCTGTGTCAGTGAGCCTGTTCTGCTGTTGCGATGTAATGAACTAGAGGTGACGACCACACGGTTTTGGACTCTCCTAAAGTAGTTCTGTATCTCTTAGGCCATGACCCCTTTTCACTTTGGTTATCTAGGTTTAATCCCCAAGCCAAGGATAAGTACTTAATATTTCACTACAGTCCTCTTCTCCATAACCGAAATTGGAGATTGCTTGCAACTTTTTTGCCTTAGTGACTTCAGGGGGTAAAAAAACAGCATCCTTCCAGTTCTTTAAAGTCATAGAGACAAATTTAGTGATTAGGTAACTTATGATAACATAATAATATGGAAGCTTGGGAAAACCCTCCTAATATTTGTCATCTTCTACCTCTGCCATTTTCCTGCAATTCCACTTCCTATTTAGGTAGCTCAGATAAAACAATTTTAATACAGACACTCCTCTCCTATATTAAAAAAAATGCTGCACACTTTTCATATCTATTCTGCTTTTCCTTTTGAAGTAAAGATGACAAGGCATGGACCCGAGTAATGGTTCCCTGCCTCTTGCTTCTTGCTGACAACCTCTACTTAAGAGTTTCTATTACTTTTTGTTCAGAAGGGAATTTGCTTAAGTTTTCAGAAAAATAACAATCTATTAGAAAACCATTTCAGAGTAGGTAACAGACAAATTTAAATAAACTTATATTTATTATTTAGTCTAAAAATAAAGATTCCAAGTAGGTATTCATAAACAGTAATTAGCAAGGCTTCTTTTTCTAAGTGACCACAGATCTAATCCTTCCTAGACTTTACATTGTAATAATAGTATAAATACTTTGATTTTTATAATGACTTGATTTGGGGGGACAGGCATTACATAAGCCTTTATTCCTTCAAAAAGGCTTGGCAAAATTTTTATTTTCCTCTTTTTTTCTCATTCTGATGGGATTTGCAGCATTTCAGCTGCTTAAGTGGGGACAAAGATAACCCCTTTGCTTCCAGCTGTTGAAATTCTTTATCACCTTAGAAAAACCAGAATTAAGAGGGTAAGATAGATTTTTATAGGTGTGTTTTTGTAGGTCCTTGCAGACTTGAGCCAAAGTCAAGTCAAAGAGCTGATGGCCAACCTCATGGAAGCTCCTGTGCTTTTAAACTTAGTTTATTTCTTATAATTTTGCATCTACTCTTATCTTCATCAACCTTTTATGGTGATGAGTTGCCTTTTCTATGAGTATTTGGAAGGAGTGCTCAAACACTAAAATAAAACATTTTAAAGACTACAAATAGCATGCTTCCAAATTCTATTAGAGAGAGCCCCAGATACTTCACCTAAAGATACTTTTTATAGGTGCAAATTTATAGGATATAAGGGAGAAAACATTCATCAGAATCTTCCAGAGAATATGGTCAGAAATCTTAGGCAGGCCCAGTGCTGAAATCCATGTCCACTTAGTCACACACTGTGTGGTAGATATGGAAAAGGAAAGAGATGGCCAGACTCTGACAAAGGCTTTTCATTATGTAAAAACCCAAAGCCTGGGTAAAGGTTGATGTATAGTGTCCAGTGATTTAATATATTTGTGGTTAAGGAAAGGGACAAGGAAGATGTTCTAATTCCATATCGTAAGAAGGTAGTTGCCCATTTGCAAGTTCCAGTTATGAGTGTAAAATAGAAATATAAAGTACCAAACCTATTAGGAAATAAAAACAAACAAAAAAAGTGGATTTAACTTTAATTACTGTGTACTTGAAGTTGGCTTTGGTATGGATTTTCTAAAAAGTGATGTTTCATTGTTTATCATCTAATGGCTGTAAACTGTAGTACTAGAATAAAAAAAAAATGGAAAATCAGCTTTTCCTCTGCCTGGTTCACCTTCATCTTGCTTTTTTTTCTTAAAGAATTTGTTCCTCCTCCATCTTTTTTCCTCTCATAATTTCTTCCCATGTCCTGCAGAGTTTATTTTCCTCTCTCTGTATCTCCATGCCTTCTTCCTTGGGTTGTTTTATTTTGTGTTGTGAACTTGGTCCTCCTCCCCGCCACGGCTTTTGTTTTTTATCACACGTTCATATGGCTCACATCCAGATTGCGCCAGGCTGAGCGAGGCCGCCAGTCTGCTGAACTGGACAACCGGCTCTTCAAGCAGGACTTCGGAGACAAGATCAACAGTCTGCAGCTGGAAGTGGAGGCGCTCACCAGGCAGCGGTGAAGAAAGCGCAGCTTTGCTGGCCAGGGCGGTCGTGGGAAGTACTGATGCTAGACAGCCAGGGGGTAGGGGGGCGTCTCCTGCTCCAGCCATTTCCATTCTGTCTCTGCCATGTCCTTTCTCCAGAACTAAAATTCAGAAAGCTTCATGTACACCAGCATTCCCCACATCTTGTCAGCATCTTTTGCTACCAAAGAAATAGGAAATTAGAACCCAAGATCCCAGATAAATAGGATGGAGTAAGAGACCATAATGGCCAACACAACACTAATAATAACAGGATTTCCTGAATTCTTACCGGGTGCCGGATACTTTACTAAGCACTTTATGTGCGTTTTCTCCTAACATCTTCCCTTCAACTCTGTTTGTGATCTCATCTCCCCCACTTTCAGAGGGGTTAAATTGTCCAAATTCATATAGCTAATGTGTAGCCACATTCGAAAAGTATTTCTCTGACTCCAAGCCCTTAATCATTCTTCCATGCACGTGCATGCTAAGTCAGCATATCGTGTGTCGGTGCTAAGTCACTTCAGTCATGTCTGACTCTTTGTGACCCTATGGACCGTAGCATGTCAGGCTCCTTTGTCCATGGGATTCTCCAGGCAAGAATACTGGAGTGATTTGCCACACCCTCCTCCAGGGAATCTTCCCAACCCAGGGATCAAACCTATGTCTTTTTACATCTCCTGCATTAGTAGGTGGGTTCTTTCCCACTAGCATCACCTGGGAAGCCCATTCTTCCATACCATCTCTCAAATGAGACTCAACTCTGTGCCAAAGGCACTGATTTCAAACAAATATAAGTTTGTTGTTGGATATAAAAGTACACAACTACTGAGGACACTAGTGGCTGAGGGTGTAACTGGGGATTGACTGAATAACTGTAAAGAGATAGCTAATTAAAATGTAATGGGACTTAACGGTGTCAGTGCTTTCGTACTGTATCTTGAAATTTTAGAAATACTATCTTTCAGTTATAGTGAATCCTACCAGCATTCAGTTGACCACAACTGTTGATTAAGAGTTAGTATTAATTGTCAATACTCAGAGTAGTGCCCGCAGGCACTGGGAGATCCTAAAATACATTCTTAATCATCTCAGGAAGCTTAAATACGTCGAATATATTCTAGTACTACTGGTTTTATTGTATTGTATTTTACTTTAAAACCTGGTTGTCTATGTATACCTGGTATACAGGTGGCGCTAGTGGTAAAGAACCCACCTGCTGATGCAGGAGACATAAAGAGACACCGGTTCAATCCCTTGGATTGGGAAGATCCCCTGGAGGAGGGCGTGGCAACCCACTTCAGTCTTCTTGCCTGGAGAATCCCATGGACAGATGAGCCTGGTGGGCTGTGGTCCACAGGGTCGCGGAGTTGGACGTGACTAAAGCAAGTTTGCACACATGCACTTTAAAACCTGGTTGTCCATATATACATGGTTGTTTTTATTGTTGTTGTTCAGTTGCTAAGTGCTAAGTCATGTCTGACTCTTTGGCACCCCATGGACTGCAGCATGCCAGGCCTCCCCTGTACCTCACTGTCTCCTGGGATTTGCCCAAGTTCATGTCCACTGAATCAGAGATGCTGTTAATCAAGTATTAAAATTTAATTGCTGAATTCTAAGAAAAGGGTTTGGCATTCTTTACAAAACAGTACAGAAATCCAAATTTTCATCATTTTTTTCTCCCACCCATCCCAGGAATCATCTTGAGTTAGAGCTAAAACAGGAAAGAGAAAGAAGGTTACAGAACAGCAGGAGCATCCCAGGAAAGGGATCCCAGAAGCCAGAACCCAGAATGGTAATGCTTCTTATTCCCATGTTTCTTTACTTAATTTTTAGAGGTTACCTTGCTGGACCAGGCTGTTTTCTCTTACGGAACACGTTTCATTACTATGGCCTTGAGTACCTAGGTGGTAGGCAGGTGCTGGGGTAAATACATGGAGGCTTGATTCTAAGTCTACCTCTAGGACACTCTAACTTGAATTCATTTGGAAAAGGAGATTGATAACCATAATTTCCAGTGACCATCTTTTCGTTGTTGTTCAGTCACTAAGACATATCTGATGCTTTGTGACCACATGGACTGCAGCACACCAGGCTTCCCTGACCTTTACTTCTCTGTCCTACAGTGACCATCTTAGTCCTTTCAATTTGTTAAGATTATTTTAGCATCTGATATTTTTAACAATATGGTAGCCATCCCTCCCTAATCCTGAATTCCCCTTTAACAGAATTGTCTTAAATGTTGATTTGCTTCTGTACACCTTTTTCCAAGTCATGAAGATTTCAAGTTTAGCATACTCAAGGTGCTTCTCTTGGGAAAATTAGAAAAAGAGGGAACTAGGCTTGGGAAATGGGAAATAACAGAGTGGTTTAAAGAGCAGGAGTAGAAGCTTCTAGAGAATAGTGTTAGGAAAGAGACCTCTAGCACCTATAGTGGTGAGAGAGCCAAAGTTGGATCATCTCTGGGACCCAGGAAACAGGGTTTTCTCCTAAGAAGTAACTGATACCTTGAGCCCATTTTGTAAGTAAATAGGATATATTCTGAATTTCATTTCAATCTCAAGAATTAAAGAAATTATCTACTCTGAAAATCATTTGTTGCAAGTCCTATCCAAATAATTTGATAAGAAACTACTCCGAACAAAGAATAAAGGCAAACATCTTGAAAGTTAAATTCCTCCCCTAACCTTTTTAAAAAAAAAAGGCTGCTTAGCTTCATACCAAGCTAGGACAACACAGAAGAAAATGTCTGCATGGTTAAACTGGTTTAGCAGTCTGAACAATTAATAAACTGGGCTGTTTTCTTTTGGCAGGATGTGAAGCACAAAATCCAAGAGGAAAATGTTAAACTAAACAAGCCCCTGGAAGAAAGCCACAGGTGTTTATTAATAAAGTACTGAGCTCTTTTGGGGTGGTGGGACAGAGGGAACTTTTCTTATACACTGGCAGTGACTCAGATTAGATACTGACTTGTAATATTAATATTCCAGAAAGACATTTTAAAGGGAGAGTGAATAAGGAATAAACCAGATAACACATATTGAACCAAACCCATTTAGTCAGTGTCAGAAGAAAGAAAGGTGATCAGACTGTCTTCTGATTCTTTCCCGGTTAATCCCCAAACTATTACTTAAAAGATTAGCTCTAATCTGATCTCTACTGGATCAGTAGGACAAGTGAAAGACAAATCATAGCATTTCCTGGGTTCTTAATGGACTTGAACATGACCTGCTTCCCCCTTGTGCTAAGTGAATGGCAGCTGTGTTTCAAATGAATTCCCTAATTTCCCTTATGTTTTTCTCTTAAAGAGAAGAACAGTTTAATTTTATTTTTCTTAACTCTTCATCTCATTTGCTCACTGAAGAACATGGGATCACTTCCAGGAAGTTGACTTTTAACAAATTACTTTAACAAAACATTACACAGTGCCACTATATTAAAAAATGGAGATCCAACTATATGACCTTCTGGAAAAGGCAATACCATGGAGATAGTGATTGCTAGGGATTAGGGGATATGGATAGATGAATTGGTAGAGCACAAAGGATTTTATAGGGCAGTGAAAATCTCTATGACACTGTAATGATGGATACATGTCATTATACATTTGTTCAAACCCACAGAATGTACACCACCAAGGGAGAACCCTAAGGTAAACTATGACTCACAGTGTGTCAGTTTAGGTTCAGTAACTGTTAGCATCGGGTACCATTCTGGTGTGGAATGTTGATATTGGGGGAGGGTGGGAGGTCCAACAGAATATATAAGAAATCTGTGTCTTTTCCTCTCAGCTCTTCTGTCAACCTAACACTGCACTAAAAATTAAAGTCAATTATAATGACAACAATAACAAAATATTATCAAGGAAAGATACCACAGAGGAGTTTTGAGAGACCTATACAGTATACATTTTTGGCAGCTGAATCTGTCCAATCTTTGATGCCTTAAGGATGAGATAATATGTCATCTGGAGCAAAACTAGCTGCTGGAGAAGATAAATCACACAATCCAACAGTAGGATGATTTTGCAGGTGCTTAGCCTAAACAGTTCTTCCTTGCCTCCAAGGCCAGAGTGATTCCAATACCTTTAAGTTTTACTCCCAAGAGAACATGGTCTGATCCAGGACCAGCCTTAAACTCCAGTCCATCTAACATTACAGATCAGCATGGGCTGTGGGAAGGAATTAGACCATAAAATTAACCAAGGCTTAAAAGGGCCTTTCAGAGTCAGCTCATGCCAGACAAAAATCAAGTCATTTACTTTCAGGAGTATCTTACATGCCAGGTTCTTATTTTTAGGCCCTATAAATAAGAGACAATACAATGACTATCCCTTGGTATCCAGGGTTCCAGGAGCCCCTTCAGGTATCAAAATCCATGGATGCTCAAGTCTCTTACAAAAAATGGCTTGGTGCAATGAACATAATGGGCTGTATCTGTGGGTTGTGCCTCTGGGATTTAACTAACCACAGATGTGGAACCTGAAAACCAGGAGGCATGAGTGTACTATCTTATATATGTACTGTACTCTGCAGCTTAAAAAATGCGTCACATTCATTGTCTCCTTACAAATTTACTTCTCGTTAAAAAAGCTTAATCATCCACTCCTACCTTACAGATGAGAAAAATGAGGCACACAGAGACCCAAGTTGCCTCTCTTTATCATGTCTTCCTTTGTCTCTGCACTAAATGATAGTTGCTTCCAGGGCCTCGCCTGGCAAAAACTGCCATCCTAAAACATACCCAAGTTTCCTTGGATTTTGGTCCAAGGAACTGCTGCCAAGCTGGTTTATATTGATGGTCACCCTGCCATTCAACTGAAGAGAATTGGAATCATTATAGATCTGTGGTCCATTTTCCCCAGAATTGAATGTGGGCTTTGCTTCGCTTGTATAAGTTCTCTTCCAAGTTGGGAAAATTGGGGTTAGTTCAGCTGGTATCATGAAGAAATAGTCCAGTCTAAATGGATAACTTGGGAGAAGGGACTAATAATGACATATGAGAATCGGCAGGTTTCCATAATACTAGATAGGAAAAAAAGCTATTAAAATGCATGGCCTTAGCTACTGAGCCTTTGTAGGTTGGGAAACATGAAGACTATTTTCTTGATAGTAGGAAGGAAACAAAATATAACTCTAGTCTATTTTTAAACAGGAACCTAGACTAATATGGGATCTTATCCCAGTAATAGATTTAACAACCAAAATTTCTTCCCCTCGGAGGTCAACGTTAATAATTACTTTGGTCCCAACAACATAAAAGAACCATGGTATTGCTTTCTCCGTACTTTTAAAATGATAAAGGAAATGTAAGCCACTGTTAGTTACTGTTTTTACTTTCCTATTATAGGCTGCAGTCTCACCCTGTGGATCAGCAGGTAACTGAGTGTCCTGTCCTAAAACGTCTTGTAAAAAATTAGGTAGGTAGTTGGCTGGGCCCTGCCTAGTTGTAAACAGGGCAGCAAGGGAGGTAGGTGAACACATACAACTCTCTGTGCGCCATCCTTTTAATATCCTAAACATGCATTTCCCCGACACTCTCACAGCAAGTAGGGCAGTTTTGAGCAATTTACTAAGTAAAACAGCACTGCTCACTCCCTATTTGAGATTCTCTTTGACTTACCGTGAGACCTCAGAGAGCTCACCAGACCTCCCTTGCCCTTAGCTTTCCCTTAAATAAAAGGAAGAGAAAAAATACCTCTTGATCACTTGGAAATAAGCAAACATCATCAGTTAAGAAATACATTACAATATATAGTGGTAACTCCACGAGAAAGATGATAAATGCTACTATGTCTGAGTTACCACGGACTCTTATTTACTAGGTATACTGAAGCCTACTCCCTTTGCATTCCTCATGACAGAATAATACAAAAGGGATGCAGCCTTTTACATTTATATACATGAATGTCTTTATATCAGTAAAATTGCATGTTACTTTATTATAAAAATTAAGAGGGTCAACAAGGATAATGATATTATCAGAGTTGTATTAAGGTGGTAAGAGTATATATATATATATATATATATATGTAACTTGTTTTTCTAGTTTCTAATAGTCTGCAATGTGATTATATTATGTAACTAAAAATGCATATTCTGAAAATACTGATATTTCTGGGGCTAAGGGAGCTTAACTGGCTCACTGTGTGGTTTAGGATCAGCCGTTGCCCTCCGAAAAGCCGCAGAAGTATTGTCAGCTATGCCAGAAAGACTGCAGCCTAACAAAGGTAATGGTGAAAAACAGGTTCTTCGTAGGGACGCCCACTGCATGACTAGCTGCTGCTGATGACAGGGACTTCGCCATGTAGACTGCAGAGTTGGGGGAAGCAAAAGGAACGGCAGTGGGTGTGCACCTATTATTTTCAGTCCTATTAAGTCATGTCAGTAAATCCCCATTAGAATATTAAATACAAAATTTACTACATAATTTAAAATAAATGTATAAATTTGTTCATTACAAAAGGATAATGAACAAAGTGTACATGAAGTCCTGGTCTCGTTAAGCTTATGTCCTGTGTGCGATCATTTTAATGAAGGGCCTTGGGCTCAGAGGTGTCATGTGCATTTCCCAGTTACTGAAAGCTCTGATGCAGCCTGATTTTGGCTGCAAAGTCTACACTCCTTCCTGTACTCCATCCTGTTTAGAACAGAGAAGAGAGGTTAGGGAAGGGAATTCTTTGAACTAGTTGGGGAAACACCCTCTGAAAGGAAAACAAGCTCTCTTTCCACCAAACCACGTGTTTTCCCTTTGGATCCTCAAGGGTCTGTCTGAGCACCTTCCCAGCTTGTCATTCTAGGGTCAGCAAGGTGAAGGAAGCATGCAAGGAAGAGTAAGCATCTTTGATGGCCACATCTGTGCCTTGCTCACAGTAGGATCCCCCAGTATCTAATATGTGCCCAGTTCATAGCAGATGCTCAAGAAATATTACAGACAAATGAGTGTCAGGAACAAGTGCAGAGAGGAGATGGAAACGTGCCCAAATTCTACGTTACAACCTACATGCCAGCATCTGTTCAGTTCAGTTCAGTCGCTCAATCGTGTCCGACTCTTTGTGACCCCATGAATCGCACCATGCCAGGCCTCCCCGTCCATCACCAACTCCCGGAGTTCACTCAGACTTGCGCCCATTGAGTCAGTGATGCCATCCAGCCATCTCATCCTCGGTCGTCCCCTTCTCCTGCCCCCNGCAGTGACAGACTCCCAACTGCCTGGCTGGTTTCTTACTTAAACCTCACCCCACTTACTATCTCCCCTGCCCCACCCCTCAGTATACAGGTAGGAAAACTTGCCCAGGGTTACAAAGTAGGAAGCTGGGAGTGAAGAAAGAGAGGAGGAAGCAAGGGTAACGCCTGGAAGGAAAGCTTCCTCTTCCATCTCTCTGAGGGAGCCCACAGTCACTGCTGTCACAGAGCTCTTAGTAAAGCCTTGCACTCCGTGGAGATGGGGACCTTGTCCTTCCTTGGAGCGTGAACTGTGGGGCGACAGCCAGCAGCGGTGGCAAAAAGCTCTTAACAACATTGTCAAGGTTGGAGTAACTATGGTCACCCTAGTTTTCAGAGTAACTAGAAGACTTTGCAAGAGCCTATTTCAGAAGAAAAGCCCAGAAATACTCTCGGGATAGATAAGGGTGAGGGGAAATGAGGCGATTGCCAGGGATGGCGAGTTGGAGCTGGCCCCCCTCGCCACTGGCCATGCTCGTGAGGCCTGGGCTGTTAGCGCTTCACCAACCAGCCCAGCCCTCCTCTTCTGCCCTCGTGCCGTTTCTCAAGGTAGTTCTTTCTGGTATCTTTTGGGGGTCAAGTCATGTGAATCTGGAAAGAAACTGGTGAAAACCAGACTCTGACAGGCGGGCAGGGCAGGCTTGGAAGGCCGATGTGGGCAGCGGCCCTCTGCTCGCTGGTCTGGTCTGGGCCCTGTCGGGAGGGGCTGCCTGCCTCCTGGCCTTCAGGGGCTGTGGCGCCACCTGGGAGAGTGAGGCCCGGAAGCACACCTAGGGCTGGACCCTGAGCAGGCCTAACGGGGAAGCTCCCCACAGCCCCTCCTGCTTATGCTGGAAATAATCTTTGATGTTGAAAGGAAGACCGGAAGAAAGGGAGCGTGAGGAAAACCTTCATCACCTGCCTGAGTAGGAATTTGTAAAACTTTGCCAAAATGTCCCTATGTGATCTTTTCAGAAGTCTCTAAAGTAGAAGGGAGTGACCCTGCTGCCCACATGCTGGGAAGATAAGAAGGGGCTGTGGAGGTGTAGTCTCCAGGCAGTTTGCAGCCTGGTGGCCTGTCACCTGACATGCATCCCAGGGAAGAGCCCTGCCTGCCCTCCTGGCTCTTTGAGAGCAGGGTGCTCTGCTCTCAGGCTCCGCGAGGTGGAAGTCAAGCCAGAACAGAGCTGCCAGACAGCTCTTACCCGAACATGCACCCCACTCCGGAGCTGACAGCCTAGTGGGGAGAAAAAGCAAATGTGTTGAGAAGAGTCTCATTAAGATGTAGTTCATTACAGTGTAGTGTTTTGAGGGACACGGCGGGGCCCAGCTAGGGGCCCAGCCAGGCAGGATTTCCGGGGGTGGCCTCACCGAAGTGTCCCCACCAGGAATTCAGCACCAGGGGCTCTGGGCCCAGGTAGCCATTCATGCCAGCACTCAGAGCCCTGCACGCTCCCTTCCCCGCCTCATTTCTGCTGTGTGGCTTCCTCCCCTGACAGTTTGATTTTGGGGACACCATGGTGCACCAGGCCATCCACACCATCGAGTACTGCCTGGGCTGCATCTCCAACACCGCCTCCTACCTGCGGCTCTGGGCCCTCAGCCTCGCTCATGCACGTGAGTGTATTTCTCTCAGGTCAGAAGCCCTCTCTGTCCCTCTTGCTTGGGCACTCCCTACAGTGGGGGCTTATAGAGAGTGGAAATTACCTTAGGGCTCTGGAATTAGGGACTCCCGAATCACAGGAGAGTGACATCCCGCTGGGAGGATCCACGCTTTTACCAGGTTAGCTGTTGAGGTCGCAGGAAGCCAAGGGGCAGGGCATACTGCGCTGGGGAGATGGAGAGCGAGATGCATAGCCTGCAGCACCCCCGGCCCGACTGAACCGACGTCCTGTCTCTCCCCATCCCCAGAGTTGTCCGAGGTGCTTTGGACCATGGTGATCCACATCGGCCTGAAGGTGAAGAGCCTGGCCGGGGGCTTGGCGCTGTTCTTCATCTTCGCCGCCTTCGCCACCCTGACCGTGGCCATCCTCCTGATCATGGAGGGCCTCTCAGCCTTTCTCCATGCCCTGCGGTTACACTGGTGAGGGGCAGCGCGGGCTGGGGCGGGAACGTGTCCTTAGATGCACAGAGGGTGGTTTTACGCTGGTCCAAACTCTGAAGATGCTAGGAGGTGTCTGCCTGCACACAGCCGTGCCCAAGGACGTGCGTGGTGGTGAGCCCCAGGAGTGTCCTCTGAGCAGCACAGCCCCTTTCCCGGCCTCCAGGGAGGGCCCCGTCGCGTGCTGTCAGGCCGCGCCCCCATGTTCAGCCTTCTCCTTCAGCATCCTGATTATGGCTTCAGAGATCTTCCGGGGTCTTTGTTTGTTTGGGGTGTTTTGCACTGGCATTTAACTCTTTCCTGTCTTCAGAGCAATGAAAGCAGCTGTGGAGTAGATTCTAAGTCCAGGGAGGCGCTGGAGCACACTCTGCCCTTGTCTTCCCCTTATCCTGTCATAGCGCCAGTGTCTTTAGGTAGGACCCTGGCAGCTCTGTGTGAGTAGGGGGATTCCTGTTCCAGAGCATGTTGCTCGGTACACTGAAACCATCTCGTCAGAAGGGCAAGTTTTGGATTTGTTTTCTTTCTTGAATGTTGTCTGTGGCTCTTAATGGCTGTGGATGGAAGTGGCTCAGTCCTGCGGAGTGGAGAGCTGGGGTCTGGTCTGGACTGTGACTCCACGACTTCAGAGTAAGGTTGGCAGATTTAACAAATAAAATTACAGAGCCCTCAGTTAAATTTGGATTTCAGATAAACAATGAGTTTTTTTTTTTTTAGTATTCCCCAGATGTCCGTGGGACATGTTTACATTGAAAACGGGCCATACCGTACTTTATCTAGCTACCTGACCTCAAACCCTGCCTCCTTGAATCTCCATTTCTCCCTTTACGTTCTGATTCTCCCTCTTTGGGGGTCCATTGGCTCTGGAAGCTTTCAACCTGAAGTGTGCACACACAGTTGTGCCAGTTTAGGGGCTCACAGACTCACTGGCCCTCCCTCTGGGCTCCCTAGATGAGATGATCTATAGTGTTCATGATCTCAGGGTCAGGAGAGAGGGCTGTAACTCTTTCCATTGCTTCTCAAAACCTGAAGAAAGCTAAAATCTGAACCTGAGAAACCTCTTCCCCACTCCCCTTATCTTTGTTTTCTTCTGGCCTGACTTGTTTTCAGCTGAGCCTGCTCAAAGATTCCGCTGTTTGTTGTTCTAAATGACAGAGGGGAAAGTGAGGCGTGGGAGGGGGAGCCGTGGCCGGGACTGACTCTTCCCTCAAAAGCTCCTTTAGGAGAATCGCGTCAGGGCACCGGGCTTTCTCCTCCCCCACGTCCCCTCCCCGCCCAGCTGTTGTTTACTGGGAGCCAGGAGTCTGGCCCGACTGCTGGCGCACTGCCCGCTCTCAGCTTATCAGCGCAGGCTCACCCCAGCACACTTCCGCACCAGCCAGTGCTGCCAGCCTGTGGTGACTCCCTCGCTGTTACCCCTTGGCTTCCTTCCTTTCCTGTTCACTTCTCTCTCTTGACCGCTGGGCTCCAGGGAACAGTGACCAACCTACCTGGACTCCAGCCCGAGTGGGGAGCCCATTACCTACCCCCAGGTCAGTGGGGCGCAGTCAGGGAGCTGGGGCAGACCTGTCAGAGCAGTGAGCCAGGCCCACACGGAGCAGGGAGGGGCCGCCTGGGGCCGATGTCCAGGGTAAACGGTGGCGACTGGAGGTCATGCTTTGCTGCCAGAAGGATTCTTCTTCCTCAGACTCACCTGTGGGCTTCGAGTGAAAGTCCTCATGAATGAGCCTGAGGAAGTAACGGGTGGTGAGTGAGCAGGCTTCAGAATCGGGTGACCTGAATTTAAATTCCAGCTGGCTGGGCGCCCCTGAGGACAGCACTGGCCTCTCTGACCCTCACTTTCTCTCCTGTGAAAAGAGAGGATAATGTCCATGTGACAGGGTTGCTGCAGTTAAGTAGGAAAAAATGCACAGACCAAGTGACTGTCCTGGTGCCCTGATGCATCAAACCTGAGAGCAAATGCAGATGGGGCTGCCCTGCAGAGAGGGCTGTGGCCCCTATAAGCACTCTGCTTCAGTCTGTTAGAAGAGAGACCCCAAGGGGAGGCACATGAGACCACTTGAATGCCTCCCAGACATAGTTTGCAAGGAATAGGCTCATCAAATACTATATCATACTTGCAGGGTGGTGGTCGTTTGGTAGGGGAAATTGTGGATAGGAGAGAAAAAAAACAGCAGTGAAAATTCCTTCGTGCATCCCTGGAGGCCTTTGTTTTTCCCCTGCCACTAGAAAGGAGTGAATGAAGCTGGTGCTCGAGCACCCCCTCCTGGCTGAGTGTGGACGTGCCCCGAGGATCTCAGTCCAGCAGGACTGCAGGCATTCTGAGTTATGACCATCCTGTGAGGGGTGGGAACAGCTGAGCCCGCTGGAAATGGCTGCGGGGACATTGCTGCGATGTTTTCCTGGCTTCCAGCCTGGGCATCTTCATAGCTGTACCTCTGGTCTTCAGCTGGGCTTTCTTGATTCTGCCGCAAGGACTGCCCCATTACACCAGATCTGGGTCTCTTCGGTGGGAACAAGAAGAAAAACATTTGACTTAATAACAAGGATAAACCTTGAGACTGAGGGTCATGTAGGGACATGAGGAGGTGAAGGACATGTGAAAATAGCAGGTGAATTCATGCACCCACCTGCTAATTCTGTCTCCTCCTGAGTTGCGTCTGTCTGTCTTTCTTGCCCACCATAATGAAAGGTCTTTTCTTTCTCAGAAAAGGCAAAGGCAGGGGTGGGATTTGTAGTTTGAACTGTGGACACCAGATTGATGTTAATAGAAAACTTGTTGCCCCATGACCTACCTTCACAGGAACCTCTTCCCTTCCTGCCTAGCAGGTTCCACATGCACACTCACAGACAGGGGGCTAAAAGGGCAGATTTGGGAGCCACTTTGTTTGTAAGGAATACAGTGGCACCACAGCCAGACACCGCCGGTGACTGAGGGAGTGGCTGCTCGGGAGAATGAACACCCCTGAAGTGTAGCCCCCTGGGCTGACCTCATGGCCCCGCACGGGGGTCATCGGCTGGCGGTGTGCTGCAGGCCCAGCACTGCTCAGATCAGGACAGGACCGTCTTTCTAAAACCGCCTCCCTCTGGCCACACCCCAGCAGGGAAGGGAAGAGGCCCAGGCTTTCTCCCTTCGTTCACTCAAGAAAACAAGCTTTCTGTCACGTAGCAGGGGTGCTCTCTCCGGGGACTCCCAGTCAGTCCTTCCAGGCCACTAGGTGGCTTTTGCCAGGTGTGGGAGCTGGCAGACTGACAGAACCCTGCCTGACTGCCCGAGGCTCTCCTCTCAGCTGCTGAGTTGGAAATGCATTTTAGTGGCCTGGGGTGTGGTAAGACCCTGGAGGCGTCCCAAGCAGAGCCCCCCTACCCCCGCCCCCAAGGAGGAAGGACTTACAGGGCAGCCAGCAAGGTCCCGCCGCGCCCCGGCACAGAGAACTTCGTGTCTGTACTTTCTCAGGAAGTACACAGTTCCTGGCTGGGGCCAGGGGGTGCGGGGGAGAGACTAGCAAGGAAACTGCTTTCCAGCTTTGTACTGGGAGGTTGGGGCAAGCATGACCAAGAAGTGGAGCCACACTGGCCTTGAAATACCCACAGTGTCCCCGGTGGGCACCACCCTAAGTCCTTAAGTGGCAGCTAGTGGGCGAAGGGGCATCAGGTGGTGTGTCAGAGGGACCGCCCATCCGCTCACACAGTAGAATGTGTGTGCCCCCTCCCAGGCCTGGTCTCCTGATACACATGAAGCAGGCAGGGTGATGGCAAGAGGCCTCTGCCTCTGACCCTTTGGGCCTGTGAACACATCTGCAGCTTCTCTCTTCAGCCAGTTTGGATCAGAACTGTTTGTGTGATGAGTCAGCCAGAGGTTAGATACATCACAGACCCCAAGGTGACTTGCCCATGGTCTGGCTGTACATGGTTGAATGACACGAAATGTTGTTGCCCGTGCACACACAGCCTACCCAGCAAGGAGGATTCAGTCCTCAGAGCCGGGAGAAGCCGAAACCTACCCCCACCCCCACCGCATTCCTCAGGGGAGCTATCTGGAGCTGGGCCCTCATCATGGGGGTGTTGGGACATGGGGCTGAGTCTTGCAACTGAGTCAGATTGAAGCACCCCCTCCTGGATCCTGTGCACTCTGAAGGGGCGTGGCCGAGGCACTGACTGGACTCCTTCAGGGATCAGGAGGCTCTGGGGACCTTGGCGCAGCCCCTGGAATGTGGGATCAGGCCCTGGAATGTGGGATCTGGGGAGAAGGGCTGCCTCTTGTGCTCACACAGAAAACCCTGTTCCCCCTCCTCTCCCCAGGGGATGGAGCTGGCGCCTGTGCAGTTGGTGACCTCAGCCAGTTCCCCAGGGCTGAGGGGCCTCTGGGGACTGGGGACCTCTCACGACCACTGCAGACAGTCCCCTTCCCACCTCCTCTTCACTGATTTCCTGCTTTGTTTTGGAGGGAGAATGCCCTGGTGGAAGGCTGAATGAGAGGCAGGAAGGTGGAGAGTGTCTTGGTGCCCGCTGCCCACAGCCTGCCTCAGCCCCGCGTGGCCCGCTGCTGCAGGGATCCAGGCCACCAGGGTCACACAGCATTGAGTGGAAACTATTCCTCAGGGCAGCTCTCCTTGGCTTTTTTATCCTCTGAATCATGCATTTTTCTGTCCATATTTGGTGGTGATTTGGTCGCTGGGCAGCCGTCCAGGGTGAGCTTGCAGCCGAGCCCTGCTTCCAGACGTGGACGCCTTCCTGCCCCCTCAGAGCTCGAAGGGCCCAGGGAGACCATCAGGGATGGATGCTGAGCTGCCAGGGAAGGGAGCTAAAACTGTTTTTCCTTTCAGTCCCCAAGAGAAGAATTCTTTCTCAGATGTTTTTGTAATTGGAGAATATTTTTGCCATTGCTTTGAGAAGACTTCCCCTCCTAACTTCCCCCTTTCCTGGGAATTTCCTCCCCTAAATTGAAAGCCTCCACTGTTCACTTGCAACCCTTGCTTCTCCTTCCTCCCCTGAGAAGAGATACAAATGAGAACAGTGGTCCCTGCCAGGGTTCCTCACACGAGCTCACACCACTCCAGGTGGGACACTTCCGTTGGAGGTCCACACCAGGCCCTGCCAGAAGAGGGTGCTAGGGGACTTCCCCGTCACTGTTAGAAGCTCAGGCCAGCTGAAGGCTTTTTGCACCCAGCTTTCTGCAGAGTTTGGCATACACACATTTTCCGTTGAGCAGGAAAGAGCAGGAACTGAGACCAAATCAATGCATTGGTGCGGTGCGCCCTTGCTGAGGGCAGGCCCTGGGCATCACAGGCTGGAAGCAGGCTAAAGTCTGGGCTTC
>SJYV01055415.1:0-12091 GCA_006410875.1 Neotragus pygmaeus
GGTGTGATGGCTGTTCCCTGTGACATGCCCTGCCCAGAACTCCAGCAGCTTTTCCCACCAAAGAAAGAAGGAACCAGTGCAGCTGCTGTGAACCCCAAACAGATTCCACTGCTGTGGCTTCATCCCCAGAAATCTTCATGTTTGTCTGAAGTCTCCTTCCTTCAGACAGGAGCCACCTGAGTCCCTCCCTGTTCCCTTTCTAATGTCCCTGTCCCCTTCCAGAGCTGAAATCCACATTGAAAACCAGCCCTAGCCTTTGTGACTGCACGAAGGCAAAATGCCAGCAGAGACTTCTGAAATTGACTCTCCTATTGTGTATACATTTTAGGGGAGCTCCTCCAGCTATAGAAGAGGAGAATAAAACTGGGAGTTAATTTTTTTGAAAAGATAAACAAAATTGGATAGCCTTTAGCTAGACTTACCAAGAAAACAGCAGAGAGGTATAGAGTATTATCCAAAGGAAATGAAATAACTATCTTGAAGAGTTATAAACAGGCCCATGTTCACTGCAGCAATATTCACAATAGCCAAGAAACAAGCTAGGTGTCATCAGGAGATAAATGGATAAAGAAAATGTGATACATAGATATATACACGTAGGTATACATAGATGGACTATTATTCAGCCACAATAAAAGAGAAAGAAAATCCTTTCATTTGCCACAACATGGATGGATCTTAAGGGTGTTATGCCAAGTGAGATAAGTTAGACAGTGCATGACAAATACTATATGATCACTTACATCGAAGATATCTAAAAAAACTGCACTCATATTTGTAAGCAAAGAATAGAATTGTTGCCAGGGGTCCCTGAGCAAAAAGTGGAGATGTTGGTCAAAGGGTATTGTATTGCGTTACATAACTGTTTTTGCTTTACGATAGTAACTACTAAGAGCCTAACTTCTTCTTACGGCCTATATTTTCAGTTTTTCATTAACATATATTCTTTTTTTTTTAAATGAACTGATATCTATAAAAACAGAACAATCGCTAAAGATTGATCTGCTCAAGAATACATTGATATATTGTTATTAAAACATTTAAAAAGACTTTTAATTTTGTATTAGGGTATAGCCGATAAGCAATTTTGTGATAGTTTCAGGTGAATAGCAAAGGGGATTAGCCATACATGTACATGAATCCATTCTTCCTCAAACTGCCTTCTCATCCAAGTTGCCACATTACATTAACCAGTGTTCCATGTTGTATACAGTAGATCTTTATTGGTTATCCATTTTAAATATGAGAAGGAAATGGCAACCCACTGCAGTATTCTTGCCTGGAAAATCCCGTGGATAGAGGAACCTGGTAGGCTATAGTCGATGGGATCACAAAGAGTTGGACACGATTGAGCCACTTCACTTTCTTTCTTTCTTTTTTATAGTAGTGTGTACATGTCCATGTTAGGGAGTATAGAGTGGATATGTACACACTGCTATATTTAACATATATTCTATTAATAAAAATAAACGTTGATTTTTTAAAAAAATTTAACATGTGGTATACATAGAGCTAAATACTTGAGACATGTAACTGAATTTGTTGTTATTGATGATCATCTAAAGAAAACATCTTTCTTTTTACAATTGGAAGAGTAAACAGAAGCTTTGTGAGTTTAGGCAAATTGCCTAGATTACATAGTTCATAATGAAAGTACAAAGATTTCAACTATGTTTAGTCTGAATCAAACACCCATGAACATTACAATTAAGTAGTTATTAAAACAAAGGGCACTTAGTAACCTCTAATTTTGCTTCCTGGCCTGTGGAAATTACACTATTTTACCACTGAGGTCTCTGAGATGGGGAAAAATTAGCTAGGTCATTGTAGTTCCTGCTTCCATTTTTCATAGGAGACAAATACATTATTAAGTAAATAAATTGAAGAATTGGAAAATGTGATTAATTGTAGTTCCACATTCGTCTATGTATTCTTTAGTCTTGTTTATCTAACTACCATCCTGTAGAACAAAACATAAAAAGCATTCCAAAGAGTTATCAAGAGTACTTTATAAACCAAAATTTTTTTATAAATAGAACTCATCATTTATATCTTTTAGAAAATACTTTCATGTTACTGGAATCCTTAAATGAATAGAATAAATTACTCAAGGAACAAAATGTTGCACAGGAAATATGGAGGCTTAGTAAAAATTTAATTAGCAAAAATGTTAAATGCTTTCCATAATAAATTCTAAGGCATAATGATCAAGTATCCTTCAAATTGCCTTTACAAATGATGTAGAGCTTTTACAGTTACATAAATTATATTATGGTGAAATTTGGTTACAATGTACATTAAAGAATTATCATGTATAGGATTATATTACCCTGATGTGGTATTTTACGTATCTATTAAAAGTTTATATAGAACATCTTTTGAAGTTGAAAAGGATATTTGTTGTAGTTTCATTTTGTGATTTGAGATACCAGAGAGTGGAGAGCATGGTAGAATTATATCTGTCTCTTTCAAAAACAGTGCTTTTCTACTGCAGAAATATTAGCAGTTATGTAATGTTATGTTAGCAGTTTTTAAACACAGAACTTGACATTTCTCACATTTGTACTCCTTTAATATTTTCACAGAAAGCTTTAGAAATTCTTTTGGCTGCCATTAGACCTTCAAAGTACACATGTATTTGTATATATACATTCTAAGACCTGGTATGTGTCTAAGTAGCTTTATTGTTTTTGATTATAATAATGTTCTCTTGCCAGAAATATTTATTCCATATAGTATTTTATAAGATTGGACACAGAAAGCCCGATATTCACAAGCACTAAATAATACAAATCAATATTTTAAAACTACAGACAGGAAATAAACTAATTGGGTATAAAAATTAGAACTATAACGTCTCAGTTTTTCTATTAGTATGAGTTATAAAAATTTTTTACAGATGACAAAAAATTGTTTAGAATTAGGAAAGGATGGTGGTATAGAAAGCTGAGTATAACAAGTGGCTCTAAAGTCAACTGCTGCTGCTGCTGCTGCTAAGTCACTTCAGTCATGTCCGACTCTGTGCGACCCCATAGACGGCAGCCCACCAGGTTCCCCCATCCCTGGGATTTTCCAGGTAAGAACGCTGGAGTGGGTTGCCATCTCCTTTTCCAATGCATGAAAGTGAAAAGTGAAAGTGAAGTCATTCAGTCATGTCTGACTCTTCGAGATCCCATGGACTGCAGCCTACCAGGCTCCTCCGTCCATGGGATTTTCCAGGCAAGAGTACTGGAGTGGGTTGCCATTGCCTTCTCCAAAAGTCAACTAGCTGAAAGAATATAAATTTCTAAATAAGGATGTTATTTTTATCTTTTCTGGATGTTAATTAACTTCTGTTTTAAATGAGCTTAGATGAGAAAACCTATGGAATGCAGTTTAACCTAAAATAACTTATCTTCTAAAAGTCTTTTCTTTTGGCCACAAAAATTTGTGAGCACTGTTTAGCAGTCTGTCCCCCATGGACAAGGCATTTTAACTGTCCAAGGAACCTTGTTATATGCTGCATGCATCACAAATTCAATGTGCATTTCTTATTCAAGATTACTTATAAAAATCCTAAACAAAACTTGCTTTATTTGTGTTAATAGAAAAGTATAATAAATAATCAGAAGCATTAGTAATCCATAAATCATCTGTATGTGATTTTAGATTTTATTATGCAAATTGAAATGTATAGCACAATTAAGATTCTAATACTGTTTGCTTAGGATGGTATTTAAATTAGTTTACATTCTCCTGTCATCCACAATTGAAGGTGAAGTGAGTCTACATGTAGATGTGCCTAATTGGGAAACAAATGTTTGGAAATAAAAAGTGTGCTGTGAAAAATACAGAAAATAGAGCAATATTTGCTCTGAGAAATGTCCCATATGAATTATTGAATCAGTCATACAATTTTAAACTGAGGCATAAGAATAGTTTTTTTTTTTAATGAAAATTCTTGTCAACTTTTATATCCTACACATATTTCTACTTCAACATATAACCAAACGAAACAATCTTTTTATACTATTCTCTAAAATGTATGTTCTAGCCTAAACTCATTTTCTAACATTTTAGGTTTGTATACACTTACCCTAGAATCCTGGGGCTTACTAGATCTGCAGAAAATAAGAACATGTCTAGTCTTCAAATAGAAGACAGTGAAAGTTAAAAGTTGAGTCATGCATTAATTAGAGAAAAATAAACATCTTATGATATAATTTATATGTGGAATCTAAAAAAAATGATATAAATGAACTTTTTTACAAAACAGAAACAGACTCACAGACTTTAAAAACAAAATTCTAGCTACCAAGGGGAAAGGTTGGGAGAAGGGATACATAAGGAGTTTGGGATTAACATAATCACACTACTAAATATAACACAATTGCCAAGGGTCTACTGTATAGCACAGGGAACTCTACATAATAAATAATCCCTTTCCTAAATAAGGGCTTCCCTGGTGGCTCAGATGGTAAAGTGTCTGTCTGCAAAGCAGGAGATCTGGGTTCAGTCCCTGGGTTGGGAAGATCCCCTGGAGAAGGAAATGGCAACCCACTCAAGTACTCTTGCTTGGAAAATTCCATGGATGGAGGAGCCTGTAGGCTCCAATCCATGGGGTTGCAAAGAGTCAGACACAACTGAGTGACTTCAATTTTACTTTTCCTAAATAAATATTATTATGATTGAATATAGATTTTAAAATACCACAAATATTCTAAATATTCAAAGTAAAAATCCATAAACAATAAATGTGAAGAATCACTGAAGATATAAACTAAAGGTTAACATCATGAAACATAAAAATTTACAAATTTAGAGACTGAAATTAGTTTAAGATAATTTAGGCAATGATTGAAATAAAAACAATAAGCTTATTTGTTTGGTCTTTTTTCCATTTCACTTACGTTGTCATGCAGACTTTGAGTCACAGTGGCTGACAAAGTTTTTCAAGTAATGACAAGAGATAGCCTGAAAAGAATCAAAGAAAGAACTGTAAAAGTTAAACAAAAAAGTGAGTATAGATAGCTAAAATCTACTTCCCTGGTGGCTCAGATAGTAAAGTGTCTGTCTACAATGCAGGAAACCCAGGTTTGATCCCTGGGATGGGAAGATCCTCTGGAGAAGGAAATGGCAATCCCCTCCAGTACTATTGCCTGGAAAATCCCATGGACAGAGGAGCTTGGTAGGCTACAGTCCATGGGGTCGCAAAGAGTCCGACATGACTGAACGACTTCACTCACAGAAACTGTAGAAACTCTAGATCTAAAGTAATCTATTTTATTTTTAAGTGCAGTTTTTAACTCTGGAAGAAGATGCCATACAAACAAATACACAGTATCAGGAGAGTTTTATGAAGTAGATATTTAATATGAAAGGGCATAACCTCAGATATGCAGATGACACCACACTTATGGCAGAAAGCAAAGAACTAAAGAGCCTCTTGATGAAAGTGAAAAAGAAGAGTGAAAAAGTTGGCTTAAAACTCAACATTCAGAAAACTAAGATCATGGCATCTGATCCCATCACTTCATGGCATATAGATGGGGAAACCGTGGAAACGGTGAGAGACTTTATTTTGGGGAGCTCCAAAATCACTGCAGATGGTGACTATAGTCATGAAATTAAAAGACGCTTGCTTGCTCCTTGAAAGAAAAGTCATGACCAACCTAGACAGCATATTAAAAAGCAGACATTACTTTGCTAAGAATGGTCCATCTAGGCAAAGGTATGTATGATTTTTCCAGTAGTCATGTATGGATATGAGAGTTGGACTATAAAGAAAGCTGAGCACCAAAGAATTGATGCTTTTGAACTGTGATGTTGAAGACTCTTGAGAGTCCCTGGACTGCGAAGAGATCCAACCAGTCCATGCTAAAGGAAATCAGTCCTGAATATTCATTGGAAGGACTGATGCTGAAGCTGGAACTGCAATACTTTGGCCACCCAGTGTGAAGAACTGACTCATTGAAAAAGACCCCAATGCTGGGAAAGATTGAAGGCAGGAGGAAAAGTCAACGACAGAGGATGAGATGGTTGGATGGCATCACCAACTCCATGGACATGAGTTTGAATTGATGATGGACAGGGAAGTCTGGCATGCTGCAGTTCATAGGATCGCTGAGCCTGACACGACTGAGGAACTGAACTGAATTCCCAGGTGGCGCTAGTGGTATAGAAACCACTGGCAATGCAGGAGATATTAAAAGATACAGTTTCCATCCCTGGGTCAGGAAGATCCCCTAGGGGAGGAAACAGCAACCCACTCCAGTATTTTTGCCTGGAGAATCCCATGGACAGTCGAGCCTGGCGGGCTACAGTCCATGGGGTTGCAGAGTCAGATACAACAGAAGCGACTTAGCACACAGCAACATAAAAAGAGTGATTAAAAAGAAAATGGTGGTAGAACTTCACGAAATGCGACTATGCAGACTTCAGGCAGCAGAGTGTAGTTCTTCCGAATAATTAAAACAGAAATCCTGATTTTTCTGCACAATGAGTCAGAAGCCATATATTTTTATTTAAATTACAGAGTTATTACTTTCAATCCAAATAAAATATCACACTTATTAGACAAATGAGGCATGGGATAGTCCTTATTATGACAGTGTACACAAATGTATGGAGATTCCCTGAAAGAAGACATGGCAACTCACTCCAGTATTTTTGCCTAGAGAACCCCATGGACAGAGGGGCTGGCTGGGTTACAGTCCACAGGATCACCGAGTCCGACACGACTGAGTGACTGAGCATACATGCACGCATGCATGCATGCATGTAGGCAAGCACATGGATGTTCCCTAAAGTGCTTACAATGTGAACACTTTGAATTTAATAAGAAATCATCATGTACTTTAAATAACAGGGCTATTTAAGTAAAATGATTTAAATTGTTTTAAATGAACATTATCTATAAACCTAGATGGAAAGATATGACAGACTTGACTATTATACTTTAACTATAATCTACATCTTCATTGGTGCTGCAAAGGAGAAAAATAATCCTATTAATGTCATCTGTCCGGATTAANAGATCCAACCAGTCCATGCTAAAGGAAATCAGTCCTGAATATTCATTGGAAGGACTGATGCTGAAGCTGGAACTGCAATACTTTGGCCACCCAGTGTGAAGAACTGACTCATTGAAAAAGACCCCAATGCTGGGAAAGATTGAAGGCAGGAGGAAAAGTCAACGACAGAGGATGAGATGGTTGGATGGCATCACCAACTCCATGGACATGAGTTTGAATTGATGATGGACAGGGAAGTCTGGCATGCTGCAGTTCATAGGATCGCTGAGCCTGACACGACTGAGGAACTGAACTGAATTCCCAGGTGGCGCTAGTGGTATAGAAACCACTGGCAACGCAGGAGATATTAAAAGATACAGTTTCCATCCCTGGGTCAGGAAGATCCCCTAGGGGAGGAAACAGCAACCCACTCCAGTATTTTTGCCTGGAGAATCCCATGGACAGTCGAGCCTGGCGGGCTACAGTCCATGGGGTTGCAGAGTCAGATACAACAGAAGCGACTTAGCACACAGCAACATAAAAAGAGTGATTAAAAAGAAAATGGTGGTAGAACTTCACGAAATGCGACTATGCAGACTTCAGGCAGCAGAGTGTAGTTCTTCCGAATAATTAAAACAGAAATCCTGATTTTTCTGCACAATGAGTCAGAAGCCATATATTTTTATTTAAATTACAGAGTTATTACTTTCAATCCAAATAAAATATCACACTTATTAGACAAATGAGGCATGGGATAGTCCTTATTATGACAGTGTACACAAATGTATGGAGATTCCCTGAAAGAAGACATGGCAACTCACTCCAGTATTTTTGCCTAGAGAACCCCATGGACAGAGGGGCTGGCTGGGTTACAGTCCACAGGATCACCGAGTCCGACACGACTGAGTGACTGAGCGTACATGCACGCATGCACGCATGCATGTAGGCAAGCACATGGATGTTCCCTAAAGTGCTTACAATGTGAACACTTTGAATTTAATAAGAAATCATCATGTACTTTAAATAACAGGGCTATTTAAGTAAAATGATTTAAATTGTTTTAAATGAACATTATCTATAAACCTAGATGGAAAGATATGACAGACTTGACTATTATACTTTAACTATAATCTACATCTTCATTGGTGCTGCAAAGGAGAAAAATAATCCTATTAATGTCATCTGTCCGGATTAAAATTAAAAATCTGATATATTTGCATTTTTTACTGTATTTACTCACCATTGATTGTACTTAGAATAGTTGTAGCTTCTCCACTGCCATACTCTATAATGTGTGCCACTGTGTCCATGGGATTTTCTAGGCAAATATACTAAGTGGATTGCCATGCACTCCCAGGGGATCTTCCTGACTCAGGGATCGAACCTGAATGTCTTGCGACTCCTGCACTGCAGGTGAATTCTTTACCTCTGAGCCACCAGGGAAGCTCCCATGATGTGTAGGTGAGTGAATATTGCTGATTCTTTAAAGACAACATAGGAGAAATGAAAAAAAAAATTCATAAAATATATAAAAAAGCTCCAAATTAATCCTGAGAAACCAAATGGAACATTAATATGAGTGTGTTTTAGGGAGTAAATTATTTCTCAGTAAAGTCATTTAAAAATAGAAACAATCTAGTTCAAATGCAGTATCAATCTATTCATGATTTATTTTGTCAGAAGAAAATTTCCTACTTAATGTAATGTGTGCTAAGTACTCAGTTGTATTCAACTCTTTGTGACCTCATGGACTGTAGGATTTCCTAGGTAAGGATACTGGAGTAAGTTGCCGTTTCCTCCTCAGGGAATCTTCCCAACCCAGGGACTGAACTCACATCTTCCATGTCTTCTGCATTGGTGGGTGGATCCTTTACCACTGGGCCACTAGGGAAGCCCATTCAATGTAATACTTTTCCTTTACTAAGCAAACATGAAATTTACTTAACTTTTACACTTAATCTGTTCTGATTCAGTTTTAATATATATTTACAAGAATAATTGGTTTTACTGTTTTCCCTCTAAGGGTAAATAAAAATAAACAGAATTCCAAAGAGAGAGAATTTGTCCTCCAAGCAAATCAATCTATTTATGTAATAAAATTAATAATAGATTATATTTTGAAATACACAAATGGATTTATTTCCCTATTTCCCTTTCCTTAAATTATAAATGTTGTCTTCCACAAAGAATACTGTAGCTGAGTAGAAACCTCATCACAAGTCTGTAGAGATTTCTATGTTTTGTCATTTTCCATTTCTATCTGGATGCAAGTTGACAAATGCAACATAAGTGCTCCTGTATAGATCACTGGATTAACATAATTAGTATGTACATTGTCATCACTTGAATTCTAGCATGATATATGAAGATCAGTAGATAGACTGCCAGTTGACATAACTATTTTTACATTATTTAACCTTTTATGATGATNATCTGGATGCAAGTTGACAAATGCAACATAAGTGCTCCTGTATAGATCACTGGATTAACATAATTAGTATGTACATTGTCATCACTTGAATTCTAGCATGATATATGGAGATCAGTAGATAGACTGCCAGTTGACATAACTATTTTTACATTGTTTAACCTTTTATGATGATTTTATTTGAACTCATAATTGCTACATATTCAAACACACACATCACTATTCTTAAGCACAATAATACTGGCCAACATTCTTAGATTACTGATAACAGATTAATAAAATAAAAACATTATGCTTTGTTATGCTTTTTATTTAAGGTAGTTTGCTTTCTGTGGTAGGTATAACTCTATAGAGTGGTTTCCATGATCTTTGCCCCTTTGGTCTACTGATATTATTATGCAAACTTTTATCACAACAGAAATTTCACAGATGTAATTCAAGATAATATTCAATTGAGTAAGTCACAGAGATTATCTGGATGGACCCAATTTAATCATATATGTGCTTTCAGAGCAGAGTTTTCTTTAACTGGTACAGCAGAGAATGTCTGAGATATTCAGATAAAGATAAGGGCTTAAGATGATCAAGTTTCCATCTTGCTGAGATGGAGGAGCCAACAGGACAAGGACCTAACAATAGCCTCTAGATGCTGAGAGCCATCCTCAGCTGATATGCAAGAAGAAAAGAAGAATATAGCCCTGACTCCAAGAAAACGAATTTCGCCAATAACAGGAAGGTGATTGGAAAAGGATTCTGAACTTCAGGTGAACATACAACCTTGTTTTAACNTACACCAACATGAATCCTCCACAGGTATACACGTGTTCCACATCCTGAACCCCCCTCCCTCCTCCCTCCCCATATCATCCCTCTGGGTCCTTGAGGTGAAGTCGCTCAGTCGTGTCCCACTCTTTGTGACCCCGTGGACTGTAGCCTACGAGGCTCCCCCATCCCTGGGATTCTCCAGGCAAGAATACTGGATTGGGTTGCCATTTCCTTCTCCAGGAGATCTTCCTGACCCAGGGATCAAACCCAGGTCTCCTGCATTGGAGGCAGATGCTTTAACCTGTGAGCCACCAGGGTAGTTTATATATGTGCATTTTCTTAATAAAAATATAGCTGATGGTTGAAATTTATAGAAGTAAAAATTTGTGATTCCAAATTTCTGTTAACAGCTCATCTTTCATATCAGACAGAATAGGAGTATCTTTCCCCTAGCATATGTAGAACAAATCCTGAGATTGAGAGTAGCTCTTTGCTTCATGTCACATGCCCACCATGAACCAAAAGATGTGTCAAAAAGAAACATGGAATAATTGGCTTCACCATAAGAAAGACTTCTTCAGTGATCAATGAAAAGAAATAGAGGAAAACAACAAATTGGGAAAGACTAGAGATCTCTTCAAGAAAATTAGAGATACCAAGGGAATATTTCATGCAAAGATGGTCTCAATAAAGGACCAGAAATGGTCTGGACCTAACAGAAGCAGAAGATATTAAGAAGATGTGGCAAAAATACATGGAAGAACTGTACAAAAAAGATCTTCAAGACCCAGATAATCATGATGATGTGATCACTAATCTAGAGCCAGACATCTTGGAATGTGAGGTCAAGTGGGCCTTAGAAAGCATCACTACGAACAAAGCTAGGGGAGGTGATGGAATTCCAGTTGAGCTGTTTCAAATCCTGAAAGATGATGGTGTGAAAGTGCTGCACTCAATATGCTAGCAAATTTGGAAAACTCAGCAGTGGCCACAGGACTGGAAAAGTTCAGTTTTCCTTCAAATTCCAAAGAGAGGCAATGCCAAAGAATGCTCAAACTACCACACAATTGTACTCATCTCGCATTCTAGTAAAGTAATGCTCAACATTCTCTAAGCCAGGCTTCAGAAATACGTGAACCATGAACTCTCTGATATTCAAGCTGGTTTTAGAAAAGGCAGAGGAACCAGAGATCAAATTGCCAACATCCGCTGGATCATGGAAAAAGCAAGAGAGTTCCAGAAAAACATCTACTTCTGCTTTATTGACTATGCCAAAGCCTTTGACTGTGTGGATCACAATCAACTGTGGGAAATTCTGAAAGAGATGGGAATCCCAGACCACCTGACCTGCCTCTTGAGAAATCTGTATGCAGGTCAGGAAGCAACAGTTAGAACTGGACATGGAACAACAGACTGGTTCCAAATAGGAAAAGGAGTATGTCAAGGCTGTATATTCTCACCCTGCTTATTTAACTTCTTTGCAGAGTACATCATGAGAAACGCTGGACTGGAAGAAACACAAGCTGGAATCAAGATTGCCGGAAGAAATATCAAGAACCTCAGATATGCAGATGACACCACCCTTATGGCAGAAGTGAAGAGGAACTAAAAAGCCTCTTGATGAAAGTGAAAAAGGAGGGTGAAAAAGTTAGCTTAAAGCTCAACATTCAGAAAATGAAGATCACCTTATCCAGTTTACAACTGAGAAATAGGCAAAACCAAGCACTCAGGTGAAAAGCCAATATAGTGTTTGCTTGGTCCCATCACTTCATGGGAAATAGAAGGGGAAACAGTGGAAGCAGTGTCAGATTTTAGTTTTGGGGGCTCCAAAATCACTGCAGATGGTGATTGCAGCCATGAAATTAGAAGACGCTTACTCCTTGGAAGAAAAGTTATGACCAACCTA
>SJYV01055415.1:20195-33598 GCA_006410875.1 Neotragus pygmaeus
CAGACACGACTGAGCGACTGAACTGAACTGAAAGCCATATTCTATTAGCAGGAATTTATAAATCTCACTCACAATCCAGAGGAGGGTATCATACAATGGCAAGGCCACTGAGGATCATCACTGACTACCACAATGATGAAGATAGCAAGTTTGGTTTGTATGTTTTTTTTGTTGTTGTTGTCAGTAATTTTTAGTTCACTCATCCATATAGTCAACTAAACTTTACAGAGCAATCACTAGGCATGATTCTAATTGTTGGAGACACTGCAGTGAATACAATGGATCAACTTCCTGCACTCAGAGTTTACATTCTATTTGATAAAGTATGATAAATGCATAGATGCTTGACATGAAATCAGATAACAAAGAAAGCTGTGAAGAAAACTAAAACAGTGTATATGATTAGAGAGTTACAGGGGTGATGTTATTTCAGATAAGACAGACTGGAAATGCCGCTATGGAGAGCAGTATTTCAGCACTGACTTGAAAGAAATAAGAGTGTGTGGGCATATAGCCAAACACATTCCTGGTAGAGGAGACAGCAAGAAAGGCTGCAAAGGCAGAAGTGTTGTTGGGAATAGCAGGGAGGCCAGGGAAACGGCCCAAATGAGAAAAAAATGTAGGAGATGATGCCAAGAATTTTTTAAGGGATATGATAATGAAAAACCAACGGAGACCTGTTATTTATTATACCCATCATAGAAATGTGTGTGTGTGTGTGTGTGTGTGTGTGTGTGTGTGTGTAGAGAGAGTGTTGAATCAGAGAGTAAAAGGGAGAGACATTTTATTTCTGGTCTTTGAATTGGAATCTTCTTGTCATGTAAGAATAGATTTTAAGGAGCAAGAAAGAAACTATAAAATGTTTTTGTATCAATTGGAATATTTGAAGCAAGAGATTAGGGTATTTGTTGTCACAAAGACAGTGAATGAAGAGTTATAATTTCTTGAAAATCATTCACAAAATAATAGTTTTAATAGTCTGGAGTTCTTAAAACACTCAAACATTTCCTCTGGATTATGTTCCTCTGTCTTTCTATATCTTTACATTCTAGAATATCATTAGCTTTTACTATAATTGATCTTCATGAAGATACAATTCATTTTCCTTTATCTGTCATGGATCGATCTATAATCCATTCCTGGATGATGCACAACACAATTAGAAGTAGCATAAATTTAGATAAGAGAGAATATATTAATCAGGATTCAAGATGACAAGTTTTCACCATCATATCATTTATGAAGGAAGATAAGAATGGAACATATTTTTTATTTATAAAACTCTACTGTATAATATTCACTAATAGAAAATGTCCTTTGCAGTGTATACTTTGTTATAATTATTTTTATTCCAGATCAGATTTTAAGCTCTTATCTTCTTTAGAAAGTTTATAAATATTTGATAAGTTTTTCTGCAGAGAACTATTTTTAGTTTTAATATTGTTTTTGCTTGCCAGCCAGCTAGTAAATCCAGCTTTTATCCTACAGTGAAACAATATAAATGACATGAAGTAAACAGTGAGATTTTGGCATAAGGACAGTTTATCTGATTTTCGATAGACTTTAAGCAAATATTGTTAAAATGTTAACTTTAGAAAATAATAAGTATTTAGTGTGAAAATAGTTCATATATAGTTTTAGGACTCAATGGAACAGAAAGCAGTATGAGTTAGTTCCAAGGAAGCTCCCAGCCAGTGCTCTGTCAGTGAACCTGTAAAACCCGCATTGCAGGCAGACGCTTTAACCTCTGAGCCACCAGGGAAGCCCCAACAATATATTAACAAGAGAATATTTCTATATAGGATGTTTCTGAAGGAAATGTCAACAGTGCAACTTAGAGGGTATCATAGCATAATTTGGACTCATGATGCATAAAACACTCATGCTGTGTGCTAAGTTGTTTTAGTCATGTGCAAGTCTTTGGACTGTATGGACTGTATGGACTTTAGCCCACCAGGCTCCGCTGTCCATGGGATTCTCCAGGCAAGGATACTGGAACGGGTTGTCATGCCCTCCTCCAAGGAATCTTCCCCACCCAGGGATTGAACACGCATCTCTCTTATCTCCTGTATTGGTAGGCAGGTTCTTTACCACTAGCGGCATCTGGGAAGCCCCTGTGATCACCTCTGTGTACCAATATGCCAAGTACTCCTACTGAGCCTTGGGCATTTTGAGGAGATGCTGCAGAGGCTTTTATTTTGAAATTGAAAGACAGAAACCCATAAGTACTCCAGGCCCCTTGTTAGAGCAACTCCTCTACATTTTATATTGTATAATTCCTTGGAATTAAGCACTTTTGCCCTATACATGTAAGTTTGGATCTTCATACACAGTGGCTGCTGTATTAGTTTGATGGAGGAATATCTGAATTATGTAAAATACAAAATCATATGAAAAAATGTATGAGATACATTTAAGCCACAAATTCCTTCATTGAATCCACCTGACTTCTCCCAAATAGCACATATGACCATCTTAATTTTGTATACTTTCTGAATATTTTGATGCTTATTACATTTGTACACATACATATTAACACATATATACACACATGCAACATATATATGTTTATTTATTCGAAGGTTATAGTTTAAAACCTTAGATAAGATTAAGTGTCTTACAAATAATATTATATATTATTTTATATGTTAATATTTCAGAAGCCAGAAAAAGTAGTATTTGCATGAAGACATATGCTAGTACCAGAAAAATTCAATTTTCTACAATTCAAACTAAGCCTTGGAAGAAATTGTCTTATTATTTAATTTTATTTAAATCATCTTATACATTGAAACTCTAAGAATTTGTATTTCATAATTCAGAATCTAAATTCCTACTTAGCCTATAATTGTCTTATTTTATGAATAATGGCAATATCTGTCTTATAATCAATGTCTTTATGCCACATTCAATGTGAGTATTGGCATATTTAATTAAGATCTACCATCCAGCAATTTTTCTACTTGTCTCAATTTATCTTTTTCCTTCTTTTTTGCCTTCCCTTAGGCTAACTGACCATTTTTCTGGATTCTACTTTATTTCCTCTGCTAAGTTATATGTATACATCTTGTTGTTGTTAATTATTTTAATGATGCCCTAAGGCTAATAATATACATGTTTAATTATTCAGAGTTTGCCTTCAAAAAATGTTAATACCACTTCACACGTACTGTAAGAATATTACAACTATATATTTTCTAATTCCTTCCTCCTATTCTTTGTGCTGTTCTTGCAATAGTCTCTTAAATATTGCATAAACACACAATACAGTAATGCCATTTTAAATGAGAAAAAATAATGAATTTCATTGTACCATCATCTTTACACTTCCAGTGCTATTCATTTCATTTTATATGTGCAAATTCTGATATGGTATTCCTGCCTGAAGAAAATTCCTTTAGTATTTTTAACAGAATAGGTATGTTGGTAATTAATTCTCACAGTTTCAGTTTTGTCTGAGAAAATCATTAGTTTTCATTCATTCACATAAAAAAAGTTAGATAATAATTAAATTATTTTACATAGAATCTTAAATATTATTAAAGATAGACATAATACAGAGTATTTTCTCTGTTGGATTTTAATAGTTGAGATTATAAAGAGATAAATAGCTATATTAAACTATATTTTTCTTTTAAAACTTTATATTAAGAGGATTCTCTATCTTATATCCCAAGTGGTAATTTTACTGGTTATTTCTGAACTGCTATGCAAAAAGTCTTGTGCTCACTTACCAATGTACTAATTCTATCTCATAGCTCCTGGCTTCCCTGTTCTTCAATGCTTAGCATCAGCATTTAATTTGTAAATGATTTTGTTTCTATGAAACACACACATATGTGTGTATATATATAATTATTATATAATATTACACACACACACACACACACACACACACACATATATATATATATATATATATATACACATACATATTACTAATGATAGACATAAGCAAAAATCACATATATCTTAGGTTTGAGCAAATCACTCCAGTACTCTTGCCTGGAAAATTCCATGGATGGGTGAGCCTGGTAGACTACAGTCCATGGGATGACAAAGAGTTGGACATGACTGAGAAACTTCACTTTATTTATATAAATACACACACACACACACACACACACACACACACACATATATATTCATGCTTATCTTTAATAATGTATAAGATTTTATGTAAAATATTTTAATTATTATTTAACTTTTTTTTGTAATCCTTTCAATATATGTCTTTTATAGACCGTTGAAGAGTAAAATGCTGAACTATGAGTTCCATTATTGTGCATAACATCCTACTATCCATTTCTCCTAAATTTCTGAAGGATAAATCAAAGTTACAGTAGAACCTATAGAGTTTTTAAGAAGGCAATTTAAATGTGTACTGTATTAGCATTTCTATTTTGGGACAATTTATAATTTTCAGTTCAAAGTGAAGTTTCTAGTAGTAAAAGATATTGAAATTATACTACTATTAAGTTGTATACTTATATGGTATAAGATAAATGATTTTCCTAATAATTGATAAAAGACTTACTNCTGTATTAGCATTTCTATTTTGGGACAATTTATAATTTTCAGTTCAAAGTGAAGTTTCTAGTAGTAAAAGATATTGAAATTATACTACTATTAAGTTGTATACTTATATGGTATAAGATAAATGATTTTCCTAATCATTGATAAAAGACTTACTTTTAATGAATATATTATTAGAGGGTAGAAAGAGTAAAAACACATAATTTATCTTTCTGATTTTTAAAACACAGAATTTAATATAATAATTTATCACTTATCAAGACGCTATAAGCATTTGTAATCTTAACTTTTGAACCAGCTGAAATACCAACACAGAAAAATACTCTCTATGTTTTCAGAATTAGGAATTCAGAAAGCATGGATAAAACATCCATTTTATGCACATTTCCATCCCTTTGAGACATTGTTTAGAATAAACATATTTGCAGTCGGTACAAAAAATAGTTAGAAGACATTACATAAAATACTCAGGTGAGGTACAATATATAGTATTAAGAAAACAAAGGGCATATGAACTTTAAAAACTAATCAATAGCTAATTTTTCTTGATGAATTTAAAAGAGAGTGGAAAAGCTGTCTTAAAACTCAACATTCAAAAAATGAAGATGATGGCATCCAGTCCTATCAATTCATGGCAAGTAAATGGAGAAAATGTGGAAACAGTGTCAGATTTCATTTTCTTGGATTCCAAAATCAAGGCAGATGGTGACTGTGGCCAAGAAATTAAAAGACTCTTGCTCTTTGGAAGAAGAGCTATGACAAACTTGGTGTATTGAAAAGCAGAGACATCACTTTGCCGACAAAGGTCCATATAGTCAAAGCTATGGTTTTTTCCAGTAGTCATGTATGGTTGTGAGAGTTGAACATTAAAAAAGGGAGAGGGCCAAAGAACTGATGGTTTTGAGCTGTGGTGCTAGAGAAGACTCTTAAGAGTCACTTAGACTACAAGGAGATCAAACCAGTCCATTCTAAAGAAAATCAGTCCTGAATATTCATTTGAAGGACTGATGCTGAAGCTGGAACTCCAATACTTTGGCCACCTGATGCGAAGAACTGACTCCTTGGGAAAGACTCTGATGCTGGGAAAGATTGAAGGCGGGAGGAGAAGAGGATGACAGAGGATGAGATGGGTTAGATGGCATCACTGACTCAATGGACGTGAATTTGAGCAAGCTCTGGGAGTTGGTGATGGACAGGGAAGCCTTGCGTGCTGCAGTCCATGGGGTGGCAAAGAGTCAGACACTACTGAGTGACTGGACTGAACTGATGTAAATGATGTTAAACAGAATGAAAATTAGAGTGATTTTATTATTTGAGTTCACAATGAGTTGTAAAGCAGTGGTGACAACTCACAACATTTGCAAACATACAATTCAATGGTGATTCATGAAGTTTTCAAAGAATATGAGAGCCTTGAAGATGAGGAGTGTAGTGCCCAGCCATTGGAAGCTGACAACAACATCTGAGAGCCATCATCAAAGCTGATCCTCTTACAATTACATGAGAAGTTGCTCAAGAACTCAACATGGACCATTCTATGGTCATTGGCATTTGAAACAAATTGGAAAGGTGAAAAATTTCAATAAGTGGGTGCCTCATGAGCTGACCAAAAATCAAAAGAAGTTGTCATTTTGAAGTGTCATCTTTTCTTATTCTATGCAGCAACAATGAGCTGTTTCTTGACTATGACATGTGATGAAAAGTGACCAGCTCAGTTGTTGGAACAAAAAAAGCTTCAAATCCTCCCAAAGTCAAATTTGCACCAAAAAAAGGTCAATGGTCAATGTTTGGTGTTATACTGCCCACCTGATCCATTACAGTTTTCTGAATCCTGGTGAAACCATTACATATGAGAAGTATACTCATAAAATTGATGGAATGCACTGAAAACTGCAATGCCTACCACTGGCAGTGGTCAAAGGAAATGGCCCAATTCTCCACAATGCCCAACCACATGTAGCACAATCAAAGCTTCAGAAGTTGAATGAATTGGGCTATGAAGTTTTATCTGCCATGTTCACGTGACCTTTCTTCAACTGACAACCACTTCTTCAAGCATCTCCACAATATTTTGCAGGGAAAATGCTTCCACAACTAGTAGGAGGAAGAAAATGCTTTTCAGGAGTTTGTCAAATCCCCAAACACGGATTTTTATGCTATAACAATAAACAATTAATTTCTCTTTGGCAAAAATATGTTGATTGCAGTGGTTCCTATTTTGATTAATAAAGATGTGTTTGAGCCTAGTTATGTTTCAAAATTCATGACTGAAACCATAATTATGTTCACACCAACCTAACATAAAGCAGATGACACCACCCTTATGGCAGAAAGTGAAGAGGAACTAAAAAGCCTCTTGATGAAAGTGAAAGAGGGGAGTGAAAAAGTTGGCTTAAAGCTCAACATTCAGAAAACGAAGATCATGGCATCTCGTCCCATCACTTCATGGCAAATAGATGGGGAAACAGTGTCAGACTTTATTTGTTTGGGCTCCACAATCACCGCAGATGGTGACTACAGCCATGAAATTAAAAGATGCTTACTCCTTGGAAAGCAAGTTATGACCAACCTAGATAGCATTTTCAAAAGCAGAGATATCACTTTGCTGACTAAGGTCCGTCTAGTCAAGGCTATGGTTTTTCCAGTAGTCGTGTATAAATGTGAGAGTTGGACTGTGAAGAAGGCTGAGTACCGAAGAATTGATGCTTTTGAACTGTGGTGTTGGAGANGCAACCCACTCCAGTGTTCTTGCCTGGAGAATCCCAGGGATGGGGGAGGCTGGTGGGCTGCCATCTATGTGGTCGCACAGAGTTGGACATGACTGAAGCGACTTAGCAGCAGCAGCAGCAGAGGAGAGAAACACACAAGGCCCGTCATAGAATGAACCAGGCAAGAGCAGCGCCTCCCCCGCGGAGGCCGTGGGAGGAGAGGGTGGGCCTGGAAGGACGTGGGGATGCTGAGCGCTGGAGGCAGGAGAGCTGTGCCTGGTCTGGGAGGCAGCAGCCTGGGTCGGGGGCAGAATGAGCCGGCCAGGAAGATCAGGGTAATGGCCGGGACTGAGAGAGAGAGAGGAGACCAGGCTGCTGGCAGCAGATTTAAAGTTAAATGGCTGCTGTGGGTCTTGTGTAGCCCTCTGGGCTTCTCTCCTTCTTGGGGAGCTTCAGTCCTGGGCCCAGGGGAAGTCTCACCAGGCTTCTGCTCAGCATGTGGGCTGTGGCAGTGGCTGGCTGCAGGAAGGGTGAGGTCCCAGGCTCACAGAAGATCACACTTCTAGTCCTCACCAGCAGCTGCTGTGTTCTCGGCAGTTGGAAAAACATAAAAGACGTTCATTTTTCTGTAGCAGCTACAGTGATGAGCAGAGAGAAGTGACTGGAAAGGTCAGACAGGGCCTCCACCTACTCTGCTCATAAACCAGGAAAGTGACAGAGCCCCGAGACCTTGGGAGGAGAGTGGATGCTCTGCCGTACCGAGTCTGCAGAGCTGAGGCAAGATCAGACCACCCTGGGGGATGGCTCCTCCTGCTCCGGGTCCCTGGCCCCCTGGCTGATCTTTCTGAACAGGGCAGGCTAAGAGGAGCTGAGCCTCTAGAGTTCAAGGGCCAGGTGCCTTGGAAAGGCAGGATAGGGCTGTGGTCAAGAGAATGGGCTCTGATGTCAGAATGACGTCAGTTCAAATACAGAATGGCTGTCATCCTAACTTGCGGTGGCACCATTGAGGCTGAAACCCACTGATATTACAAAAGGAGGCCAGCCACATGAGGAAGGAGCCAATGCCTCCCCGTATTAAGAGAAGCTTCACTGAACCCCACCAAGCAGGTAAGAACTGCAGCAACTTGAGTATCTCAGAGGGATTCCCTGCTAGGAGGTCAAGTGGAGGGCAGAACCCAAAGGTAAAGCGTTGGTGGGTTGCTTCCAGCATGACCTGGGGCAGAAGGGGGTCTCCATTCCTGAAAGGGCCTGAATAAAACCTCCCAGAAGTTATATCCCAACAGCCATCATAGTTTGAAGACAATGCCGTTAAAATTATGAATTCCCTAACTCTAGTTTTATACCCACCAAACATCCTTCTTATTTAAAACCAGCTTCCTATGTTGTGTGCGAGAGTGTTGACAGAAAGGGAGGCAACTATTTTCCTTGGCAAGCATGTTTTCATTAATAAACCAGTTTTCCAATCTCTCTCTCTCTCTGTCACTTGCTACATCCTCTGTGAGGGGAGTAGTATGGATTGTACATTCCATATCCCAGGTGTGCATGAAACTAAATGCCAGAGGATGTCCCTTCAATTCCGATCCCCAAGGTACATGTTGCTTCTCCACAACAGCTTCCTCTCCTTCCTCTTCACCCAGGCCATTCTGCTCCCCTCTCCAGGTATATCAGAGCTCAACAGAATCAGGTCAGGGCTTGAAGGATCCTGAGAGCCCACTGAAAGCAATGACTCCTGCACCGAGGTTTGCAGAAGTAGCATTGGGTTCCATGAATTCCTGGCAAAAATTCAGAAAACCTAAGGGAATCCACACATTAGCCGATAATGAGGCCACACAGACTAACTAAAGCATCAGCCACCTCATTAAACTGAGAAGCTTAATACTGTTTTTATTGCACAATCACGTCTAAATGTCTTTTATTAATAAAATTGGGGAAATGAATTAGTTATTCCTTAATAGGCACAGTGTGTTTAGTTGACAAAATCTTTACAAAGAAGAGGATCCACGAGTGGTGAGAATACTAAAAGGTGTCCTTTGTCATTGGGGTTGGAAAAAAACCAGGTTGCCACCAACCACCCGCCACCACCCCATATTACAAATGAAGAAACTACAGGAACAACAACAACAGCAAAAATACTTTCCCTCAAATTTCTGTTTCCCTTAAATGTTAGAAAATTCTGTGACTCTTTGTAGCCTATGGCAGCTAGAATCATGAGAGACGGTCTCTTTAGAATCTCTTCACTTTTTTCCTCTTAATCCACTCAAACTCAGTGAATGATAGAGCTGACCCTTGAAGTCAGTGTTCACCTAAGTGTGAATTGTGCTCAGTTCACCTGCTATTCTTGGTGAGAGGGGAGGGAGGGGATGAGATGGCTCAATAATTTTTAAGTAGGGAGGGAAGGGATATAAAACAACACCCCTACTGCACCAGGGNTCTAGTCAAGGCTGTCGTTTTTCCTGTGGTCATGTATGGATGTGAGAGTTGGACTGTGAATAAGGCTGAGTGCCGAAGAATTGATGCTTTTGAACTGTGATGTTGGAGAAGACTCCCGAGAGTCCCTTGGACTGCAAGGAGATCCAACCAGTCCATTCTGAAGGCGATCAGCCCTTGGATTTCTTTGGAAGGAATGATGCTATAGCTGCAACTCCAGTACTTTGGCCACCTCATGTGAAGAGTTGACTCATTGGAAAAGACTCTGATGCTGGGAGGGATTTGGGGCAGGAGGAGAAGGGGACGACAGAGGATGAGATGGCTGGATGGCATCACAGACTCGATGGATGTGAGTCTGAGTGAACTCTGGGGGATGGTGATGAACAGGGATGCCTGGCGTTTTGTGATTCATGGGGTTGCAAGGAGTCTGACATGACTGAGCAACTGAACTGAACTGAACTGATATACAGGAAACCTGGGTTTGATCCCTGGGTTGGGGAGATACCTTGGAGGAGAATACTCCCCTCTGGCCTTCAGAGGGGGAAGCTGAATTTGTGAGAGGCAATATGCAGGGCACATGTGACATACATTTGGGACTGAATCAAGAATATAAGTAGCTATATTTTCAAAAGTAGATAATGTCTGTTAATTATTAAAAGGTGACTGGCAAGTTAAAACACCTGCATGATCTTTTCTTTTCCAAGTCTTTCATTCTCAGGTAAATAAATTCTTTTATTTATAAGAAAGTAAATATTGCTAAATTAGTCACAATAATACAATTTTTTAAATTATTATAATTCTTGTTTCTTTAATTTGATTATTTTCAAAGTTTTTGAAACTTCTGACTCCAGGCTTATCTTTAAGCCAAATTTTAGGCTAGGACAAATTTTCAAAACGTGTACTTTTTATACCTGTTATATGATGTTTTTTAAAAGTGTTTTTCATCTTTCATATAAGTTTTCCCTAGCAAAATATAACTTTAGAAACATATGCATATGTTATTGGGTTCCATTTTGAATACCAATGATAATATGATAAAAAAATGTCATAAAAACACATTTGAAAAGTATAACTTTAAATGTTTCCTTTTATTTTAAAGAGACATAGAAATTTAAGAAAAACTGCTTGAAAAGCATTCAGTTACTCTCTCAGGATATGTGTGAAGTACCTCAAGAAGTATTTACATTTTAAAGTATGAAAGAGGCCTCTTGGAAACCTTTCTCAATAGTCTATCATTGGTTTGGTCTTTACCAAGAAGATTGAATCCAGACAGGCACACATATATCTGACATCTACAGAAATAAATATTAGAAAATTGTTCTTTGTGCCATTACTGAGTACAGTACTAAATGTGTTCCCCATTACTGTCAAAAATATTGCAATTACTAGGCATATTCCAAAAGTATACTACATTACGAAACAAGATTTACAAATTAAGATTTTTCTCAGTTAAAAGCAGAATATTGCATAATGCCCAAAACTCTCTGGCATTATGATAGATGGTCCTTGTTGCCTTTATTATGAACTTATAGTTAAAAATAATTAAGGAAAAACATTACCTTTTCAGATGTTTTTCTTCAGAATGGGAAAAAAAAAAGGGATTCAAATAACTGAATGCTTATAGTTGAATTTTTATAACAAAATTGGCCTCTAAAAATAAACTCACTAATAAAGTTTTAAAAGAAATTTTTATCTTTGATGCCTGCTACAAGCCATCATAGAGTAACAGGGAAAAGTTTAACCCTCCTGTCTTAGACAATTAAAAAATCTGATAAAATATGTTAAACAATGATGTTCAGACACCGGATAACACTGAAGCATGTGTTTGTGAACCCTGAAGGAAACGGCTCAAATGAAAAGAACCCAACAGTTGTTTTAGCTTACTGCCTATAGCTACGTCTTAGCCAGTAGTAAGGAAAGGGGAAACAGGGTCAAGGCACATTTCTGAACTGAAGAAAAACAAGTGAGAGTCACAGAGGCTTAGAAAGTTAGAATGCATGAGCATGAGACCAGAGCAGTGAGAATGATGCAGAAAGAGAGCAGTGGGTTCCCGAGATCTGTAGGAGAATACTGATCTTCACACGTGTAAATGGAAAGCTGAGCTCACAGAAACAGTAGAATGGTGATTACAAGGGTCTAGGGGATGGGGGATATGGGGAGATTTCAGTCAAAAGGTACAAATTTCCAGATCTAGAAGTTTAACATACAGCATGGTGATAACAGTTTAAAAATACCATTTTATATTTGATGGCTGCTCAAAGAGTAGATCTTAAAAGCATGCGTCCTGAGTTGCTAAGTCGTGTTTGACTCTTTGAAATCTCATGGACTGTTATCTACCGGGCTCCTCTGTCCATGGGATTCTTCAGGCAAGAGTATTGGAGTGGGTTGTCATTTCCTCCTTGGAGCGGATCTTCCCAACCCAGGGATCGAACCCATGGCTCCTTCATTGGCATGGAGATTCTTTACCATTGAGCCATCTGGGGAAGCCCAGATCTTAAATATTCTTGCCAGAAAAAGGTAACTATGTGATATGATAGATGTGTGGCTCCCTGCTGGCTCGGTGGTAAAGAATCTGGCTGCAACGCAGGAGGCATAGGAGCTGCAGTTTCAATCCCTGGGTCAGGAAGGTCCCCTGGAAAAGAAAATGACAATCCACCCCAGTATTCTTTCCTGGAGAGTCCCATGGACAGAGGAGCCTGGCAGACTACAGTCTATCAGACCACAAAGGGTCTAACACGACTGAAGTGACTTGGCATACATGTGAAATGAAAGAGGTGCTAACTAAATTTTGGTGGTAATCATTTCACAGTATTTAAGTGGGTCAAATCAAAGTTTTCTATGTCTTAAATATACAAAATATCACATGGTGATTATCTCAGTCGTTAGAAAAACAAAAGAAATTATTCAATATCAAGGAAAGATCCACTAGAAAGCACTATTCTATCAGGGAACACTAGAAATCAGCTTCTATTAGGGAAAGAACCACTAGGAAGAACCACTAGAAAGGACAAATGTCTCTGAAACTTAAAAAGAGTTGGAATGTATAAAAGTCTACAAGCAGCCAGAGAGAGGAAGACCTCTTAATTACAATATGGCATACTGGACAGAATTTTCAGAAAGGGGTCACCTAAATAGTATGGCTGAAATAGTCTGGGGCTTCCCTGGTGGCTCCCTGGTAAAGATTCTGCCTGCCAAGAAGGAAACATGGGTTCTATCTCTGGGCTGGGAAGATCCCCTGGAGGAGAAAATGATAATCCACTCCAATATTCTTGTAGGAAAATCTCATGGACAGAAGAACCTGGTGGGCAATAGCCCATAGGGTGACAAAGAGTTGAACTTGACTTAGCAACTAAAACCAAGAACCAGCAAAATAGTCTTAGTCTAAGCTCAACATTCAGAAAACAAAGATCATGGCATCCGGTCCCATCACTTCATGGGAAATAGATGGAGAAACAACGGAAACAATGTCAGACTTTATTTTGGGGGGCTCCAAAATCACGGTAGATGGTGACTGCAGCCATGAAATTAAAAGACTCTTACTCCTTGGAAGGAAAGTTATGACCAACCTAGATAACATATTCAAAAGCAGAGACATTACTTTGCCGAATAAGGTCCGTCTAGTCAAGGCTATGGTTTTTCCTGTGGTCATGTATGGATGTGAGAGTTGGACTGTGAAGAAGGCTGAGCGCTGAAGAATTGATGCTTTTGAACTGTGGTGTTGGAGAAGACTCT
>SJYV01055415.1:34001-57834 GCA_006410875.1 Neotragus pygmaeus
AAGCTGAAACTCCAGTACTTTGGCCACCTCATGCGAAGTGTTGACTCATTGGAAAAAAACTCTGATGCTGCGAGGGACTGGGGGCAGGAGGAGAAGGGGACAACAGTGGCTGAGATGGCTGGATGGCATCACTGACTCACTCAATGGATGTGAATCTCAGTGAACTCCAGGAGTTGGTGATGGACAGGGAGGCCTGGCGTGCTGCGATTCATGGGGTGGCAAAGAGTCGGACACGACTGAGGGACTGAACTGAACTGAGAAGTTATTCTGGACTTACTTTAATAAACATAAAGCAAGCATAAAAGTGAATACACTCACTGAATGCCAAAATAAGCTGACCACCATTTAATGGAATATATCAAGAACTAGCAAACAAAAAAGTAAAATTTAGAATCTTCCATACACAATTAAAATTTATCATGCAAGGGAAAATAAAACTAATAACCAGGAGAAGACATCAGTCAACAGAAACAGCCCAAGCAAGTACAGAGATGATAAACCTAGCAGACTAAGGATATTAAATAGCTATAACAAACAGACTCAATGCAGTCAAGACAATAGAGTGAACCATAATAGGACAAGAGAGGAAAAAAGGAAATGCAGAAGAAAATGCAAAAGCAACTTCTGTAGACAAGACAATAAACACTATCTAAGAAATGCAATGAGTATGGAAATAGAATGTTAGAAACTACTGAAAAAAAGATATGAGCCCTTTCAGACTGAACAGTGAAACTTTCTGAAATCAAGTAGAGAAAAAAGAGAGATAATGAGAAAATAATAAAAGATAAAGGGGAAAAACATGAACAAAACAGGTACAATTTATGGTGAAATAGCAAGCAATTTAGAACGTGTAAATTAAACTCCAAATAGGAGAAGAGATAAAGAGAGCATAAAAAATATATTTTGAAGAAATAACCACTGAAATGTTTAAAAATTTTGTGGAAAAGGCTGGATGCTAATGAAGAAAAATTCCTCAAGGGAGACAGGAAATTCCCTTGGGAATTATAGGAGGCTCATGCTCTTCTGCACACAAGAACCCTTCCAACAGGTAAGATGGGAAAGGATGCTAGACTTGCCCTCATACTCTAGATGGTATAATAGGAAACACAGATAAATATAAGGTTTAGGTTTGGCAATAGGAAGGAATCTGGGCAAAGTGAAACTGCTGCACATGAAAAGATAAAAAAACATTAAAGTGATCTTTAGAGACTGTGGGCAGGAGTACAGATTTTGAAATTGTGATTTAATAAGGTACATTGTGATAGAAGGTTCCCATGCTGGCTTCATGCAGTTTGATTCTGCTCTCCATATAATAAATGGCCTTAGAATATTTGAACTCTATCTCCCTCCAGATGTATATGTTTTTGTTGTATCTATAAATTTTAAATATGATCTACATATAATATTTTACATTTTTCTAGTCATTATGATTATTGTTTTAAAATTTTAATGTAGTCCATTACTTTCTATTATACCTTTTTCTGGCTAGTCAAGCCAGTAACTTAAGTATTACCTCAAATATATAAATCTAAAACTAAATTTCTTAGAGTATATCAAGGTCAATAGAATTTTCTTCAACACAGAGACTGTGTTAAGAGTTATGCCTTTTTATTTATTTATTTATTTTTGATTCACTGGAAATGTTACCTTTCAAATTTATTTTTATTAAAGTTGTTGAAAATAGTATGAAAAATGTTCTTATACATTTTATCAAAACTAAGTGTTTAACTTTGCCAAATTGACTTTATTTTTCTCTATTTCCATGTGAGTGTGTGTGTGTGTGTGTGTGTGTGTATAAGACTGGTTTATAATTGGGAAAGGAGTACGATAAGGCTGTACATTGTAATCGTGCTTATTTAATTTATATGTAGAGTATACCATGTGAAATGCCAGGCTTAATGAATCATACACTGGAATCAAGACAACTGGGATAAATATAACAACCTCAGATATGTAGAGGATACCACTCTAATGGTAGAGAGCAAAGAGGAATTAAAGATCCTCTTGAAGGTGAAAGAAGAGAATGAAAATCATGGCTTGAAACTCATCATTATAAAAAACAAGATCACGGCAACTTGTCCCATTGCTTCATGACAAATAGAAGGAAAAAAAGTGGAAGCAGTGAAAGATGTTACTTTCTTGGGCTACAAAATCACCGTGGATGGTGAATGCAGCCATGAAATTAGAAAATGCTTGCTCCTTGGACAGGCATATTAAAAAGCAGAGATATCACTGACAGCGTATTAAAAAGCAAAGATATCACTTTGTCAACAAACGTTCATATAGCTAAACTATAGTTTTACCAGTAGTCCTGTACAGATGTGAAACTTGGGTGCTGGAGAAGACTCTTGATCTTAGACTGCAAGATCAAACTAGTGAATCCTAGTGGAAATCAACTATGAATATTCATTGGAAGGACTACTGATGAAGCTGAAGCTCCAGTACTTTGGCCACCTGATGCAGAGAGCTGACTGATTGGAAAAGACTCTGATGCTGGGAAAGGTTGAAGACAAAAGGAGGAAGGGGACAATAGAGGGTGCGATGGTTAGATAGCACCACCGACTCAATGGATATGAATTTGAGCAAACTCCAGGAGTTAGTGGAGGACAAAGGAGGCAGGCATGCTATGGTTCATGAGGTCAGAGAGTCAGACAGGACTTAGTAACTGAACAATATCAACAACAACATCAACAAAAGCCTCTGGGTATCAGTTCACTTAACTCAGTTCACTTAATCTATCAAATTCTGTGCTGATGATTTCCTACTATACTTTCAGTTGTTTAATCCAGTATATTTAATTATTTTCAATTGGAGAGTTGGTTCAGATTATTTTGCAACATTATGGAAAATATAATTTTATAAGAATGTTTTTTTTTATTTTCCTTAGCATAATTAAGCAATTTACAAACGACTGTGCAATCAAGTAAATCTAAATAAAGCTACAACCCAAATGCCACTTAAGAGGATGATGTATTGTAGTAGTAGCAGATAAGAATAATTATGTCAGGTTCATAACATTGGGACAAGTAAAATCAGAAATAGAAATAAAAAAAACAAAATACCTGATAAAGGTATTAAATGTTAAGACAATAGATTACCTTTCCATCAGTTCAGTTCAGTCACTCAGTTGTGTCTGACTCTTTGCAACCTCATGAATTGCAGCACGCCAGGTCTCCCTGTTCATCACCAACTCCTGGGGTTTACTCAAACTCATGTCCATAGAGTCAGTGATACCATCCGTATTGGGGTTTCAGCTTTATCATCGGGCCTTTCAATGAACACCCAGGATGGATCTCCTTTAGGATGAACTGGTTGGACCTCCTTGCAGTCCGAGGGACTCTCAAGAGTCTTCTCCAACACCACAGTTCAAAAGCATCAATTCTTCAGTGCTCAGCTTTCCTCACAGTCCAACACTCGCATCCATACATGACCACTGGAAAAATCATAGCCTTGACTAGATGGACCTTTTTTGGCAANGGAGCCTGGTGGGCTGCCGTCTATGGGATCACACAGAGTCGGACACGACTGAAGTGACTTAGCAGCAGTTGTAAACACCTATACTTATATATTTTGCATTCATTTGTGTTTAGCTTCTTTCTCTTAAAATTACGCTTTAAGAGTTATCCATATTTAGCCCTAACTCATTCTTTTCCAGTGCTGTAGAATATTCCATTTGTGATTGTAATACGTTTATTTATCTGTTCTATTGCTCATCTGATGATGGCCCTTTATGAGCTTTTGTGTCATATATATTATCTCCTCATGATTTTGAGTCTTTGTTTTCATTCTCTTAATTTTTATCATGAAAAACTGTTCATATTTTTAAATGAGTTTAGTTTATCGTTTTTTTAGTGGTTAGAGATTTTGGGTCTTGTGTAAGTAATCTTTTTATATACTGAAGTCACGAAGATATTTAAAAATCATCTCCAAAAAGGTTCATTGTTTCATTTTTTTCTTATTTTGTTCTCATTCATGCTAAGATTAATTTTTTCATATGGTATAGTGTAAGAGTCATGTGTTTGCTGTTTTTCCTTTTCTTTTTTTTTAAATTTTTACCTATATGTACATTAAACTGATTTAGCAACATTTAGAAACTTTAGAAAAAGTTTCTTTTCCTCTACTGTCCACTTTGCTAATCTCTAATGTCTTCATAGGCACAGGACCATTTGTGCTCAACTATATTCTATCTTTTGTCTCTTTTAAGCCAATATAACACTAACTTTAATTTTAACAATCAGAGCTTTACTATGTCTCAATATCCTCTAGCATAAATTTCCAAAATTTTTTTTCAAATACATTTATTATTAATAAACTCATAAGTTTCAACAAAATATTGCTGAATTTTTTCACAGTCAGTGCTTTCTGAAGCAATTACCAGAATCATCCACAATTTGCCATGTAGGTAAAGCAGACTCTTGTATTCAACCTCAGCAGAAAGGCATTTCTTTTTAAGTACTTGTCATTTGTCATGAGTATGTGACTGTCACCTTCTCTTCACCCAAAGCTTCCTAATTATAGCTGTAGTAACCCAGAGATTATAATAAATAAAAAAATATATAATCCATTCACATTTGGTTTCTCAGAACTGATTTTCTATTGAGAAACAGATCTTGCACCTCTCAGAATGTGGCAGAGCTGGCAAATAAGTGTCAAAATGCAAAGTTAACATTTGTGAGAAACTGGCCATGGAGGAAGATGTGACCAGCTCTAAAATAGGTGAAGAAATGTTTCTGAGTCCCCTAAAGACCAAAGTATCCCAGAAAGATGCCTCCTTTCCATGGGCTTTCTTTTCCTTTCCAGTGGCTGGTGTAGTGACACACAGACCAAGAAAATTCTGGAGCCACTATCTGGCAGGAGGCCTCCTACCACCCAGGAGAACCTACCCTGAACCAAATTCAGATAAGGAAATATTATTGTTCCAGTCACTGACTCCCTGAGATGAATGTTTTACTTACTAATTTCAGCCTTTCTGTTTCTTTTATTAACATAAGCATGTAAGACGATAGATATTAGATTATTTTTCCCTTTTTCAAAAGCTACAATATATAATATTTTTATTATTTTTTAAATGTTAAACATTTCCTATTCCCATTTTTTTCTGTATTTGACTTGTGGGTTATGAAAATGGATAACCCATGCTGTGCACCATTTCCAGATATATTTTTGAAGATGCAATTTAATTGCATTACAGTGAGGGAAGATGTTTCATGAATTTTTAATTGTTGGTTTTAGAGTTGTGCATATATTTAAATTTAATTCCATTCTTCACATTTGCTTTATAATTCCATTGCTTTCTAATTACACTGATCTGATTAACAAGAGATATAGTGAGATTTCTCATTGCGCCGATAGATTTGTCTTTGGTTTTGCATGTAAAATGAGACTATACATTTTTTTAAGTATACAATATATTATATACTATATGTTACCTGTAGTCACAATGCTGTACTTTATATCTCCAAGATATATTTATCTAGTAAGTGAAATTGTGTATCCTTTTACCAATGTCCCCCATTTTCCCCAGCTATCACCCCTGAAAACCACCACTCTAGTCTATATTTCTCTATGCTTGATTTTTTATATTTTTAACACATAAATAATATCATGTCATATTTGTTTTTCTGTGTCTGGCTTAATTCATTAAGCATAATGTCCTCCAAATTCATCCCAACTGTAGCAAATGCAAGATTTCCTTATTACATAAAGAATGATTTCTGGGGATCTAATCTACATTACGGTGAATACAGTCAATAAAATTGTATTGAAAACTTGAAATTTGCTTAGAGAGTAAAGCATAAATGTTTTCACACACAAAAATACCTATGTGAGGTGACAGATGGTTAATTATCTTGATTGTGTTCATCATTTCCAAATGTACCTATGTTAAATCAATACACTGAACACCTTAGAAAACCAAAATACTGTGGTTTTGCTTACAGTTTTTTTCATTATGAATTGAATAATAATTAATTTAGCAATTGTTCAGGTTAGTTATTTTATATCTTTATGTCATTTTTATTGATGACTGATTTGATGATTTCTTCCAAAAGTGATTTGTATTTTCTTCTTTGGAGAACTCACTAGTGTGTGGTCACATTAAAAAAATTGGGTTATATTTTTTTGACCACATAAATCATAGGAACTTAACACCAGAACAGAGGTTTGTGCTGAAAATTTCTGAGAGATTTTTTTCAATTTTTTTTTCATTTCACAGTCAGTGACAGATACAGAATTCTAGTGATCCCCTGATGGGTGGAGAAGCGGAGATGAGGGGTTTGCTTAAGGAGTTAATTCAAATTTATTAAGGATGCATTCTTTGGATTCTTAGGGTTTCAGGGTTTTCTAATAGTTTTTCCATTGTGAGTGTGTCTTAAGCTTTGTCTCCCAGCCTGCAAGATTTGAGATATGGTGAAAAACTATTCACAAGTTCGCTAAATTTGACAAATGCCTTCAAGGTGAATGTCAGCTTCACGGCTTATTTTATATCTCTGAGTTATAGCTCTCATTTAGATCTTGGCCTTGGTATTTCTTACTTTTTCATCAGTTCACAGATGCATTTTAAAATGTCCTTTCTTAATATTTCATTTTGCATTTATATTTGCTTTCAGCAGCAATTTAAACCACAGTGCTAGAAATAGGAGTACCATAATATTCCTATTTCTGATACATCACACAGAGTTTCGTGCATATTATATCATATATTTTATCCCTTTCATCTACCACAGCACCTGACTAATGACAAAAATGTAATTTTGCTGTTTCACTGGTATTTAAAATACCTTAATTTTACTGCATAATGACCATGTATATCATCAACATGCTAGTTTCAGGAATTCAACAGAATTGCGCTCATGGAAATATCAATCTGGGGGGAAAAACCCACCTTCTGTGCAGGAAAATATCATTAAGGAAATATTGGTTCATATCAACTTAGATAATGATTTAACTGTTGCATTATCCATTGTGAAAATTCTGACTTCTTTTAGGAAACGTTTTAATGTAACCTATGTAATTATAAAGTACAATACTAAATACACAAAAATAAGCATAGAAGGAATTCTGGTCAAGTAAATCTCAAATCTTTACATTGGTCTATGTGACCTTATATTCTCTGTCCTGTCCATCTTTCAACTGTATCCCCTTGAATGCTCTGCTGTCTTCCTCCCTACTCATCCTTCTGTAGATTGTGGCACCAGCTGTGTTTTTTCCTAGCACAAAGTCTTTGCTCACACTGTCTCCACTACCTGGGATCTTTCCTCCCAAGTCTTCACGTTGGCTCATTGGTGGTGACAAGTGTGTTCAATTCTTGTGACCCCACGGATTATAGCCTACCAGACACCTCTGTCCATTGGATTTCTCAAGTAAGACTGCAGAAGTGGGTTGCCATTTCCTTCTCTAGGTGATCTTCCCAACACAGGAATTGAACCCAGGTTTCCTGTACTGCAGGTGGACTTTTTACCAACTGAACCCTACACTGGCTCATTACACATTTTCTACTTAGACATCATCTCCCCAGGGATGTTAAAGCAGGTATTTTTGTCTATTATCATTTTTCATCCTAGACCAAATAGCAATTAAGACTGCCTGTAATTATATCATGTTTAAGAGTACCTGTAATTATGTCATATGACCTGTAATTATGTCATGTTTTTTCAGTGCTTAGTCATTGTGTGTTTCTGTCAAAGAAATGTTTTAAGTTTTATCACTCTAATACCTTACACTAGTGATGAGCACAAAGTAGCTCAATAAATACTTGTTGCCGATAAGAGCTGAATACATTATACTCTGTTCACAACATGACCTTCTTCTTGACACTAACATGAGGAACATAGAAGCACATATAAAAGTGAAATCTAGGGTAGGGATTCATATGGGGAGATAGGAAGGAGGCTCAAGGAGGAGAGCGTATATGCACACATATAGCTGATTTACTTCATTGTACAGCAGAAACTAACATGGCATTGTAAAGCAATTATGCTATAATTAAAAAAGGAATGTCCATAAAAATAATGGCTATGAAAGAAATGTGTATCCTCAGTAAAGGGAAAAAGGTTTAAATAAATATTGTAAACACCCCAAAGAACAGGGGATAATTTATACTTTCTACAGAAACATAAAATGTCATACTAGGANAATGTCCATAAAAATAATGGCTATGAAAGAAATGTGTATCCTCAGTAAAGGGAAAAAGGTTTAAATAAATATTGTAAACACCCCAAAGAACAGGGGATAATTTATACTTTCTACAGAAACATAAAATGTCATACTAGGAGCTTTAAAAATCCTCCTTAGTTTGTAGTAAGAATGTAGCATTGCTAGGGCTGACTGTAGGGAATTTCAAAGGGCCTCACATCAATTGCCATGTTTAAAGGGAAAAACTAAAGGACTTGATGGGCAAGAGACCGCAGACTTATGTACCTTGAAAGAGACACTGGCACTGAAGATGAAGAGGCAATAGTGGCTCACACATTAACTCCTTGCCAGTCAGAAGCTTCTCTGTTTTCTCTTTCTAATTCTCTTTTCTAAATAGTGAATTTGAAATACTGAGATAGTCGTGATGGACTGAAAAAGAAAAAGTTGTGAAGAGAAAAGCATATTGCAAGCTGTTAAATGCACGATACTTGTTATTCATGCTTATTTGCCTCTTTATGAAAGTGACTACTTCCCAAATTCAAGAGGCCCTTATCCTAGAGAGGACAGCATTTTAACCTAAGGAAGTTGGTATAAAATACAGGAGTTTAAAATAATCAGGATGAGAAAAGAAGGAAGGAAGAGAGGGAGAAAGAAAGAGAAAGGAAGAAAATGGATTGAGTTCCTTTATCACATATATAAAACAACTTCAAATACCAAGGGTTAAATCTATGTGAAACAAAGAGAGGGGAAAAAGATACGCCTGTCTTATTGGAGGGGACATTAAATAGCATGTCTGAGGGAACACAATACTGTCATAACAAGCAAAGTAAAGATTTTACAAGAAATAATGTTACATTATCCACAAGGATATATCAAGATATGATTTGGTCAATTTCAGGTACTAAACTAGATAGTATATGCTTATTTTCCCCTGTTCTTACCCCTCTTAAAGCAACTAAATACCTTGGAAAGTATTAAATTGACAATGATAAAAGGATTCTGAAAGCTGGCAGACTGGCTGGGAACCCAGGACATGAGAAACTATAGCATGGTGAGATGTCTCAATTTTCTTTTTATTTCTGATATATCTCTGGAATGAGTAATAGAGAAGCCTGTGATACTAAACCACAGGCATAGAAAAACAATAAAATAGGCAAACTAACAAGAACAAACTGTCATCCTGGTTAGTGTCAGTCACTTGTCAGGTCTAACACAGCCTGCTGGGCTCCTCTGTCCATGGAATTCCCCAGGCAAGAATACTGGAGGGGGTTGCCATTTCTTTCTCCAGGGGATCTTCCCAACCAAGGGATTAAACCCAGGTCTCCCACATTGCAGGCAGATTCTTTACTGTCCAAGCAACCAAGGTCCCTATTTTAAGCAAACCAACAAGAACAGATGGTCTTCCCTGGTTAAGAGACCTAGAAAGCCTAAGTTCAACAGAGAACTTTAGAGAGTCCAAAGTCTGACTCATCGTCTGGCTGCTACTGACGAACTGATCCACCGGGATTAGTGGTAGCAGCAAAGCTCAAATCCATCCAGTTCTTCTCAAAATTAAGGGCATCTCTGGGTAATCTGACCTGTCTGCACCAGAGATCGCAATGAAGCCCTGGCTATTCCAGGCCAAGCTTCAAAACCAAGACCCAAGGAATGGGTCAATCCATCTGTAGCTCTAGCCACAAAGTCCTACTGGGCCATCCCAGACCTGGATCAACAACTGGATACCAGCAGGCAGACCAATCTGCTGACAGCGGCAGCAGCAGCAGCAAAGTTCTATACCTTCTTGTCCTCTACACGATAGCATAAGGACACCTAGACCTAGTGGCTTTGCCTACCTCTTTCCAAAAGTCGCCAAGTGATCACAGAATGCCCAAAGAAGTCCCTTTCATCTTTGCACATGGCATCAGCAAAATTGGGGCTTCCCTAGTGGCTCAGATGGTAAAGAATCTGCCTGCAATGCAGGAGACCAAGGTTCAGTTCCTAGGTTGGAAAGATCCCCTGGAGAAGTGAATGACAACTCATTCCAGTATTCTTGCCTGGAGAATTCCATGGACAGAGGAGCCTGGTGGTGTCCATGAGGTTGCAAACAGTGGGACACGACTGAGCAACTAACACATCCAGTAGGATTGAGCAGGAGACCCTGGAGCACCAAAGAAATGAAGCAGAAAATAGCTACAAAGGGAGGAAACTAAACACTTATATTAACTATATTCCATAAAACTGGCCTGAATCTACATGCTGAATCTAAACAGGATAAGTGAAAAAACTGAACATGAAGTCACCCAGTCATGTCTGACTCTTTGCGACCCCACAGACTGTAGCCTACCACACTCCTCTGTTCATGGGATTTTCCAGGCAAGAGTAATGAATTGGGTTGCCTTTTCCTTCTCTAGAAGATCTTCCCGACCTAGGGATTGAACCTGGGTCTCCCGCATTGTAGGTAGATGCTTTACTGTCTGAGCCACTGCTGCCTAAAACAGATGATTCAGATGGGGTCAAGATTCCCCTAATATAATAACCAAACTGTCCAAGATACAATTGAAAACACTTGTCACATGAAGAGCCAGGAAAACTTCAGTTTGAATGAGAAAGATAAACTGACATTAATACCAAAACAATATGAGTATTATTTGGTAAGGATTTAAAATTAACCACTGCATACATCCTTCATCAATTAATGGCACATTTTCTTGAACCTAATGTAAAACTAAAATTGTATCAACTAAAAGAATTTAGAAAACAGAAACAGAAGTGTTTCTACTTCCAGGTAAATGGAGTGTTTGAACTCTTTTTCTTCTTCTAGGGCAGGCCAGCTAGGGCTCATGTAACCTGAAAAAAAACATGGTATTACATTCTACGGCTTTCTTTCTGCCTTCTACATCCCAGAATGGATGCTGGAGGACCCAGCAATGTGGAAATGCTAAGAGGTGTAGGTAGCAAAAATCCCTCCAAATGGCTATCCTCTATGCCCAAAACGTTTAAGGAAGGGGCAGCCCAGAAGACAGAAAGCTTTCAGAAAACAGCATTCAAACATCACAGAATAAAACTGTAGTCTTGCCTCCAATCATGCCAGTGAAGTCTGAGCAGAGATTTTAAACATCCACTCTCACAGTGAGGCTCCTGTGGCTAACCCACAAGAATCAAGTCAAAATAAAGCAAGCTGAGACATAATTTCAACTCTCATAGTCTTACCACATGATACCCAAAATGTCAGGTTTTAATTAAAAATCATTCAACCTTCCAAAAACCAGGAAGATGTCAAACTGACTGACAAAAAGTCAATCAAGAAATGCCAACAAAATGGTGACAGAAATGTTAGAATTATGACATATTTTAAAGCAGTCATCATAAACCTGCTTCGATGATCATGCTGAATGAGAAGATAGTTTCAGCAAAGATATAGAAAATATAGAGAAGAAACAAATGGAAATTTTAGCCTTGTAAAATAAAATAACAAAAAAATTATTTAAATCCTTAATGGATAGGCACAGACTGAGTAATTAGTGAAATTAAACATAGACAAATAAAAATTAATTAATCTGAACAACAAAGAGAAAATAGAATTTAATATTGAGTAGAACATAAGGAAATGGCAACCCACTCCAGTGTTCTTGCCTGGAGAATCCCAGGGATGGCAGAGTCTGGTGGGCTGTCGTCTATGTCTGACACAGGGTCGGACACAACTGAAATGACTTAGCAGCAGCAGCAGCAGAACATAAGGAATAATGAGACTTTAAAAATATTTAATATCATGTCACTGGAGTTGAAGAGAAGGATGGTTTAAGGCACTTAAAGAAACAGCAGGGTAACTCCTCAAATTTTTCCAAAACTCCATGAATCTATAGTCCAAGAATTTCATGAAACTCCAATCAAATGCACTTATAGAAATACAAACCAAGGGAGATTATAGTCAAATTTTTAAAAACTAAAGACAAGGGGATATTGGAAAACAGTGAGAGAAGAAATTATTGTACATATAGAGAAACAAAATAAAATGACAAAAGAGTTCTCATAAGAAATATCTCTGGAGGTCAGAAGGAAATTTTTTCAAGTGCTGGGGAAAACAAAAAATAAACAATAAGAAAACCCTGCAAACCCAGAATTCACACTGAGTGAAAATATCCTTATGGAATCAAGAAAAAAAATCTACACATTCACAAATGAAGGAAAACTAAGAAACTTTATTATCTGACTATTTTAAAACAATGGCTAAAGGATGTTATCAATATAGAATGATTTGACTATTTCTCCAAGTTAAACTACTGGCAAGGAAAAGAATAACCAAAAGTACATTTACACATCTCAAACACAATCAAATAACCTATATTAAATGTAAACATGACACACATGCAAATATTTTTTATCCATGGTCCAGTCATGTTATATCCAACTAATTGTTGATACTTATAAAATAGCAACTTCCAAATATTTATTGTGATGTAATTATTTTATATATATATATATATATATATATATATATATATAATCTATTTCAATGTGCTGACATAAATTATATTGCTCTCTGCTGATTTTATAAAGACTTTAATTCCACAAAAATCCTCAGATTTCCCAGGAGGGGTTATGCCTGACAATTTGTAATGATATAAACTCCATTTAACTTGACCTGAATCTTAAATTCAGAAAACAAAAGAAGCTAATATAATGTTTCAAGAAAAGCAAGTGTCATGAAAGTGGATTAACTCTGATGACTAAAGTATTTCATTTATCAATGGCTGAGAGAATTGAAGAGTCAATAGAATGCAGGCAATTTAAAGCTCAGTCAACCTAAACCTGAGGGATCATTTTAGGAATAACTGTGTTACTCGGTGTTAATGCTCATTCAGCCCTTGATCTCTGCTGAGGATGTGAAGTAGTCGCTGACCACTGTGATACGGTGGCTTATTATGTTTAGAACTATTCAACTTCCCGTTGAATTGGTTTTAGTGACTTCTTTCTTAGAGTTTAATTATCAGAAATGAATTACTGGAAGATTAATATTTAAACCACGAAAACCATTATATATGAAAGAGATTGGATTTACTTATGCTATCTACTTTTGCATTCCCTATTTGTCCTATTCATAGCGCATTTTAATCTCTTGCAGTGGTTTTTTCTTACTGCAGGGAAAATTTCTTAATTATTATTTTCTTCAATCTCTACAAATATAAATATTTTCATACTTCAGTGATAACCCTATAAATTCTAGCTTTCAATATGATACAAGTTAGAGTCCAGACAAAGATGGCAGAGTTGGAAGATTCAGAGATCCCATGGACACACCAGAACTCCAGCTGCATGAAGAACTCTCTTGGAGAATGACCTGAGAACTAATAGAGCAGAGTTTCTACAGTTAAGGATATATAGAAAAGGCCACATTGAGATGGAGAGAAGCATAAATACAAGTAATCAGAATACACCCCTTAACAAGATGAACCCAAAGAGACCCATAACCAGGCACATTGTAATTAAAATACTCAAAGTCAAAGATAGAAAATCTTAAAAGCAGCAATGGAAAAACAGCTAGTTATGAACAGGGGTACTGTCATAATATTATCAGCTAATTTTCAGCAGAAAACTTACAGGTCAGAAAGGACTAGCATGATATATTCAAAGTGCTAAAACAAACAAACAAACAAAATAAACCTTACAGTCAAGAATATTCTACACAACAAGGTTATAATTCAGAATGAAAGGGTAATAACTAGTTTCCCAGACAAGCAAGTCCAAAGGAGTTCATGACCACTATATTAATCTTACAGGAAATGTTAAAGGGACTTTTCTTTAATGAAAGAGAATGTGTCATAACTAGAAACAAATGAACAAAAAAACAATCACAAAAGAATAAAATCTTTCTGGTAAAGGAAAACATAAGAAAGGTAGTAGGTCGCCACTCATAAAACTAGTATGAAAGTCAAAAGATAAACGTAGTAAAATCATCTATATCTAAAATAATTAGATAAATGATACACAAAATAAAAAGATGTAACATATATGTCAAAGACATAAAATGTGAGAGGAAGAATAAACATATAGTGATTTTAGAAGGCATTCTAACTAATTATATGACTTCACATATAGGGTAAGAACTTAAAATATTTCACTGTGATTTTTTTTCCTCTTAATATTTGTACTAATGCTGTTATTTGTTTTAATTTTAAATAGAAATTTTCATTTAATGGGTTTTAAATTATAGGAAAAATCTACATATTTATTTATGTAGTTTCCACTCCCAGCACATTCCATTTCTTTATGTGGATACAAATTTTATTTAATAAAACCTTCCCTCCATTTGAAGGATTTTGGTAAACCCTTCTTTTAATGTAGATCTCAGGTGATCAGTTCTTTCAGCTTTTGTGTATCAGAAAACATCTCATGGATCCACGTGTGCATTCTAAGTTACTTTAGTCATGTCCCACTCTTTGCTACCCCATGGACTGTAGCCCTCCAGGCTCTTTAGTCCATGGGATTCTCCAGGAAAGAATACTGGAGTGGGTTGCAACGCTCTCCTCCAGGAGACCTTCCCCACCCAGGGATTGAACCTGCATCTCTTTCATCTCCTGCATTGGCAGTGGCTTCTGTACCACCAGCACCACCCAGGGAAGCCTAATGGATTGATGTAAATACATGTTTATTACTAAGCACTCACATAGGACTTCCCAGGTGGCTCGGTGGTAAAGAATCCACTTGCCAAGCAGGAGACATAGGTTCGACTGCTCAGATGGGAAGATCCCCTGGAGAAAGGCATGGGAACCCACTCCAGTATTCTTGCCTGGGAAATTCCATTGGAAAGAGGTACCTGGTTGGCAAAAGTCTATAGGGTCACAAAGAGTGACATGACTGAAGCAACTGAGCACACACACACAAGAACTCACATGAAGAGTTCCCTATAATTGAAGACATAAGGAAATATAAATGCCACAAATGATGACTGCATGTACTAATATCTGAGGACTTGACTATCGCTTAAGCATATTGAAAAGCAGAGACATTACTTTGCCAACAAAGGTCCATCTAGTCAAGGCTATGGTTTTTCCAGTGGTCACGTATGAATGTGAGAGTTGGACTGTGAAGAAGGCTAACCACTGAAGAACTGATGCTTTTGAACTGTGGTGTTGGAGGAGACTCTTGGGAGTTCCTTGGACTGCAAGGAGATCCAACCAGTCCATTCTGAAGAAGGTAAGTCCTCGGATTTCTTTGGAAGGAATGATGCTAAAGCTGAAACTCCAGTAATTCGGCCACCTCATGCGAAGAGTTGACTCTCTGGAAAAGACTCTGATGCTGGGAGGGATTGGAGGCAGGAGAAGGGGATGATCGAGGATGAGATGACTGGATGGCATCACTGACTCAATGGATGTGAGTCTGAGTGAACTCCAGGAGTTGGCGATGGACAGGGAAGCCTGGCGTGCTGTGATTTACGGGGTCACAAAGAGTTGAACATGACTGAGTGACTGAACTGGANGGCATCACTGACTCAATGGATGTGAGTTTGAGTGAACTCCAGGAGTTGGCGATGGACAGGGAGGCCTGGCGTGCTGTGATTTACGGGGTCGCAGAATCGGCCATAACTGAGAAATTGGACTGAACTGAACTGAACTGACTACTCCTTCTTGGTAGAATCATGTTATTGTATGTGAGTCTATAAAAGAATGAAGTGTGAAAAGAGAAAACACATGAATTATAGGAAATCTAATCACCTAAGAAATTCGATTATAGAAATGAAGTTTTATATATATATATATATATATACACACACACACATATATATGAATACAATGGTTTGAATAAAACTGTCACAGAACAATTTATCTACATACTTTAATTATATTTAATGTATTAGCAAATACAAGGCAAAATGATACTAAGATGAGGAAGCATAATGTTGTGAAGCACGTATAAATTGGAAGCCATGTATACTACATAGAAATATTAAATTTGTAGAGATTTTATTCCATGCAGAAGAATTTTTAGCATATTATTTCATGTTTTGATATGTGACATGATTCTTTTTAACAATTTCTGAGGGGCAGTTATATAATGATCAGCAGGAAACAGAAGTGAACAAGACTTTCTCATTACATATAACGCAGTATGTGTAATTTCTGTTACATATACAAGAAATTACAAGAATTAATAAAGGGTGTATACTGATTTTCACTGTGAAAAAGGAAGTAGACAGGAACGATATGCAAAAGAAATAAGTTAAATTGAGATCTCATGGATCACTGGGGAAGGAAGAACAGGGTGATGACATATNAATCAAACCCAGGTCTCCTGGATTGCAGGCAGATTCCTTACTGACTGATTTCCAATGGAAGATAACCTAAAAACTGAGAGACACTATAAAAACCTAAGCATTGAATGATGCAGCTATACATAGAGATAGAGACAGAGAGAAACCAAGAGTTCATGGATTTGTCTATCTCATTAAATAAAAGTTCTAATATATGAAGTGTTTTATGAATGATATACTGGGATTTGAAAGAGAAAATGTACTGACAATATAAACAGTTATTTGTATTAGCACTTTAAAATTTATAAAATTATTTGTAATATTTTCATGTGTTGATTTCCATATTTGAACATTTTTTTAAATCAAATAAATATTGAAAATAAAGCAACAATATACATTTTGCCATATCTATATAACACATACATTTAGGATAAAAGTAATCATTGTAATACTTAGCTTCACTGATTGATCTGAAACTAATAATATAACCAATTTTTCAAAGTCTTTACATAAGCATTTCATTCTAAACTAACTATGAAATACATCCAATAATCTGTAAAGGCCTTAGCTTTTAGCTACTGAATTAAATTAAAATGAATAGCTATTTTTAGCTAATAGGTAAAGTGAAAAATCTTGTCATTAAGAGTGAAATAATGGTTCTTTTATTTAAAACCTAACGTGCTCTAAGCAAAATTCTTGCTGGTTCTGTCCTCTTTAAGTTCAATGGTTACTTGTAACTGGAAACAAGCACTGCTAATCAGTGAAACAAAAGATTAAAATATAAACATATTGAGGCTAAATACCACAATTCTGAATAACCAGCAAATCACAGAAGAAATTTAAAAAATCAAAATTTGCATAGAAATAAATGAAAATGAAAACACAACAACTCAAAACCTATGGCATTCAGTAAATGCAGTGTTAAGGGGAAGGTTCATGGCAATACAAGCCTACCTCAAGAAACAGGAGTAAAATCAAAGAAACCTAAAGAAACTAGAAAAAGAAGAAATAAAGAGCCCCAGGGTTAGTAGAAGAAAATAAATAATAAAAAATAGGGCAGAAATAAATGCAAAAGAAACAAAGGAGACCATAGCCAAAATCAACAAAGCTAAAAGCTGATTCTTTGAGAAGATAAATAAAATAGACAAACCATTAGCCAGAATCAACAAGAAACAAAGAGAGAAGAATCAAATCAACAAAATTAGAAATGAATATGGAGAAATCACAACAGACAACACAGAAATACAAAGGATCATAAGAGACTACTATCAGCAACTATATGCCAATAAAATGGTGAACTGGAAGAAATGGACACATTCTTAGAGAAGTATAACTTTTCAAAACTGAACAAGGAAGAAATAGAAAATCTTAACAGACCCATCATAAGCACAGAAATCAAAACTGTAATCAGAAATCTTCCAACAAACAAAAACCCAGGACCTGACGGCTTCACAGCTGAATTCTACCAAAAATTTAGAGAAGAGCTAACACCTATCCTACTCAAAATCTTCCAGAAAATTGAAGAGGAAGGTAAACTCCAAACTCATTCTATGAGGCCACCATCACCCTAATACCAAAACCAAACAAAGGTGCCACAAAAAAAGAAAACTACAGGCCAATATCACTGATGAACATAGATGAAAAAATCCCTAACAAAATTCTAGCAAACAGAATCCAACAACATATTAAAAAGATCATACATCATGACCAAGTGGGCTTTATCCCAGGGATGCAAGTATTCTTCAATATTTGCAAATCAGTCAATGTGATACACCACATTAACAAATTGAGAGATAAAATCCATATGATTATCTCAATAGATGCAGAGAAAGCCTTTGACAAAATTCAACATCCATTTATGATAAAAACTCTCCAGGAAGCAGGCATAGAAGGAACATACCTCAACATAATAAAAGCCATATATGATAAACCCACAGCAAACATTATCCTCAATGGTAAAACATGAAAGCATTTCTACTAAAGTCAGGAACAAGACAAGGATGCTCACTACTCAACATAGTTTTGGAAGTTTTAGCCACAGCAATCAGAGAAGAAAAAGAAATAAGAGGAATCCAGATAGGAAAAGAAGTAAAACTCTCACTGTTGGCAGATGACATGATCCTCTGCATAGAAAACCCTAAAGACTTCACCAGAAAATTACTAGAGCTAATCAATGAATATAGTAAAGTTGCAGGATATAAAATCAACATGCAGAAATCCCTTGCATTCCTATACACTAACAACAAGAAATCAGAAAGAGAAATTAAGGAAATAATTCCATTCACCATTGCAATGAAAAGAATAAAATACTTAGGAATAAATCTACCTAAAGAAACAAAAGACCTATATATAGGAAACTATAAAACACTGATGAAAAAAAATCAAAGAGGCCACAAATACATGGAGAAATATACCATGTTCATGGATCAGAAGAATCAATATATTGAAAATGAGTACACTACCCAAAGCAATCTATAGATTCAATTCAATCCTTATCAAGTTACCAATGTTATTTTTCAGAGAACTAGAACAAATAATTTCACAATTTGTATGGAAACCCAAAAAACCTTGTATAGCCAAAGTAATCTTTTGAAAGAAGAATGGAACTGGAGAAATCAACCTGCCTGACTTCAGGCTCTACTACAAAGCCACAGTCATCAAGACAGTATGGTACTGGCACAAAGACAGAAATATAGATCAATGGAACAAAATAGCCCAGAGATAAATCCACACACTTATGGACACCTTATCTTTGACAAAGGAGGAAAGAATATACAATGGAGAAAAGACAATCTCTTTAACAAGTGATGCTGAGAAAAGTGGTCAGTTCAGTTCAGTTCAGTTCTGTCACTCAGTCGTGTCCAACTCTTTGCGACCCCATGAATCGCAGCACGCCAGGCCTCCCTGTCCATCACCAACTCCAGGAGTTCACTCAGACTCACGCCCATTGAGTCCGTGATGCCATCCAGCCATCTCATCCTCTGTTGTCCCCTTCTCCTCCTGCCCCCAATCCCTCCCAGCATCAGAGTTTTTTCCAATGAGTCAACTCTTCACATGAGGTGGCCAAAGTACTGGAGTTTCAGCTGTAGCATCATTCCTTCCAAAGAAATCCCAGGGCTGATCTCCTTCAGAACAAAAGAATGAAACTAGAACACTTTCTAACACCATACACAAAAATAAACCCATATGGTTTAAAGATCTAAATGTTAGACTGGAAACTATAAAAGCCCTAGAGGAAAACGTAGGCAAAACACTCTCTGAGATAAATCATAGCAGAATCATCTATAACCTACCTCCCAGAGTAATGGAAATAAATGCAAAAATAAACAAATGCGACCTAATTAAACTTAAAAACTTTTGCACAATGAAGGAAACTATAAGCAAGGTGAAAAGACAGCCTTCAGATTGGGAGAAAATAATAGCAAATGAAGTAATTAACAAGGAATTAATCTCAAAAATATACAAGCAACTTCTGCATCTCAATTCCAGAAAAATAAATGACCCAATCAAAAAATGGGCCAAAGAACTAAACAGACATTTCTCTAAAGACATACAGATGGCTAAAAAACCGTGAAAAGATGTTCAACATCACTTATGATCAGAGAAATGCAAATCAAAACCACAATGAGGTACCATCTCATGCCAGTCAGAATGGCTGCCATCAAAAATTCTACAAACAATAAATGCTGAAGAGGGTGTGGAGAAAAGGGAACTCTCTTACACTGTTGGTGGGAATGCAAACTAGTACAGCCACTGTGGAGAACAGTGTGGAGATTTCTTAAAAAACTGGAAATAGAATTGCCATACGATCCAGCAATTCCACTGCTGGGCATACACAAACAGGAAACCAGAAATGAAAAAGACACATGTAACCCAATGTTCATTGCAGCACTGTTTACAGTAACCAGGACATGGAAGCAACCTAGATGTAAATCGACAGATGAATGGATAAGAAAGCTGTGGTACATATATATGATGGAATACTACTCAGCTATTAAAAAGAATGCATTTGAATCAGTCCTAATGAGGTGGATGAAACTGGAGCCTATTATACAGAGTGAAATGTTAGAAAGAAAAATATCAATATTATATATGGAATTTTAAAAGATGGTAATGATGACCCTATAAGTGAGACAGCAAAAGAGACACAGATGTAAAGAATAGACTTTTGCATTCTGTGGGAGAAGTTGAGGGTGGGATGATTTGAGAGAATAACATTGAAATATGTATATTATCATATGTGAAATAGATTGCCAGTCCAGGATCAATGCATGAGACAGGGTGCTCAGGGTTGGTGCACTGGGATGACCCCAAGGGATGGGAGGGAAGTGCGAGGGAGGTTATGGATGGGGGACACATGTCCACCCATGGCTGATTCATGTGAATGTATGGCAAAAACGACCAAAAAAAAATTTTTTTTTAATCTAGACCTCTGATTGGCCAGTTCTCACATGCAATTTTTGTCTGACCTGGGGGTTTGGACCATAGTTAAAAATACTATACTTTTTCTTCCTCCCTCAGTTTTTTATTATTAAATCTACACATTATGAACAAAAAATAAATACAACATTCATCTAAAAAATTAACACCCAGTCTTGTAGCCTGCTTTATTATTACTATCATTTTATTTCCATATCTAGCTAACTGCCTGGGTACCACAATCAGATACAAAAACCTTGCAACGATTTTTCTTGCAGAGAAAATTTAGTCTCTAAACGTCTAGGAAGTTTCTTGACTTTCAAAAAAAAAAAGTACCTCTTTTTCAAAAATAAATTGTCACTATAAATACTATTTCAACCATTAAAAAATAGAGAAGTGTTTTAAAATAGTCAACAGGGATGATATTTTATATGCTAATTTCACTGGAATTTTTCTCCTATGAAATATACATAAAATTTTAAAACAATCACTTCCACATGAGTACAAGTGCTTGGTGATGAGAAAACAATGTATAAAAATTGCAATAGGGGATGAATTCAAGTTTTACAAAGTTGTCCGTATATTATCAGCATGTTAATGGCAAAAAGTATTTAAAAAGCCAAACCATGAGCTTCTGGAACAAAGAGAATGCTTATTAGTGTTACTTTTAAGAGATCAAGTTATTGTTTTCCATCCAGTAGAGATATATTTTCATTTTTAAAGATAATCAGTAATTCTCTGCATTTTTCCAAAATAACAAAGTGTAACATATTATTCTAAACTCAGATCACAAAGAAAAGAATGAGGAGTAGAAAGAAGAGTTGGAAAGGAGGAGGAGGAGAAATAGAAATAAAGAGGACATTTACAAAGTAAGAGTTGATAGCAGATGTTGATTATCAGGAGCATGAGTTTTTTAACCAGCATAGTTCTTTATATCATTATAAGCTTTGTACCTAAAACACATTTCATTTACTGTTTAAGCATTAACAATGCATTTCCTACTTATTAATAAGAACTCTGAAAAATTTACAGTATCCCATTATGTTATGATTTATGCAAGAACAAGTTAAGTTGCTCATTATAGAATGAAGATAATTTGTACAATGGAATTTTACTATACATTACTATAACATTATGACTAAAAAACTATGTAGAGAGCTATAGTTATTATTCTACCACAGGGCTCTAGCAATTCTCAATTAAGTAGTGAAAACAATTTTTAAAAATATCTTTTAATTAATAGGTACATGGTGGTTTCTCTAGCGGCTTCATTGTAAAGAATCCTCCTGCCAATGCAGGAGATGTATTTGATCTCTTATCTGGGAAGATCTCACACGTCATGGACCAACTAAGCCTGTGCTATAACTCCTGAGCCACGTTCTAAAGCCTGGGATGAGTGCTGAGCCCACATACTACAACTACTGAAGCCCGTACACTCTGTAGAGACAAGAGTTCTGCAACAAGTCACCACAATGAGAAGCCCATGCACTGCAACTAGAGAGTATCCCCCACTTGCCACAACTAGAGAAAACCCTGCACAGCAATGAAGACTCAGCACAGTCAAAAATAAATAAATAAATATTTAAAAAATAAAAACATGGAGAGGAGTGTTTGGGTTTGACACAACACAGATACTCAGAAATTTTATCTCAGACAAGTCATATTATTTATATTTCGCCATGCAATTTCAATCACTATGGAAAGTAACCGAAACACAAAAATGTTCAGTAAAGAATAGACTTTAAGAAATAAAGTTATAGATGTTTGTAAAAAACACAGTAACTAAAATATTTAAACCTCACTGTACAGATTCAAAAGTATGCTGTAAACAATACAGGAAAGAATCAGCAAACCCAAAACAGATCAAACATATTATCCAATCTGAGTAAAAAGAGAAAATGGAGAAGAAAAAATATAGTCTTGGGAGTGTATAAGGTAATGTAAATTGCCTAACATTTATACTGTTAGAGTTCTAGGAAGAAAGAAAAAGTGTGGAGCTTAGAGAGAATAGTTAAATAATGGTTAGCACCTTCACAAATTTTATAAAGTCGTGAGCCAACATGACAAATAGCAGACTTCATATAGGAAAATATCCAAAGAAATCCACCTGGTGAAAGAAAAAAAAAAAGAGAAAAGAAAAGTAACAAAACAAAACAAAAAAAACAGAGAAAACTCCAAATATTTAGAAATGAATTGGTCACACATATTGGAAATTATTTCAAGATGTTTGCTGATAAGTTCAAGAACAGCAAGTCACTGAGTATACACTAGTAACCTAAGGAAAAAAGGGGAGGAGGAAAGAGAAGTGAAAGCAAAAGAATATCCTAAGATAGCAAGTTGCTTTGCATTTGCGATAGCAATAAAAGATTCTTTACCCAATTCAATTTAAAGATATGCCAGAGAAATATACTTAGGTACAGGTGATTTTATTATTGGATTAGCATGTTTTCAAGATCTTTAGACAATTCTTTTGTTCTTGAACATATATTAGTCTAATTCAATTTATGATATTTCTGAATATATATCTGTCTATACTTCAAGACCTGGGAATAGTGTTGGTTATTATTGTAATGAAAGCAATATCCATGTTGGAATAAAATTTTAAGATTTAAATTCCTTTAACACAGATGGGGATCTGATGAAAGTGGACTTTATGTTATTTCTCTTTCAGTTATATACATCAAGTAGAGTAATAGAATCTGAGTTAAATATGAGAAACTGTCCAACTTCAAATATCTTGTTGCTTAAGTTAATATTTCTGTTATAAGATCAGATAGCTGATAAATCACTTTTTAAAATAAAATAATTTTTCATCATTTTCATAGGCTTTTTAGTTTCACAGTTTTATATTTATTATTAAGAAGACCTTGATCATCCCTGGTTGAAAAGCTTATAATTCATTTAATTAAATTCAAAAATAAAAAAAAAATCCTTCATGAAATACAATATCTGATTATAGACAATTCTCGTGTTGTCTAATGATAATTCCTTATATTTTTCTATAAATGTCTCAAGAAAAGGAATATATAGCACTTTCTCAGTCCTCAGTTATGA
>SJYV01055415.1:59520-81902 GCA_006410875.1 Neotragus pygmaeus
ACTTCAGGAGATGGTGATGAACAGGGAAGCTTGGCGTGCTGCAATTCATGGGGTCACAAAGAGTTGGACACGACTGAGCAACTGAACTGAACTGAACTGAACTGATGATCATTGGAAGTTACAATAGTATACTGCAGAATGTTTCAAAATATTTATTTGCCTTTGTCTTCTAAAAGTAATTTGTTATACTCAATTTTAAGTGATTAGTGAATTGACTATAATTCATATTTACAATAAAATTGGGTTTAAATACTTATCAAATTGCAATTTTGAGTATATTTGATATGTTCTTGATGCTAATGCATTAGCATTATTTGTCATATGTGGATGTAAATATCAGCTATACATTATTTCTAAGTACACATTTCTTAACCATTTTCTAGAAAAGTTTCTAGTCAGATTTCAGAGATTACATTGCCACTTCAGAGATTACACCCTTATATGAAGAAAGAGGTAGTTTTACACTATGACATCCTTTATATGTGGAATCTGAAAGGAAATGATACAAATGAACTATTTACAAAACAGAAGCAGACCCACAGATTTAGAGATTGAATTTATGGTTTCCAGGGGTGAAGGATGGGGGTGGAACGGATAGGAATTTCAGGACCAATGCACACACTGCTCTATTTAAAATAAATAACCAACAAGGGTCTACTGCATAGTAGAGGGAACTCTGCTCAATATTACATGGTGGCTTGGATGGGAAGGGAATTGGGATATATGCATGTGTATGGCCAAATTCCTTTGCAGCCCACCTGAAACTATGACAACATTGTTAATCAGCTATACTCCAAAATAAAATAAAAAGATTTTAAAAAAACTATAGCACTTTATAATGCAGGAACATCACAATAGTATATTTTTAATTAAACTATTTCTATATACCTTATATGGAGGAGGCAATGGCACCCCACTCCAGTACTCTTGCCTGGAAAATCCCATGGATGAAGGAGCCTGGTAGGCTGCAGTCCATGGGGTCGCCAAGAGTTGGACATGACTGAGTGACTTCACTTTCACTTTTCACTTTCATACATTGGAGAAGGAAACGACAGCCCACTCCAATGTTCTTGCTTGGAGGATCCCAGGGACGGGGGAGACTGGTGGGCTGCCGTCTATGGGGTCGCACAGAGTTGGACACGACTGAAGTGACTTAGCAGTAGCAGTAGCATATGCCTTATATGTGTAATACATTTTTAAGTTATGTATGTTATTTCCACAATAATTTAATTATATTTATTATATAGACACTTATGTTTGGATACATTCTTAAGATCAAAAACCAGGTAAGTTTTCAAGAATGAACTAATACACTAACTTGATAGATTAATCTATAGTAGGTTTCAATAATTATTTTTCTATTTCTTATGTTTTCTATAGCAAGAAAACTTTGTGGAGAGCTATTATGTTCCTCCCTTTATTTTGTCTGCTTTGGAGGGGCTCTTCTGGCACCAAGATTCAGTCATTCAGTCATGTCTGACTCTTGTGATCCCATAGACTGCAGCCTGCCATGCTCCTCTGTCCATGGGATTTCTCAGGCAAGAATATTGGAGTGGGCTGCCATTTTCTTCTCCAGGGGATCTTCCTGAACCAGGGATCAAATCCATGTCAAAGGTCTTGACAGATTTTATTATTTTCAACACATGAAATGTCCCTTCCTATCAAGTCGTTCCCGTCTCTTATTCTTTCGATGTTATCCTTGGTCGTATGACATTTTAATTGGGCGTTATATGCTTCCCTCTTTCTCAACACCAGTAAGGTTCCAGAGAGCAGCTGTTCTACTAGCCTGGGCCCATGAGATAAGAGCCAAAGGATTCTACTGTGGCCACGTTCCATGAGCAAGGAATAGCAGTTCAGTGTAGCTGGAGTGAAGGGAATGCAAGTGCAAGGAGAAGGAGGTGGTGTCAGGAAAGTAACAAAAACTGATTCCTGCAGAGCCTTGTAGATGATAAATGATTTGCCTTTTACTTTGATTAAAATGGGAAGTCATTGTGAAGTCCTCAGGAGAGGAGTAACATAGTCGGACGGCTATTTTAAAGGATTACTCACACCACTGTTTTATGGACTGNTACCTGGGGGGTCTCTTGTGAGGACCAGGCAACTAGGCTATAAGTCATCTGATAGGGAACAGGTCCTTTTTTCATGAGTCATGGCTCGCCTCTTAAATCAGAACAAAGAATTGCTAATAATTTTTAACTTTTTCCTTTCAATTCAAAGACTGAAAGAACAGAGCTGTCCAGGTGCTAGGTAGTTAGAATAGGAAAAAAGAGTCCAAAATGGCAGTGGCTAAAAGACAAAGTAAAGGATCGGGCTATGAAGATGAAACAAAAGAAAATCTGAGGACCGAAGTGAGAACCTCTGGTTAAACAAACAGCCCTCCTGCCTAGTCCAATGTACATAGGGCAGGCTCAGTGGGGGAGGAGGCAAACCATATAAAAAGTGGAGCCAAGATTGGGCCTCTCCTTTGTGGTCTGCCTGCCCTCATGCCTAAAGGGTGTACTTTCCTTTGTTTGCTGAATAAAATTCTGAGCTCTAACTGAGGTGTAATACTGGTCTACCATTTCAAATCTTTGCTGTGATGAGACAGAACCAAGGAAATTACACACTCCCCTGACAGGCAAGAGATGATGAGGCATCAACCAGGGCAGTAGCAGTAGAGAAATGAGATAGGCTGATATTTTAGATGAATTTAAGAGTAAAGTTAATAGAATTTTTTGCTGAATTATATGTGTTATAAGGAAAAACTAACTTGATTTCTACCTCCAACATAAATGCTTTTCTCATGTCACCAATGACCTCCATCCAGGTGCCTAAATTACTTTCTTATTTTATATTTCCTTCTGTCAGCTTGCATCACTGGGGCTGTCTCTTTTCCTGAAACACTTTCTTACGTTGGTTTCAGCTGACCCTGGAACCCCAAGTTTTCTTCCTTTCTCCCTGGATATCCTTTGTCTCTTTCTCAGGCTCATTCTCCTTTTCTCTGCTATGAATGCCATCAGGTCTACATTTATACCCACTTATCACTTGACACTGAGTATTTTTCCTAAGGAATCTTAACCGTAGACATGTGATTGAATGTTATTTATTTACAGAGAATCCTGATTTTATCTCTGCTGCTCAGATTTCTGCTCTATTCTTCAGGCTCACACAATAAAAATCAATTTGGGAACCTTTCTCTCTACAGTGAAAGTACCTTAAAATAAATATATCAAGAACAAAATTATGATCTTCCACTTCCCCTTATTTTATCAAATTGGAAACTTTCCAAATCAATGCAAACTCATTCATGCAAGTGAGCAAACCAGAGAATAAACAACCATCCTGTTACCTTCTTTTTCCTTACCACCTGCTATTCAATTTCAGTTTAATCAGGAAACCACAGCTTTAACTACTATTAAAGTGTTCTCAGAATCCGAATGAACCAACCTGAATGTGTTCTTAGAATCTAAAAGGGGTGTGGAGAATCCCTTATTAGAACACAATACCTTTTGAATGACAACTTAAAGGCCTTGTGCTGCTCTAGGTCATGAGTCCAAAGGAGTAATTCAGGGATGCTGAGAGCTAATAACCTGGATCACTGGTGGCAGAGTTTCACCTTGGTGCATACACATATGCCAAACAGACTATATAGAACAAAAACTCTGAGAGTTCCAAGGACTCACTGTAGCCAAAAATATAGCCTTAAGAATATGATTGAACAATGAACCAGAGTTCAAAAAGTGCCAGCGAGTGTTATTCACAAACAGAGCTGTATCTTCAAGGGTGGCTACTTGACTGGAGAGTGAATACTGCATAAGGAGGGTGAACTGGTGTGTCCCCAAAATCCAATATTGTCCTGTTGCAATTGCTCATTAGGATTTAGCACCTTGGCTAGTAATGTTACCTCTGTACTGTACGAACATCACAGGTGCTTCCTGATATCTCTCACTACTGCCTCATGTCCACTCTCCCACAGGAAATAACTTCCAGATAAAGACAGAATGTTTAAAGAACCAGCATCATTTATTTTTCCAGCTTTACACAAAAATGCATAGCTGAAAGTAGATCCTCTTAATATTTGCTAGAAAGAAACAAATACAAATATTTTCTTAGCTTAATGTCCTGATTTTCATATGATGATATATGTAGCATAGGGCTGCATATAAGATGACAAAGACTTAAAATTTTTGGGAACTGGGTACATATATATCAGACCCAGACAAGTGGTCACAGCTAAAGAAATACAGANGCAGGAGGAGAAGGGGACAACAGAGGATGAGATGGCTGGATGGCATCACTGACTTGATGGACGTGAGTCTGAGTGAACTCCGAGAGATGGTGATGAACAGGGAGGCCTGGAGTGCTGCGATTCATGGGGTCGCAAAGAGTCGGACACGACTGAGCGACTGAACTGAACTGAACTGATACCCTCATATAATGGTCTTTTTTTTTTTACATAGGTCTTATTACCTTCAATTATCTATCATACATAATTTATTTATCATAATTCTTATTCAGTGCCAGAAAAGCAGATTTTTTTTGCCTATTTTACTCAAGTCCAAGAGCCTAGAACAAGTGACTAGCACATAACAGACACATGAAAATATTTTTGAATAAATGGATGAATGAATAGATGAATGGCTAAGCAAAAGTTGCTCACATCTTCTCAAAGATTTTGATGTGTATATCAATTCCTAAAGGCAAACTGAATTTCAATTCACTTGAAAGTGAAAATGTTAGGTGTTCAGTCATGTCCAACTTTTGGATGCCCAGGTCCTCTGTCCATGGAATTCTCCAGGCAAGAATACTGGAGTGGGTTGCCATTCCCTTCTCTAGGTGATCTTCCTGACCCAGGGATCAAACCCTGATTTCCAACACTGTAGGCAGATTCCTTACCATCTGGACTATCATGGATCACTTAAAAACACACATCTCTTCAAAGAGATAAACTAAATCAATACATTATTACCAATCTCATTACTGTGAGAATAATTATATTTGGTAATATGATTTTGGCAAAATTAATTAATGTTTTTCAAAATGAATGAGCATGCAGATTAGTGGTAGATATCAATGGAGATAATCATTCTTGGTATTGTAGCCACCATGTTTAGAAGAAGCAGAAATCAACCACTCAGCTGAAGGCTTGTAGTTCCGCCCTGTAACTGAAGTTAATCCATCCACTTGGCCTTGAGTTATGAGGTTCGTGGTGGGGTCACATTTTTTTCTTTTATGATGTTTGATTGGAAGAGAGCACTTGCTGTCTAGAGCATTCTATCATGCTAGGTTACTCTTTTATTTTCCTTTGACAAGGCTGGGCTACCTTTGTCTGCATGCATTGACATTTCCCAGGTGTTGGCTTCTTCAATTTCAAATCAATCAAAGATGAGGCAGTCAGAAAACCCAGAAAACACACCACCAGTCATTCCTTGGATCATGAGGGTCCTTGCCAGTAGTACACAGTAATTCTGTTGCTCTCCAACATTCAGAGATTTTTTCTGTGTTTATTTTATATATAATGTTCAAAGTCTCACTTAGAGAGTGGAACAGAAAAATGTGTGTTTATCCTATATTCCTGAAAATTAAACTAATTTAAATTTTACTGGCTTTTTTCCCTTGAAAAAGCCTTTCGTTTCCATTTTAAAAAATGATATTCCAAATTATATGGGAAAGCTCCACAACTGAAAATTTTATTTATTATATTTTATACTGCCATGCTTAAGCAAAATTTCCCTTTACAAAATCAGTAAATATATTTTTGGTATGATATAAATTCTCTTTTTTTAAAACTGAGACCAGAGTACAAATAATGTATAAAGGATGAATAAACCAAGGTATGATGTTGCTTTCTATCAAAATAAATACTTAAATATATTGAAATCAATTTTGCCAAAATATATTTCTCAGTTATGTCTCTCTACTTTAGCTAATTTTAATATATAATGTAGTAGTAGGAGGAGGAAATTGCAACCCACTCCACTATTCTCCCCTGAGAAATACCATGGTGTTACAGAGTCTGACTTGACTTAGCTACTAAAATAACAAACACAATTAGAAGTGTTTAAACTTAATCTCATGAATTTGTTCTTAATCGCTATGCAGTACCCAAATTTCTAATTCTCATAAACATCAAAGGTTTCCCCACTGTGTCTGTTTGAGGATCTAAATAAAACCCACAAGTTGCTTAAAAAAAAAAAAAGCTATAATAGTAATTGTGGCAGATTTATTCCTATTAAGGAAGTTTAAAGTCTTTAAAACAATACATTTGTACAACAAGCACAGTAGACATATTGAATATTTGATTATTTTATGAATGCCCACATATTTTACTCTCTTAGAGCTATTATAATTAAAGTGAACAACATTAAACATCCGTATGACTTCTCCACCCTCTAACTCTGACTCCTTCTCCTTTCTCCATCTCTAACTTTTCCCTTTTCCTCTAAAACTGGAGGTAGCACTCAGGGAGCCTTAGTACTCATCACAATTCAGTTCAGTTGCTCAGTCATGTCCAACTTTTTGCGACACCATTAACTGCAGCACTCAAGGCTTCTCTGTCTATCACCAACTCCTGGAGCTTACTCAAACTCATGTCCATTGAGTTGGTGGTTCCATCCAACCATCTCAACCTCTGTCATCCACTTCTCCTGCCTTCAATCTTTCCCAGCATCAAGGTCCTTTCCAGTGAGTCAGTTCTTCACATCAGTGGCCAAAGTTTGGAGTTTCATACCTAATACTCATATCATCCTATTTTTCTTGACCTTTTCCCAGTTCCTTTCCTCTTCATATTGAATCATACAAGCTTGGAAATAAGCATTCACACAAGCATATTCTCATCATCCACTATATTCATCCATAGCTCTCCTCTACCCGCCCCCTCTTTCATACACACACACAGAGGAAGGAGGATATTTGCAACAAACAGGAAAGTCAAAACATCAAGGAACAGGCTTCAGAGTATAAATATAGAGGGCAGTAAGTTCCCTGATGCAACAGAGCAATGATTTATGCCCAAGAATTTTTTAAAAACATATATATATATAATGAGAAAACAGAAGGCATTTAATCTATTATGCATAAGTTGTGGACTCTGTAAATATTTATGAGGTTTCTTTTTAATACATGTGCATGCTAAGTCACTTCAGTCATGTTTAACTCTTTGTGACCCTATGGTCACAAAAAGTCAGACACGAGTGAGCGACTAACACTTTCATGTGCTTGGCCAATTCCTTATTCCTTATTTTAGTTACCTGCTGAGATGCTGGATGTGATTCTTTTTCGTCATTGACTATCTCCTCTTTCACTTCTACTATGTACGGCCTAAAAATTGGCTCTACCTGAGCCCCTTTGCTTCTCAGATCATCCACTGTTGATGTGACCTTTAATCTATATGGAGTGTATTAGTCTCTCTATAAAGGCATCTTCCAAATCTATATTTCTAAACTAGCTGGCTATTTTGAGCTAAGCACTTCTATGTTTATAGAACCACACAGTCTGAAAGCACAGCAGTTCAACATTGAATCCTCTTCTCCCAAATCTGCCACATCTCTGGAAATTATGGCAGTAGCTGTAACTCTACCAACCTCCCAGTCTCTAAAACCAGACACTAGTTTTCCCTCATTCTGAAAGGAAGTCCAACTTACTTTAATTTCTTTTCTGCTGACCACATCCATCTCCTTTTCTCTGGCTGCACAGCACCAGACTCAGTACTGCTGACTTCAATGACTATGATAACATCAAATATCTTTTCTGGTTTGGACTCAAACTCTTTCAAATTATTCTCTCTTTTTTCCCTTAAAATACAGTTGTGTGTTCCTTTAAAAGTTGTTTGGTCAGAAACCTGAATATAAAGTAATGTCCAGTCTTCTCTGTGGCACAAAATTCATGTCATGATTTTGCTTTTACATACCTCTCTTGCTTGGCTTCTCACCATGTCAAATTTTTTTTTCTTATTCTAGTCATATACAATTATTCACAATTTTTCAATACTGTATATTGTGTCTTAACTCTGCTCAGCTACATCTTTGCTTGGCATACATGACCACCTTGTCTCATAGTTGTTAAATTCCTCTTTGTTATGCTGCAAGTTTTATAATATGACTTGAAAGAGCCAGGCATTGTGCTTGTTTTATTCACCATCCTTAGTGCCAACCCAGTGCCATTATTTATAAGTAATTATGGGATTAATAAATACATGAATCAAATGTACTGTTTAAGCCCTAGCACTATAGCTTAGTCTGCCCCTGGGGAAATTATTTAAATTTAACTCTGATAGCTATACTTATACCTTCTTTGTTTCTATTTCCCTATGTAGCTATGTATATATGAATATTAAACAAAAAGAGTTCTGGCATTTTCATTAACAGCTAACTTTAGGAAAGCTGGCCTAAATCATCATAAATGTAAGTCAATTACTAAGAATGCACAGCAACTTATATCATCCATGTATCAATATAACCATTTGAAACACATAATTGCAAACAGGGAGTAGATCAAATGTTTGTAGGGCTGATGGAAACACAATTTCAAGCAATGAATTTATTTACTCCACAGGAGGAGTAAGGAAGTCACAAATACTAAACAAAGAACATCTTTCTAGAATATGGTTGCCTATAGTTATTTTTCATCCATTAAGCTATTCAATCATTTCTTCACTCTTAAATCCTAATTGATAAATAGCACCATAGCTAGAGATACAGAAGCATTTAGAAGCATATTTTAGGGAGAAAAGTTCATAATTGTATATGTTAAACAAGTGAGTACCTGAAAATGAAACAGAACTAAAAGTAACCCTCTTTGGCAACCTGATGTGGAAGCACAGTTGGCCATCTAATGTGAAAGAATCAGACATTAAACTGGAGTGTGGAAGGTAGAAACAGCCGTATTTTGGGCTCTGTAGTGTTTCTTTGTTTTTATTTTTATTTTTCCTCAGTCAAAAGTGATGGGAGACACGTGCACACCTGTGGCTGATTCATGTCAATGTATGGCAAAAGCCACCACAATATTGTAAAGTAATTAGCCTCCAATTAAAATAAATAAACTAATTTTTAAATAGTGAAAAAAAAGATTGAAATAATTTAAGATAATTTATAAAATTGAAAGAGGAGAGTGAAAAAGTTGGCTTAACGCTCAACATTCAGAAAACTAAGATCATGGCATCCGGTCCCATCATTTCATGGGAAATAGATGAGAAAACAGTGGAAACAGTATCAGACTTTAATTTCTGGGTCTCCAAAATCACTGCAGATGGCCATGAAATTAAAAGACGCTTACTCCTTGAAAGGAAAGTTATGACCACCTAGACAGCATATTGAAAAGCTGAGATATTACTTTGCCAACAAAGGTCCATCTAGTCAAGGCTATGGTTTTTCCAGTGGTCATGTATGGATGTGAAAGTTGGACTGTGAAGAAAGCTGAGTGCCGAAGAATTGATGCTTTTGAACTGTGGTGTTGGAGAAGACTCTTGAGAGTCCCTTGGACTGCAAGGAGGATCCAACCAGTCCATGCTAAAGGAGATCAACCCTGGGATTTCTTTGGAAGGAATGATGCTAAAGCTGAAAGTCCAGTACTTTGACCACTTCATGCAAAGAGATGACTCATTGGAAAAGACCCTGATGCTGGGAGGGATTGGGGGCAGGAGGAGAAGGGGATGACAGAGGATGAGACGGCTGGATGGCATCACCTACTGGATGGACATGAGTTTGAGTGAACTCCAGGAGTTGGTGATGGACAGGGTGGCCTGGCGTGTTGTAATTCATGGGGTTGTAAAGAGTCGGAAACGACTGAGTGACTGAACTGAACTGAAGTGGTATAAGTTATAGTGTATATAACATAAAAACAAATAATTACCAAGGCAAAGCTATAGTTTTTCCAGTAGTCATATGGATGTGAGAGTTGGACCTTAAATAAGATTGAGTGCCAAAAAACTGATGCTTTTGAACTGTGGTGCTGGAGAAGACTTTTGTGAGTCCCTTGGAATGCAAGGAGATCAAACCAGTCAGTTCTAAAGGAAATCAGTCTTGAATATTCCTTGGAAGGACTGACGCTGAAGCTGAAGCTTCAAATCTTTGGTTATCTGATGAGAAGAGCAGACTCATTTGAAAAGACCCTGATGCTTGGAAAGACTGAAGGCAGGAAAAGAAAAGGATGACAGAGGATGAGCTAGTTGGATGGCATCATCAACTCAATGGAAAGAGCTTGAGCAAACTCCAGGAGACAGTGAAGGACACTGAAGCCTGGCGTGCTGCAGTTCATGGGGTCACAAAGGGTCAGATAGGACTTAGTGACTGAACAACAACAACCAAAGCCCTGATTTCTTCTACTGAGACATGAGCTGTTTTCTTCCTGAACATTTTTTCTTGCATTAAAAATGAGGGTGTTATAGGCTGTTAATTATGATTAACAGCTGAGAGTCCCCTGTGAGCCAGAGTCATGATGTCTGTTTGTAACAAGGAAAATGTTTTTAGGACAAGTCTGAGTGCAGCTTTAAACAATAAGGTTGGATTCTTTTTTTCCCCCCACTATTACCAAAATAAGAAATGTCATGTGAGTGAATTATTTAAACATGTCAAAGGTTATACATTGCTAGGAGAAAACTGTCCTTTATAAATGATGTAATCATACTTTTACATAGTACACAAATTTGAAATGATATAATTTAAAATAGAATGAAAATAAAATGCGTTAGATATATACAAACTATAGATGCAAAAATTACATTTATAACAAAAGCATAATATCATATTGCATAAAAGCCATATAATTAATATTTGAAGTCAGCAAATAATAATCATTTGAATACCAAATACAATATGAAAAAAGAAACAGACTTATAAGACAAGCAAAATGTTCAATTCATAAATAGACAAATAAGCAAAAACATCAATGTAATGTTTATCATGGTGACTGCAGCCATGGAATTAAAAGACACTTACTCCTTGGAAGAAAAGTTATGATCAACCTAGATAGCATATTGAAAAGCAGAGACATTACTTTGCCGACTAAGGTCCGTCTAGTCAAGGCTATGGTTTTTCCAGTGGTCATGTATGGATGTGAGAGTTGGACTATGAAGAAAGCTAAGCGCTGAAGAATTGATGCTTTTGAACTGTGGTGTTGGAGAAGACTCTTGCAAGTCCCTTGGACTGCAAGGAGATCCAACCAGTCCATTCTGAAGGAGATCAGTCCTGGGATTTCTTTGGAAGGAATGATGCCAAGGCTGAAACTCCAGTACTTTGGCCACCTCATGTGAAGAGCTGACTCATTGGAAAAGACCCTGATGCTGAGAGGGATTGGGGGCAGGAGGAGAAGGGGACAACAGAAGANCCGAGAAATGGTAATGAACAGGGAGGCCTGGAGTGCTGCGATTCATGGGGTCGCAAAGAGTTGGACATGACTGAGCGACTGAACTGAACTGAACTGAAGCACTTAGTATCTTGCTGCTGCTTTTGAGAATGGTCTTCTATCCATTTTTATTAATAAAGACAGAGGAGCAGTTTGCCTTTACCTGGCAGGGAAAGAGTCAAAACTTCAACATCTTATCTCAGGGCTTTATCAACTGTTTAGCTTGCTGTCAATTCTATATAAGGAGTCTGGATTATCTATTGTATTGACAAAATCATTCTGATAGGACTTAGTTGGTTTTAGCAAATGTAAAAGATCCATTGGAAGATTTGGAAAAAATAGGTGCCAGAGACTCAGAAACATTTCATATAATTATCAAGGACTATTTGAAGACTATTGGTTTGGTAGTATGAGGCATGTTAATATGAATACCTTATGTACATATTCACAGGAAAGAGACATGTCTAGTAGCCTCTAACTTTTAGCAGCAAAACAGTACTTTATTTGGACTTACTACTTTGATTCATTTTCAGTAAACTAAGTCTGGAGCAGGTCTAAGTTTTCGTGTTAGTTAATCTGCCCATGCTCTTTATGACCAACAGATCCAACTGTGCGGAAGTGTTTGTGGCAAACAGTATTTTGGAGCAAAGCCATTTTCTCTTCTGCAGATGGCTACCTAAATACTGCCTACAGAAAAAGCCTGGTGCTAGGCCTTTGCAGAGACTTGTCCACAGCCACTAAGTCAACTTGTCACTTGGTCATGCTCATTCTGAACTGATGTTATCTGATCAAGCCATGAATCTGGGAATGTGCAGCCATATTCCACCATCAATTTCAAATGGCTTGTATGAGAGGGACTTGAGCAGATGCAGGATTCACAGAAAATTCTCATTGAGTGCTTGCTTACCACATATTTCACAGAAGCACAGTGTGAACTTTTTCAGAGATTCTGGAGAATTGTAGCAGTTTCTGNATATTCCACCATCAAGTTCAAATGGCTTGTATGAGAGGGACTTGAGCAGATGCAGGATTCACAGAAAATTCTCATTGAGTGCTTGCTTACCACATATTTCACAGAAGCACAGTGTGAACTTTTTCAGAGATTCTGGAGAATTGTAGCAGTTTCTGGATGTGATTTTTGAGAAGCTGCTTCCATTTTAGTGAGTTATTCAGGATAGCTCAGCAGGTAAAGGATCTACTTGCAATGCAGGAGACCTGGGTTCAATCCCTGGGTTGGGAATATCCTTTGGAGATGGGAACACCTACCCACTCCAGTATTCTGGACTGGAGAATTCCATAGACAGAGGAGCCTGGCAGGCTACAGTCCATGGGGTCGCAAAGAGTCTGGACACACTGAGTGACTTTCACTTTAATTCAGTATCTACTTCTTTATCTTCCCAACGACAGCTCCCTGAACATTGGCAGCATTCTCTCTCTCTCTCTTTTTTCCTCCTGAGCATTCTGATATTCTGTAAACCATAATTCCTATGGTAAAATGTTGTTTTTTTCTTCACAGAATTCTCTTATTCACTCTAGTTTTGTGACTGAAAACAGACTGCTAAAAACAGACCACTGCGTCACTTGATAGAATCGCTATGAGATGATACTTCAAAGATCTTATCTAGTATAAAGCATTCAGTGAAGCTGCACAGATCACTTCTGGTTTCCCTTACTACTTAATTACACTCTTACACTGTTGTCTATGGAAAATTGTAAATGGCATCTTGAAATTAATGATCAGCATGGTATGATCTTTAAATATGAAAAAAAAAAAAAGCTAGACTCGGCTTTTTTGTTTTGTTTTGTTGTTAGAAAATATATGTCCAATAACATTTTGGACATATTTTTACAGACTGGAAAGTGGATGGATCAGTTCAGTTCAGTCACTCAGTTGTGTCTGACTCTTTGAGACCCTATCGCAGCATGCCAGGCCTCCCTGTCCATCACCAACTCCCAGAGTTTACGCAAAGTCATGTCCACTGAGTCAGTGATGCCATCCAGTCATCTCATCCTCTGTCATCCCCTTCTCCTCCTGCCCCCAATCCCTCCCAGCATCAGGGTCTTTTCCAATGAGTCAGTTCTTCACATGAGGTGGCCAAAGTATTGGAGTTTCAGCTGTAGCATCAGTCCTTCCAATGAACACCCAGGACTGATCTCCTTTAGAATGGACTGGTTGGATCTCCTTGCAGTCCAAGGGACTCTCAAGAGTCTTCTCCAACATCACAGCTCAGAAACATCAATTCTTCCGCACTCAGCTTTCTTCATAGTCCAACTCTCACATCCATACATGACCACTGGAAAAACCATAGCCTTGACCAGATGGACCTTTGTTGGCAAAGCAATGTCTCTGCTTTTTAATATGGTATCCAGATTGCTCATAGCTTTCCTTCCAAGGAGTAAGCATCCTTTTATTTCATGGCTGCATATATAGTCATGCTTATAGTTAGGAAAACTCAAGTTTGGATAAGTCTCTTCTAGTTATGTCAAAGATTTATTTATAAATACATTTATCATATGATTGGGCTCAGTAGTAAAGACTCTGTCTGCAGATTTGGGAGACCTGGGTTCTATCCCTGGATCAGAAAAATACCATGGAGAGGAAAATGACATTCTTTCCATAACCTTGCCTGGAAAATCCCGTGGATAAAAGAGCCTGGTTGGCTACAGTCCAAGGAGTTGCAAAGAATAGGATATGACTTAGCACACACACTCATGATATGATTAAAATGCTAATAATGTCAAACAGTCTAACAAAAGATACTACTTTTAATGAATACCAAAAGTTGTTGATTTTAATTTTACTTAGCTCATACTTAAGAACTTCCAGATGTTCAAGCTGGATTTAGAAAAAGCAGAAAAACCAGAGATCAAATTTCCATATCCAATGGATCATATAACAGGAAAGAAAATTCTAGAAAAAATATCTAATTCTGCTTCATTGACTATGTCAAAACATTTGACTGTGTGGATCACAACAAATTGGAAAATTCTTCAAGAGATGGAGCTATCAGACCACCTTTCCTGCTTCCTGAGAAATCTGTATGCAGGTCAAGAAGGAAGAGTTAGAAACAGACTAACCTGTGGTAGATTCATGTCTATGTATGGCAAAGCCAATAGAGTATTGTAAAGTAAAATAAAGTAAAAAAAAAAACAAAAACAAAAAACAGGCTAGATCTAAATTGAGAAAGGACTTTGACAAGCCTGAATATGGTCACCCTGCTTAGTTAACATATACAGACTGCATCAAGTGAAATGCTGGGCTGGACAAAGTGCAAGCTGGAATCAAGATTGCTGGGAGAACCATCAATAACCTCAGATATGCAGATGACACCACCCTTATGGCTGAAAGTGAAGAAGAACTAAATCAAGAATCTCTTGATGAAAGTGAAAGAGGAGAGTGAAAAAGCTGGCTTAAAACTCAGCATTTATAAAACTATGATCATGGCATCCAGTCTCATCATTTTGTGGCAAATAGGGAAACAATGGGAACAGTGACAGTCTTTCTTTTCTTGGGCTACAAAATCACTTCAGATGGTGACTGCAGCCATGAAATTAAAAGACGTGTGCTCCTTGGAAGAAAAGCTATGACAAATGTAGACATCATATTAAAAAGCAGAGACATTACTTTGCCAACAAAGGTCAATCTAGTCAAAGTTTTGGTTTTTCCGGTAGTTATAAATAGATGTGAGAGTTGGACCATAAAGAAAGATAAGCACCAAAGAAGTGATGCTTTTGAATTGTGGTGTTGGAGAAGACTCTTGAGAGTCTCTTGGACTGCAAGGAGATCAAACCAGTGAGTCCTAAAAGAAGTCCTTAACATTCATTGGAAGGTCTGATGCTGAAGCTGAAGCTCCAATACTTTGGCCACAAGATTGAAGAACTGACTTATTGGAAAACATCCTGATGCTGAGAAGATTAAAGGCAGGAAGAGAAGGGGACAACAGAAGTTGAGATTGTTGGATGGTATCACTGACTCGATGGACATGAGTTTGACTGAGCTCCGGGAGTTGGTGGTAAACAGGGAAGCCTGGCATGCTGCAGTCCATAGGGTTGCATAGAGTTGAATGCAACTGAGCTACAGAACTGACTGAGACATGAGCAACAAGGGGTGGTCTCACTGAAAAGTATGCAATCTGATCTGTTTACCACCCAGAAAGGCCCCAGTGTAGCTCAGGATATCTCATAGATAAGCTACAAAATAACCAGAGATTTTTCCAACACCAGCTTGTGCCTTGTCCCACAGCTATGTCCTTAAATGACCTCAGGCAGCCTAGAGCTCATTAAGGTTTCATATTCTATATTTACATACATACAATGATTATTACAGACTGAATTATGGGAAAGACATAGGCAATAGAGCCTGTTGTTATGTAACTTGCACCTGTCAGTCCACACGCTTGCCTAAATGAATATGTAAAAGCCTTGTCTCTAAAAACCCCTCATCATTCCTGTGCGAGTGCCTCCCTTGGCTTGACTCACCTCTCCCTAGAGATGTTTTTTATGATCTTCCTTCAATAAACTTGTTTTTGCCACAGGTAAGCCCTCAGATTCTTTTCTGTGTCCTTACCAAGAACTGAGGCCCACAAGGGAGGTCCTCTTGAACCCTCACTTTCCAAACCTGGTAACAAAGCCAAGCTTTTGCATAACATTTCAGACATTTTTCAAACTTTATGAATTTTTTTTTCATGAAGTATTGATGTGTTTGGGTACACTACATTATGAAACTCAAGGGTATACTTGTATTAAAAAAATCAGGTTTCAGCCTTGGTGTCTGTGATAAAAGATAACTAACTACAATGAATGTTCATAATTCTGTGTATATGAAGTGCACAACTCTCTATATATCCATGCTTAATAATACATATCCAGTATTTCAGTTCTGGAAATTAAGTACTTAAANTACTTGTATTAAAAAAATTAGGTTTCAGCCTTGGTGTCTGTGATAAAAGATAACTAACTACAATGAATGTTCATAATTCTGTGTATATGAAGTGCACAACTCTCTATATATCCATGCTTAATAATACATATCCAGTATTTCAGTTCTGGAAATTAAGTACTTAAAGTCAACTTTGATTACCAGTAGAGAATATTCTATCCCTCTCTTTTGACTTGGAAGAATATACTTTATCTCAAAAGTCCTTAATGCCACTGATCAGCTCCAACTGAATTGTTACTGGTATATCTTATTTAAATATATCTTTAAGATGAATCAGACTTCCCCATGAATTTCTCTCAAGGCTATGGCTAATTGTATTTAAGCTAATTTCTAAGTTGAGCAAGGTTTTAGAAAAGAGCAGCATGAGTGGACTTTTGCATACATGTAGTGTAATTCCACTATACTTGGAGATGTAAGAAATATTAGCACTGAGCAGAAGTCTTTAAACAAATACTAAATCCACTTTGAATGCTTCTCACAAGTCATGCTGGGAGGATACACAGGGATTCAAGGAAATCTAGGCATTTTTACAAGGATGAATTTTATAATCACATTAACAGTGAGGAGCTGTTAGTATCTTTATTTATCAGAATGAATAACTGTTGCACCTTTCTGTCTAGAGCTATGACAGATAAGGGGATCTTGCTGGAACATTTTCTCTCCCACAGCTCCAGCATGAGAATCCTGAAAATGTGGCTTATCCATTGTCATCAGTAGCTTCTATCACAGTGGCAGTAGCAACAAAGGTGGAAAAAAATTCCTTTTTCTGAAATTGTTCCAACTTTTACAGGTAAAAAGACTCTCTGAATCATCTTAACAAGACAGAGAAGATGAAACATATACTCAAATCTAAAAAACTTTTGGCTACTCTAGGTTAACAGTAGCTCTGTTGGAAAATGTATAACAGTGTTTAAGGTGTTTTATAGTAATTGATAACAAAATCATGTAAACTATGATGGCTGATAAATTATCTCCCTACATATTCCAATAAAAGAGTAGAACTACTTCCTATAGTTATTTAATTAAAAAGTGGTACAGAAACAACATCCCTGTTGCTTGAAGACTTTGACAAAGTTGTTCTCATAAAAGGAATATAAACTGATTGTGCAAGAGTAACCTAGGACTATTGTGATTCATTTAGTACTAGAGAATAAAAAGCATTGTATATTATATGAATCTACAAATGCATCTTGCAATAATATCCATGTTAACTAACTAAGAATGTCCTTTGAGAGATTTTATGTGCCAAAGTGATTCTGTTACTTGCATGTGCAAACAATTCTACAAACTGTCCTCTATATCCATCATTTTCATTTTTAATTAAATTTTATTTTAGAAATTCATATAGTATCAGTTCAGTTCAGTTTAGTCGTTCAGTCATGTCCGACTCTTTGCGATCCCATGAATTGCAGCACACCAGGCCTCCCTGTCCATCACCAACTCCCGGAGTTCACTTAGACACGTCCATCGAGTCAATGATGCCATCCAGCCATCTCATCCTCTGTTGTCCCCTTCTTCTCCTGCCCCCAATCCCTCTCAGCATCAGAGTCTTTTCCAATGAGTCAACTCTTCTCATGAGGTGGCCAAAGTACTGGAGCTTCAGCTTTAGCAGCCTATAAATATATATCATTAAACAAATTACATATATGCATATATATCTTTATAGTAGTAATAGTAGTAAAAGTTAATTCAACTAACTGATGTTTCCTTGGCACCAGGTATTGCGTTCAGCATTGAGAATATGGACACAGATAATACAAGCATAATCCCTGCCCTCATGGAACTTTCATTAAAATGGAAAAGAGAAATATTACATCCTTAATACAGGTATGTAAACCACTACAGATTATGACAAATCCTATGAAGGAAATGATCAGAGAGAATAATGGAGAGTATTTTTTATATGGGTCAGGGAAGTGCCTTCTGAGGAACTGAGGTCTCTGTTAAGATCGGAAAAGTAGGTAATGCCATGGACTGAAGGGTGGTGTCTCCCACAAAACTCACAAAATCTCCAATGTGATGGTATCAGGAGGTAGGGGATTTGAAAGGTAATTAGGTGGTGAAGGTGGTGCACTGAATAAGATAAGTGTCTTTTTAAGGGGACACAACTGAAGCGACTTAGCAGCAGCAGCAGCAAGGGGACCCCAGAGAGTCTTCTAACCCTTTTTGGCCATATGAGATCAGTCCACAAGAAGAACAACAATTCTAAATGCACGTGTACCAAAGAAACAGAACTGTGAAATATGTGAATGAAAAACCACAGAGAAAAACAGAAAAAGACTAAACCACAATTATGGTTGAAAATGTCAGCTCATCTCTTCAAAAACTGAGAGAACAACTACCAAGAACATCAGAACCATACAAGAAAAAAATCTGTAATATCAGCCAACATGGTCTAATTGACATTTATAGAATATTCTAAGGCTGCAGTCCATGGGGTTGCTAAGTCAGACGTGACTGAGCTACTTCACTTTCACTTTTCACTTTCATGCATTGGAGAAGGAAATGGCAACACACTCCAGTGTTCTTGCCTGGAGAATCCCAGGGATGGTGGAGCCCAATGGGGTGCCGTCTGTGGGGTCGCACAGAGTTGGAGCGACTTAGCAGCAGCAGCAGCAACTCAACATTAGCAAGATACACTTTTACAAATTAAAATACTGTTCACCAAAATAAGCCAAACAATGTGCAATATCAAATTCCTTGTAACACGGATGGTAAAGAATCTGTCTGCAGTTCAGGAAACCTAGGTTCAATCTCTGGATTGGGAAGATCCTTTGGAGAAAGGAATGGCAATCTACTCCAGTATTCTTGCCTGGAGAATCCCATGAACAGAGGACCTTGGAAGGCTATAGTCTGTGAGGTCACAAACAATTGGACACGGTTAAGTGACTTGGCAACCCACTCCAGTATTCTTGCCTGGAAAATCCCATGGACGGAGGAGCCTGGTAGGCTGCAGTCCATGGGGTCACTAAGAGTTCAGCACGACTGAGAGACTTTACTTTCACTTTTCATTTTCATACTTTGGAGAAGAAAATGCAACCCACTCCAGTATCCTTGCCTGGAGAATCCCAGGAACAAAGGAGCCTGGTGGGCTGCCATCTATGGGGTCGCACAGAGTCAGACATGACTGAACTGACTTGGCAGAAAGTGACTGATTACACTTATGAGCCATAGATAAAATCTTCACAAATTTATAAAATTTGAAATCATACAGAATGTGTTCTCCAGCCACAATGCATTCAAACTAGAAATAAACAACAGAAACATAATAGGAAGATCTCCAAACACTTGGACACATAACGTCTTTAATCCAGGAAAGAAAGAAAATTTTAAGAGGTTTTAAAACTGTACCGACTGTATGAAAATAACATACATACTTCAAAATTTGTGGGACATAGCTAATGCAGTGCTGAGACCAAAATTTACAACACTAATACCTGCACAAGGAAAAGTCTCAAGTTAATAACCTAAACTTCCACCTCAAAAAACAAAGAAAATAAAAACAAAATTTTAAAAAGCATTTCTGATTCAAGAATTTTGTCATACATGTTATCTTCAAATGTATTCCCCCAGTTTACCCAGTGCAGTTTTTTAAAAGTATTTTTAATTTTCATAAACTCCATTTAACAATGAACATAAAATTGCCAAATCCAAAAATGCCAAATGCAAAATGCTAAATGCAAAAAATCCAAACTTGCCAAATGCAAATTTGCCAAATTGCCAAATCAACAACAACAAAAAAAAGTCCTTGGATTTCACATTAGGTGGGGAAAATATCAATTCATTTCAGTGCTACCAATGCACATTGAAGAGATGAGGGGGAAAGAAGGAAAATGAAAGCTGTCAAGTATGCTTCTGATGATTAAGACTGAACTGAAAAGGCCAGCTTATAAGTGAGCTTCTCAAGACATACATACTGACATCTAACAGAATGTCATCTCAGCACATTGCCATCTAGAATCCTGAGACAATTTGGGACTTGGGGAGGAAAATGGAAATAAATAAACGTATTCCTAAAAATTAATCAGATTGCTATGTAAATAGATCATGGATATACAACTTTATACATTTAAACTTAGTGTTGTTTTTGCTATCTATACCTTTATTGCACAAGAGGCTTCAAATTCCTCTAGCATAACTTTGCATTCAGGGTAAAGATAATTTGCAAAAATTTTTTCTAGTTCTGACTTTAACTTTGCTGTTGTTAGGTCACTCAGTCATGCCCAACTCTTTGCAACCCCATGGACTGCGGCACACCAGGTCTCCCTGTCCCTCACCATTTCCTGGAGTTTGCTCAAACTCATGTCCATTGAGTCGGTGATGCTCTCCAACCATCTCATCCTCTGTCGTCCCCTTCCCCTTCCCGCCATCCATCATTTCCAGCATCACTGAAGACCTTTATCTTTAGGTCTTCTCTTTTTATGTCAGTGGGCATTTCTCCCACACTTTGGTATCACTTAAGCTGCTTCCACTTGGACAGAGGTTAGTTAATTCTCTAACTGAGCCTAAGTCTTAGGCTCATACTTTCCCCTGGAATTTGTGGTGCGACCTTTCAGTGCTCTTAAGGATCCTGCACTGTAATTCTGGGCTCAGATGTTGGTCTGCCCCTTCCTCTTGAAAAGAGTATTTTGGTTTTTCTTTTTCTTTTCCCTGTGTCCTATCCCAGGTATGATGTGTTTACACAAGTGTCAAAAATCTCATCCTCTTAGTGTCCAAAGTAATTAAATATGGCAAACACTATTCCTTATCTCATATGTCCATCAACAGCTGACACTTTATTGTAACACTCTTTCTCTGTAAATTTAGTCCTAAAATTGTACCTTATTACAATATTAAGTTTTTAAAAAGCCCATATTTTTTACACCTAGTTTACATTTTCAAATTTTGTTATAGTTAATATTTTAGAGGATATTTAGATGTGTTTTTAAAAACAATTGGGAGTAGTATAATAGTCATGAGATTATTGTTAAAATAAAAATCTTATAATTGCTCTGCATAGTGACTACTAATGTTACATTCTTGAAAAACAATCTATTCTAAAAGTTAATGAATCTGACATTTTTTGTGTGTGTTGGACAGAGTTCAATGAGATCCTTAAATAGAAAAAGATACAANAGAGATTATTGTTAAAATAAAAATCTTATAATTGCTCTGCATAGTGACTACTAATGTTACATTCTTGAAAAACAATCTATTCTAAAAGTTAATGAATCTGACATTTTTTGTGTGTGTTGGACAGAGTTCAATGAGATCCTTAAATAGAAAAAGATACAAAACTGAAGGGAAAATGCTTAACTTACATACAAATTGTATAAATAAATAATTGCCTAAGAGAAATATTCACAATGGGAAAAGCTGTAGTATATATTTGCATATATATAGACTTAATTTTTCTATTTAAAAAGTTCCTTGGAAAAAATTAACTCTTCCTAGACTGAATAATGGCTTCCCTGTGGCTCAGCTGGTAAATAATCTGCCTGAAATCAGGTCCATGAATCAAGGCAAATTGGAAGTGGTCAAACAAGAGATGGCAAGGGTGAACGTCAACATTCNGCACACAACACGGACCTCAGCAGATGGGGATCGCGGCACACAGCCCGGACATCGGAGGAGAGCGAACACAGCACAGAGCCCGGAACTCGTCCCTAGCCAACCGCGGAACACGGCCCGGACCACGGCGCAGGGCGACTGCGGCACACAGCCCGGACCTCGGCACAGGGCAACTGCGGAACACAGTCTGAACTTCGGTGAAGGGCGACTGTGGCACACAGCCCGGAAATCTGTGAAAGGCTACCGCAGCACAGAGCCTGGAAATCATCGCTAGACGACCACAGAACGCAGACATGAATTTGGCATCGGGCGACCGCGGCACACAGCCCGAACTACGGTGAAGGGCGACCGTGGCACACAGCCCAGAAATCTGTGAAAGGCTACCATGGCACAGAGCCTGAAATTCATCGCTAGATGACCACGGAACGCAGACTGGAATTCAGCACAGGGCGACCGTGGCACACAGCCCAAAACTCAGCACAGGGCCTTCGCGGCACACAGCCCAGTCCACGATGCAAAGCGACCACGGCACACCGCCTAGACCTCGGCGAAGGGTGACCACGGTACACAGCCC
>SJYV01055415.1:95149-131147 GCA_006410875.1 Neotragus pygmaeus
GCACACAGCCCGGACCTCTGCAGAAGGCTACCATGGCACACAGCCCAGACCTTGGCACAGGATGACCGTGGCACACAGCACGGCCTCGGAGTAGAGCGACCACGGCACAGAGCAGGGAACTCGTCGCAAGCCGAGGGCGGAACACAGCCCGGACAATGGCTCAGGGCAAATGTGGCACATAGCCCAGACTTCGGCGCAGGGCAACCATGGCACACAGCCCGGACCTTGGCGCAGGGCGACTGCGGCACACAGCTCGAATTTCAGTGAAGGGCGACCAAGGCACACAGCCCGTAAATCTGTGAAAGGCAACCGTGGCACAGAGCCTGGAACTCATCTCTATCCGACCACGGAACACAGCCTGGAATTCGACGCAAGACGACAATGGCACACAGCCCGAAACTCGGCACAGGCAACCGCAGCACACAGCCCGGAACACGATCCAGGGCGACCGCGGCACACAGCCTTGACCTCAGCGAAGGGCAACCATGACATTCAGCCCGGACTTTGGCGCAGGGCTACCACGGCACAAAGGCTGAACTTCACCGCAGGGGGACCATGGCCCACAGTCTGGACTTCAGCGCAAGCCGACTGTGGCTCACAGCCTGCATCTCAATGCAGGGCGACCGGGCACACAGCACAGAACTCTGCAGAAGGATAGCAAGGCACACAGCCTGGACTTCGGCACAGGGCGACCGTGGCACACAGTTCGGACCTCGGCACAGAGCGACCGTGACACAGAGCCCGGAAGTCATCCCTAGAAGACCACGGAACACATCACAGACCTCAGCGCAGGGCAACCGCGGCACACAGGCCGGACCTCGGTGCAGGGCGACCGCTGCACATAGCCCGGACCTCGGCACAGGGTGACCTCGGCACACATTCTGGGCCTCTACAGAAGGATATTGCGGCACACAGCCCGGACCTCGGTACAGGGTGAATGTGAGACACAGCATGGATCACGGCGCAAAGCAACCATGGCACAGAGCCGGGGATTCATCGCTAACCAAGGGCAGCACACAGCCCGGAACTCGGTGCATGGCAACAGCGGCACACAGCCCGGACCTCCCCGCAGGGTGACCCTGGCACACAGCATGGCCCTCGGGAGATGGCGTCCGTGGCACACAGCCCAGATGTCGGAGGAGAGCGAATGTGACACAGAGCCTGAAACTCATCCCTAGCCAACCGCAGAACACAGCCCAAACCATGGCGCAGGTTGAATGTAGCACACAGCCCGGAATTCTGCACAGGGCGAATGCGGGACACAGCCCGGACCTCAGCACAAGGCGACAGTGGCACCCAGCATGGACCTCGGCGCAGAGTGACCATGGTACAGAGCCTGGAACTCGTCGCAAGCTGAGGGTGGAACACACCTTGACCTCGGCCCAGGGTGACCACTGCACACAGCCCGGACCTCGATGCAGGGCGACCACTGCTCACAGCCCTGACCTCAGCGCAGGGTGACCGCGGCACACAGCCCGGATATCTGCAGAAGGCTACCACGGTACACAGCCCAGATCTCAACACAAGGCGACAGTGGCACACAGCACAGACCTCGGCGCAGAGCGACTGCGGTACAGAGCCCGGAATTCTTCACAAGCNCCCCGAGTTCCCCACCCAGTGTCAGAGGCTGTCTCGTGCGGTCCTCACACCAGCCCTCCCAGTTTGGTATCACTGCTTCCTCTGGATGGACAGGGACATTTCATCCCCTTCTGCAAGCCCACAGGAGTCTCTCTTCTGAAAGGGGGCACTGGGATTGGGGCTCAGAAGCCAGTGGAAAGGGCTGCCAGGTACATTAAAGGTTGCTGTCAATTCGGGGTGTTTGGTCATGTGCTGGCTTGTTGGTGGGATTCTGTGTTAAACAGTGGTTCTCAAAGTATGTTCCCTGGGAACATACTGCATCAGCTCCATCAGTATCACCTGGGAGCTTGTTAGAAATGCAGGTTTTCGGGGTGGGAGGTGGGAGGTGAGAGGGAGGTTCAAGAAGGAGGGGACATATGTATACCTATGGCTGATTCCTGTTGTTGTTTACAACACAACATTGTAAAGCACTTATCCTCCAGTTAAAAATAAATTTAAAAAAAGAAATGCAGGTTTTCAGGCCTTATTCCGGACGTATGGATTCAGAACCTCTAGGCATGGGGGCCAGCCATGTGTGTTTTCACAAGTCCTCCAGGCAATTCTGATGCATATTTGTTAGAAAACCCCTGTTGTAGATCCATGTTTTTCCAAGTAACGTGTGGCCCACCCTCCTGGGCATCTGGTGGAAGGTGGGTTTGCTCCCGCAGGTCTCAAGTGGGGCCTGAGATTCTGCATGGCGTGCAAGCTCCCAGGTGATGGCCACACTGCTGGCCTGCGGACCACACTTTGTATTAGCCAGGTACTAGAGGCAATTGCAGAAAAGGAGCGGAGGGGCCTCTGGGGGATTCCTTTTCCCTCTGGGCTCTGCCTCCTGTCCTGCGAGGGTTGGGGGAGTGGAGAGAGATTTTCTCATTCAGGTCGAGGAGGAATGGGCCTCCTGTGTCCTCCGGCCCTGCATTCTGTGGGGGCGGCTTTGGGCTTTTTGCTTGGGATCGCCCACGTGGCTGTTGCTCCTTTCTGCACAGCCGCCTCCTTCCCAGCTTCTGCCTGAGTTGCCGCACTTGCTCCTGCAGCCCTCTCACCCGCTCTTCCCTCCCTCCTCACGCCTTCCCTCTCCCTCCTGACATTCCCCCGACCGCAACGCCCGATTCTGCCTGTGCTGAATTCTTGCTTGGTCCTCTCCAGTACTGCAGACTCTTGTGTGCTGCTCAGACCCACCCTTAACGAGAGCCTTGTTACATGGATGTTCCTGGGCAGGTCCCTATTCCCTGCAGTTGCCTTTTATTGCAAATTTAGGCACTACAGTTTGGTGGGGGTAATGTAATCAGGGCCTCCCTGGGCAGGAGAAGTAGTTAGGAGAGAGACAGTCATAATCGAGACTATGGTGTATGGCCCAGTGGGGAGCGCAGTGGAGTGATTGGAAGGGATTCTGAATGTATCTGTGGGGATCGAGTGGGAGTTAAGTCCTCCTGAAAGGAGGGCCTTAGTTATACCTGAGGGGGTACCTGTGCTGTTTACAGTCGGGTAGAGTGCCTTTGGACTTGCTGCTGCAATAACCAGAAACATTCACTGTCTCGTGTTTTCTCCCTTTTATGAAACCTGCAGCCGAGCTTGGGGAGTGCGAGCTTCCAGAACACACACCAGAGCTTGTGTCTGAGTTTCGGTTCATTCCAAATCAGACAGAAGTGATGGAATTTGATATCTTCCAGAGATGGAAAGAATGCAGGTACCTTGATGCTACCATCCAGCATTCCAGTGTATGCATTTGGTCACGTGTAAGCATTGGTCAGAGGGCTTCCCTGATAGCTCAGACAGTAAAGAATCTGCCTGCAATGTAGGATAGTCAGGTTCAATCCCTGGTTCGCGAAGATCCCCTGGAGAAGGGAATGGCAACCCACTCCAGTATTCTTGCCTGAAGAATCCCATTGGACAGAGGAGCTGAACCTGGCGGGCTACAGTCCATGGGGTCACAGAGAGTCAGACACGACTGAGTGACTAATAAACGTTGGTCAGACACTTTATCTGCTGGTGGAGTGGCTCTGCTGATGACTGAAACAGCTCCAGCTCTTCAGTGCTTTCTCTCCTGTGCTTCAGCCCTGTTTTTCAAAGGCTCACAGGACGTCTCTCTTTCCAGAGCTGTATAGTAAAAACCAAACCACATTCTGGGTCCTCTCAGAAATGGAGGGCCTGGTCCTCATTTGCTCATTGAATAACCAGGGTCACTATCCCAGCCTCCTGAACAAACCAGTGGGGTGCTGCCTGGATCCAGCCAGTCTGCATACCAGAGGCTGTGCGCATGGCCTGAACTTCAAGGCCAAATCCTATAGAAATGTGTCCTGTGGTCCCTTACGGGGGCACTCATATCTTAGACCATGTGTTGTACAGAGTTACATTTGAGGACACGTGGTCACCACAGCTAAATCCAGCCCTGTCATTTATCCTTTGCTTTGTCCCCCTTTCCCCCTCAGTCACCCTAGCCTGGCACTTTTATGCCTGGAGAACAGGCCCGCTGTCTCTCCTACTGCTCGCCTGTCTTCCCCAAACACTGCCCGTGCCGAGTCACTCCTGGGCTCAGAAACTTGGTCTCACGGTGTCCCGCAGCCATTCTGACTCTTGAAAATGGCATGTGACATCAGCACATTCTTGTATCCCACTGAAACAACGTAGAAAAATGTGGATATAGAATCTTGCCATACCCCACTCCCCATATGTCCCACCCCACTCTCTGCCCTGCAGGAGGATGCTCTGAGCAGTCAGCTCTGTATACTCAGCCTTTCTCCTTTGCACACACGTGCACGCATCTACACACACAAAAGTGCTTCCTCAAGCGTTCGTATTGTAAGCCCTGCTCTGTCCTCTTTCTGTTCGCAATCTGTCCTTGGAGGTTGTGTCATGTTAATGCAGATGGCATCCCTCGTCCCTTTAATTGCCCCAAGCACCCTTAGAGTGGCCATGCCCTGCAGACTCCTGTGGGTGTCCACATGGCAGTTCACACGTGTCTTGTTGGTTTCTCTAAGGGGAAAGAGCCCTGCGCAGGCGGAACTCTCCTATCTGAATAAAGCGAAGTGGCTGGAAATGTATGGGGTAGACATGCACGTTGTCAGGGTAAGAACTGTGCCATTTAAGTAACTGGGGTTCCCCGTGATGGGAAAAATGTGTAAACAATGTGCAAACAAAGTAACGTGGTGAAGAACTGTTTTGCATTCTGCTCTGTGCCCACCTGTTAGAACCTTCTACCGACTGTGCCTTCGTTTGTTTGTAGGGAAGAGATGGCTGTGAATATTCTCTTGGACTGACCCCGACAGGCATATTAATCTTTGAAGGAGCTAACAAAATAGGCTTATTCTTTTGGTAATTTAGTTTTGTCCTATATTAAAACTGTCTTTTTCCTCTTTTGTGGTGGAATTCTATGTGAGGGATGATGATCGAGGGATGCTGGCAACACCCAGATTCGTTTTAAAAACACACAGACTCTTGCGTGTGTGGGTGTCTGACAATGGAAGTGGCGCTTCTGAATAATCACACTTACCTGAATGAATGATTTCTTAAGAAAATCGAAGCGTAACCGGTAGAGAGGAAAGGGCTGTGTAATGTGTAGATGGTTGCTCCTGCAGACTGCGCTTTTAAAATGCTTTCTCTCTGGCCAGGCCGAAAATCACCAAAATGGATTTTAAAAAGAGCAAATTGACGCTGGTGGTGGTGGAGGATGACGACCAGGTAAGCCTTGCCCCGTCCCTCCTCTTCGCTGGGAGTGACCCTGCATCGGTGTTACCAGCACCCACGTAACCAGAACCCACACTTCCCTCCAAGGGCCGCGAGCAGGAGCACACGTTCGTGTTCCGCCTGGACAGCGCCCGGACCTGCAAGCACCTGTGGAAGTGCGCGGTGGAGCATCACGCCTTCTTCCGGCTGCGGACGCCGGGAAACAGCAAGTCCAACAGGGCGGACCTCATCCGGCTGGGCTCTCGCTTCCGGTTCAGGTAGGCGCCATTGTTCCAGCTCCATCAGGAGCCCTGAAGGAGGGCGGCGGGGATGTTCTGGGGAAAAGGAGTGGTGGGTGTGCATTCGAGGACTTGCTTGGGCCTTCACCTCCAGCTTCTTTCTTAACATCTGAGCTCTTTCAGCCTCCCTCACCTACTTGATAAAATGAGACTAATAATCACAAAATGTTTAACCACTGACATTCAGCTGGAACCATACTAATACAGTAGGCACGAACTACAGGTGGCTATTTAGATTAATTAATGTTAAATACATTTTAAAATGTGGTTCCTTAGTCTCACTAACCGGGCTTCAGGAGCCCAGTGCAAATGAAAGCAGATGGCTGCTCCACTGGGCAGTGTGCCCTTGTAGGTAGAACGTGAGCATCATTTCAGAAAGCTCTATCAATCACCCAGCACTGGAGCTTTTCACATACCAACTGGTGAATCCTCCCTGTGGCCCTGATAAGATGGGTCCTCAGATGATGCCCATTTTGTGAATAAGGGAACTAGTGCCGGGGTGTAGATAGTCCGCCCAGGGCCACCATCTGTCCGTGTTAGCGCTGAGCCTCAACCCCAGGCAGTCAGGGTCCTTTGTCTTATATTTTAACCACTGCTCTATGGCCTGTCACATGCCAACATCAAGGTATTTGGTGACAGGAATAAGAGCAGATGTCANTAGTCTCTGGAGCCTGTGAATGGGGCCTTAGACAGCATAAAAGGACAATACAGGTGTAATGGAGCTAAAAATCTTCATATGGAGAGAGTGACTGGATTATCTGGGTGGTCTCAAAATGCAATCATATGTATTCATTTGAAAGAAAGGCAGAGAAGGATCATTTGCCATAAAGGCAATTTGTTGACAGAGGAAGAGACTGGAGTGATGTGACTACAAGTAAAGAACTGATCACATGCTGGAATACAGCAAGTAAAGACTCTCCTCTAGAGACTCTAGAGGGGATGTGGCCCTGCTCATATTTTGATCTCAGCAAAGAGAGAATGATTTTGGACTGCTGACTCCAGAACTGAAAGAGAATACATTTCTGTTGCTCTAAGTCATCATGTTTGTGGTAATTTGTTCCAGCAGCCTTAGGAAAGGAATACAGGAGATAACCCAAAGTAAACTGTTGATATTTTATTAAATGATTTTTATAACTTTTTCATTCTTTCAGTAGTATCAAAATGACTTAAAATCACATTTCTCATTTTTTTATTTATCTACTTTTCATCATATAATATCAATATATACATCTTTTCATTATATGATGTCAATAGTACAAACTTCAGGGCAAAATAAGTATCAAGCATTTGATATGTGTGTTATATGCTTCAATTGTTCTAAAAATTACTATTGAAAGTTAATAATTAAAGCTATATCTTGCAAACTGCTATTGCAGTTGGAAAGTTGTACCTAGAATATCCTAATAAGGATATTTAAATAAATTATAAATAATTTCTGCATTAATGATAGAGATGTCTTTACTTTGTTTTCAAAGTATTTTCAGGTTCTTTTTCTACCAATTACAGACTAGACTGCTTCAGATCAACCCCTCTTGCTGATATCAACTGTAAAACCAGGAGTAAATATTTTCATCTACTTGAAAGCATCACAGAGCTAATAAGGTTAGGCTTTATAAAAGGTTTAAAAATGTAAAGAAGAAGGGAAACTAAAAAGGTGCTGTATTTCTGCTTGGGCCGTTTGATGATCCCAACCAAGAGTTAAGGAGCAGAAAAGTTTTCTTTTTTTTTTTTTTTTCCTCAAAATGAAAAGTTCTGGGAATAAAAATGTATTTCAAGGGTACTAACCTTCAAGACCTTAGTGAATGACCCAGGCATTCAGAATTTAACCTCTTGAAGAATTTTAAGTAGAAAATTTAGAGACTCAAGCTCAGTGCCAGATATTCTAATCCAGTATTTTGAATTTATTATAAACAATCCAATGATCCAATTTTGAAGCACACTTAGTCCTCTGCCAGCCAGAGAGATATGTAAACTATATTGACTCCCCCGTAAAAAAAGACACTCTAAATCATACATTATCTCCACAATTTTACATCCATTCCATTTGATATTATCTTAATAAATTAAAAAATGAAGGAAACTTCTTCAAACTGAAAGTAGGCATTTAAAAATATCTTATGGGCAACATCATATTTAATAATGAAAGAAACTTTCCTAAATCAGAAAAATTTAATGAAGAGCCATGACTGTTAAACATTGTGTGGAGTCTAACTAATGTGATAAAACAAGAAAGAACAAAGAGTACACTCTATGCAGACTAAAAAGGAAGTCCAAAATCTATTTACAAATTGCACGCTAGTTAGCATGTGAGTGTGTGCTAAGTCACATCAATCATCTGACTCTTTGCTTTTCTGTCCATGGGATTCTCCAGACAGGAATACTAGAGCGAGTTGCAATGCCCTCTCCAAGAAGAACTTCTCCTGGAGATCTTCTTTAATGACTGGCCACTGGGAAACCCAATAGTCAACATAGAAAATTCTAAAGAATTATTAAAATTACTGCTAGGAACTAAAAGTGCATTTATGGAAGTAATAGAGCACAAGGTCAATGAACAAAATCAGCTGTACTTTTATAAAATAGTAAGCAAGTACCAAACGAAATATTTGCAAGATTCGTAGGACACAAGCCCAAAGCCACAAAATATAGCATTGCTGAAAAAATTAAAGATCTAAAATGGAGAAACATATGAATGGACTAGAATATTCAATATAGTAGATGTCAATGGTCTCCAAATGAATCTGCAGACTCAATACAATGCTAAGATCCAGCAGACATATTTGGAAACACTGATGTTTTTATTCAAAACTTTATATGAGAAAATGAAGGACCTACAATAGAGAAAACTATTGAAAGAATGACCAAATTTGGAGTACTCTTATTTAATTCAAACCTTACCATATAATTAAAACAATCAAGAGAGACTTGTTGTATTGTTATAATTCAGTTCAGTTCAGATCAGTTGCTCAGTCGTGTCTGACTCTTTACAATCCCATGAATCGCAGCACGCCAGGCCTTCCTGTCCATCACCAACTGCCGGAGTCCACCCAAACCCATGTCCATCGAGTCAGTGATGCCATCCAGCCATCTCATCCACTGTCATCCCCTTCTCCTCCTGCCCCCAATCCTTCCCAGCATTAGAATATTTTCCAATGTGTCAACTCTTTGCATGAGGTGGCCAAAGTATTGGAGTTTCAGCTTCAGCATCAGACCTTCCAATGAACACCCAGGACTGATCTCCTTTAGGATGGACTGGTTGGATCTCCTTGCAGCCCGAGGGACTCTCAAGAGTCTTCTCCAACACCACAGTTCAAAAGCATCAGTTCTTTGGCATTCAGCTTTCTTCACCATCTGACTCTCACATCTATATGTGACTTCTGGAAAAACCATAGCCTTGACTAGATGGACCTTTGTTGGCAAAGTCATGTCTCTGCTTTTAAATATGCTATCTAGGTTGGTCATAACTTTTCCTCCAAGGAGTAAGCGTCTCCTAATTTCATGACTGCAGTCACCATCTGCAGTGATTTTGGAGCCCGGAAAAATAAAGTCTGACACTGTTTCCACTGTTTCCCCATCTATTTCCCATGGAGTGATGGGACTGGATGCCATGATCTTAGTTTTCTGAATGTTGAGCTTTAAGCCAACCTTTTCACTCTCCTCCTTCACTTTCATTCAGAGGTTTTTTAGTTCCTTTTTACTTTCTGCCATAAGGGTAGTGTTATCTGCATATCTGAGGGTATTGAGATTTCTCCTGGCAATCTTGATTCCAGCTTGTGCTTCTTCCACCCCAGCGTTTCTCATGATGTACTCTGCCTATAAATTAAATAAGCCAGGTGACAATATACAGCCTTGACGTACTCCTTTTCCTATTTGGAACCAGTCTGTTGTTCCATGTCCAGTTCCGACTGTTGCTTCCTGACCTGCATACAGGTTTCTCAAAAGACAGTTCAGGTGGTCTGGTATTTCCATCTCTTTCAGAATTTTCCACAGTTTATTGTAATCCACATAATTAGAGACATATATAACAATGGGAAAAAAGGACAATACAGAAATATAATAGATCTATATGTATACGACAATTAATTTTCAATGTATCTGGCAAGATGAAATTCAAAGAGAAATATCATTTCAGTAAACAATGTTTAAAGCAGATTTTTCATGATAATCTCAAACTGAAAACAACTATAATGTCCATCAACTGACAAACTGGAAATAATTTGTGCTTAATTCAAAACATGAGAATATTTCTCATCAATATGAATCAAATACTAATACATGGAAGAACATGAATAAATACTATTATGATCTTTACAATAAGTGAAAACTTTTAGAGAATAAACAGCTTCACAAAGTATAATTTCAAATACTGACATTCTGAAAAAAGGGAAAATTATAGGGAAAGAGGTCAAGGCTGAAGTGGTGGAGGGGACAAAAGGCCATTAAGGACTTTCCTCAGAGAGTGGTAACATACTAATTCTTGACTGTGGTGCTAATTCATTCTTGATAAATGACTCTAAATTTGTTGAAACTCATCAAGTTCTAGACATAAGAGTTTTCATGTTGCTGCTAAGTAACTTCAGTCATGTCCGACTCTGTGTGACCCCATGGACTGCAGACACCCAGGTTCCTCCATCCATGGGATTTTCCAGGCAAGAGTACTGGAGTGGGTTGCCATGAGTTTTCATGTTGCTGCTGCTGCTAAGTCTCTTCAGTCGTGTTCGACTCTGTGCGACCCCATAGACGGCAGCCCACCAGGTTAATTTATATCTCAATGAATCTCACTTATATACAAGTTAAGATATTGCTAAAAAAATAAAAAAGCAAGCAAAAATCTATGAGAAAATACTTCCAATACTTATCTCTAACAAAAAGCTGCTATCTGGAATATCTAAAGAATTCTCACTAATAAACAACAGGAAGGAAATGATACTTTAAAAGACCAAAGACCACTTAGCAGTTAAAAAGGGAGCAAAATGAATTGAAAAAGTTAATATTTGAAGAAATTAAAATTTCTTCATTTGAGGAAATTGAAATTTAAATAAGAATTTCAAATTTGAAGAATTTAATAAATATTATAATAAAAGGAAATAAGATAGAAAATAAATAGAAAAATATTTGTAAATCTGCTTATTTGAATGATCAATTAGAATGACAATTCTAAGACAATACTAATGAAAAGTATGCCTTAAAAAGCACAAAAGTTATCATGAAGAAATAATGATGAATAGTATATAGATAGATATAATTTAAAAAGTAAGAAATTACACACTACTTGAATTTTATGGATAATAAATATATATGATTGTATTACTAAAATTAATGCCAATGAATATTTTATCATGTTGATGAAGTACATAGATTTCTAGAAAATTTAGCTGCAAAAATGGATATTTAAGAAATATTAAAACAAAATATCTCTTATTCATTTAAGTAAATAAAATTCTAAATATATTAAGAGAAATTCCCAAGGCACCTAATTTTGCTGGAATTTCTACAATTTTTAAAATTTTATTTAACTCTTCCTGGATTATGAACAGACAGCCCATTTCCAACAATGTTGTATGCATTCATCATAACATTGTTTCCTAACACTGTCCAGGACTTCATAAGTAATGAAAATTATAGGACAGTTATTCTCATTAACATAAATGAANGACCGCGACACATAGCTCGGAAAATTGTGCAGGGCGACCACGGGACAGAGCCTGGAACTCGTAGCTATCTGACCGCGGAACAAAGCCCAGACCTTGGTGCAGGGCGAATGCGGCACACAGACCGGACCTCAGGGAAGAACGACCGTGGCTCACAGCCCGGAACTCGGCGCAGGGCGACCAGGGCACACATCCCCGAGCACGGGGGACGCGAACATGGCACACAGCCTGGACTTAGGCACTGGCTGCCCGGACACACAGCCCCAACCTCAGCGTAGGGCGACAGTTACAAACAGCCCAGACCTCGGCACAGGGCAACTGTGGCACACAGGCTGGACTGTGGCGCAGGGTGACTGCGGCACACAGGACGGACCTCGGTGCAGGGTGACCACGGCACACAACCTAGACCTCGGCGCAGGGCGACCATGGCACATAGCCTGAACATCAGTGAAGGGCGACTGCGGCACACAGTCTAGAAGTCATTGCTAGCCGACTGCGCAACACAGCCCGGACCTCGGCACAGGGCGAATATGGCACACATCCGCAACATCAGTGAAGAGCTACCGAGGCACACAACATGGACCTCTGTGGAGGGCAACCGTGGCACACAGCACAGACCTGGGGAGGTGGCGACCGTGGCACACAGCTCATACCTTGGTACAAGGCGACTGCGGCACACAGCCCGAACCTCAGGGAAGGGCGACCATGGCACACAGCCCGGAACTCATCGCTAGCTGACCATGGAAAAGAGCCCGGACCTCTGTGAAGGGTGACAACGGCACACAGCTCGGACCTCCACGCAGGGCGACTGTGGCACACAGCCCGAACTTCCGTGAAGGGCGACCGCAGCACACAGCCCGGACCTCAGCACAGGGCGACCCTGGCACACAGCACAGACGTTGGCAGATGGCGACCTCGTGACACAGCCCGGACCTCTTCGCAGAGTGACCATGGCACAGAGCCCACAATTCGTCTCTAGCCGACCGCAGAACACAGCCTGGACCTTGGTGCAGGGTGACCGTGGCAAACAACCCGGACATCGGCATAGGGGGACCGCGACACATAGCTCGGAAAATTGTGCAGGGCGACCACGGGACAGAGCCTGGAACTCGTAGCTATCTGACCGCGGAACAAAGCCCAGACCTTGGTGCAGGGCGAATGCGGCACACAGACCGGACCTCAGGGAAGAACGACCGTGGCTCACAGCCCGGAACTCGGCGCAGGGCGACCAGGGCACACATCCCCGAGCACGGGGGACGCGAACATGGCACACAGCCTGGACTTAGGCACTGGCTGCCCGGACACACAGCCCCAACCTCAGCGTAGGGCGACAGTTACAAACAGCCCAGACCTCGGCACAGGGCAACTGTGGCACACAGGCTGGACTGTGGCGCAGGGTGACTGCGGCACACAGGACGGACCTCGGTGCAGGGTGACCACGGCACACAACCTAGACCTCGGCACAGGGCGACCGCAGAACTCAGCCCAAATCTCAGTGAAGAGCGACCAAAGCACACAGCATGGACCTCAGGGAAGAGCAACCAAGGCACACAGCACGGACCTCAGAAGATGGCGACTGCGGCACACAGCCCAGATCTTGGCGCCGAGTGACTGTGGCAGAGCCCGGAACTCATCGCTAGCCGACCACAGAACACAGCCTGGACCTCGGCGCAGGGTGATTGCGGCACACAGACCCGATCTCAGTGAAGGATGACTGCGGCACACAGCACGGACCTCGTCACAACTGGACGGCACCTCACAGCCTGGAACTCGGTGCAGGGCTACCAGGGCACACAACCTGGACCTCGGTACAGGCGACCATGTCACACAGCCTGGACTTCGGCGCTGGCCAACCGTGACACACAGCCCAGACCTCATCATAAGGCGATGGCAGCATACAGCCCAGCCCTGGCGCAGGGCAACCACGGCACACAGCATGGACCTCGGTGCACAGCGACAACAGCACAGAGCCCGGAAATCTCGCTATCGGACCGTGGAAAACAGCCCGGACCTCAGTGCAGGGTCACTGCGGCACCCAGCTCGGACCTCCGCGCAGGGCAACTGTGGCACACAACCCAGAAAACTGTGCCAGGTGACAACAGAACAGAGCCCAGAACTCATCACTAGCTGACTGCGGAATGCAGCCCGGACCTCAGCGCAGTGTGATTGAGGCACACAGCCTAGACCTCAGCGCAGGGTTACTGCGCCACACAGCCCGGACCACGGCGCAAGGCAGCTCTGGCACACAGCACGGACCTCGGCAGATGGTGACCGCATCACACAGCTCGGACCTGGGCGCAGAGTGACCACGGCACAGAGCTCGGAACTAGTCTCTAGCCGACCACGGAACACAGCCCGGACCTCAGCACAGGGCGACTATGGCACATAGCCCGGACCTTGTTGCAGAGTGACTGTAGCACACAGGCCAGACCACAACGCAAGGCGAGTGCAGAACACAGGCCAGACCTCGGCGCAGGGCATACTGGGTACATAGCCTGGAACTCGGCACAGGGCGATCGTGGCACACAACAAGGAAATCTGTGCAGGGCGATGGAGAAACATAACCCGGACATCGGCGCAGGGCAATCGTGACACAGAGCCTGGAACTTGTCACTAGCTGACCCTGGCCGACAGCCCAGACCTCGGCGCAGGGCGACCATGGCACACAGCCCGGACCTCGGCACAGGGCAACCGCAGCACACAGCCTGGACCTCGGCGCAGGGTGACCGCAGCACACAGTCCAAACCTCAGTGAAGAGCGACCTAGGCACACAGCACAGACCTTGACGCAGGGCGCCCCTGGCACACAGCATGGACCTCGGAAGATGATGACCGCGGCACACAGCCCAGACCTCGACGCAGAGTGACCGAGGCACAGAGCCTGGAAATAGGCACTAGACAACTGTCGGAAGACATCCCAGACATCTGTGCAGGGCTACCATGGCACAGAGCCTGGAACTTGGTGCAGGGCACCGCAGCACACAGCCCGAACCTCAGTGAAGGGCGAACCTGGCACACAGCATGGGCCTCCACAGATGGTGACCACAACACAGAGCCTGGAACTCAGCACAGGGCAACTGCAGCACACAGCCCGGTCATCGGTGCAGGGCTACTGTGGCACTGATACTGGAACTCATCGCTAGCCAACCGTGGAACACAGCCTGGAACTTGGCACAGGGTGACTGCTCCACAGAGCCAGGAACTCGTTGCCAGCCACCTGCGGCACACAGGCCGGACCTCATTGAAGGGCGACCATGGCACACAGCCTGGACCTCGGTGCCAGTCGACCTTGGCACACATCACGGACCTCAGCAGATGGTGACCATGGCACGCAGCCCAGATCTCAGTGCAGAGTGACCACGGCAGAGCTCGGAACTCGTCACTAGCTGACCACGGAACACAGCCCGGAAATCTGCGCAGGGCGACTGCAGCACAGAGACCGGACCTCAGTGAAGGAAGACCGCAGCACACAGAACAGACCACGTCACAACCCAACCGCGGCTCACAGCCCGGAACTTGGCGTAGGGAGACCAGGGCACACAACGCAGAACACGGCGGAGGCGACCATGGCACACAGCTTGGACATAGGTGCTGGCCGACTGTGACACACAGCCTGGACCTTGGCACAGGGCAACTGTGGCACACAGGCGGGACTTCGGCGCAGGGCGACCACAGCACACAGGCCGGACCACGCACAGGGCGACAGCGGCACACAGCCCGGACATCGGCGCAGGGTGAACGTGGCACTCAGCCCGAACATCAGTGAAGGACGACCGCTGCACACAGTCCGGAACTCGTCACTAGCCGACAGTGGAACACAGCCCAGACCTCGGCGCAGGGTGACCGCGGAACAAAGGCCAAACGTTCGCACAGGGCAACTGTGGCACACAGTCCGGACACCTGCAGAAGGCTACCGCGGCACTCACCCGGAACTCGGCACAAGGTGACAGTGGCACAACGCCCAGATTTCGGCACAGAGCGACCACGGTACAGAACCTGGATCTCGTCACAAGCTGAGGGCGGAACACACCCCCACCTCAGCCCAAGGCGACCGTGGCACATGGCATGGACTTTGGCAAATGGAGAACACATCACACAGCCCGGACCTTGGCGAAGGGTGACCGCAACACACAGCCTGGACCTCGGTGCAGGGCGACCACGGCAAACAGCCCGGATATATGCAGAAGGCTACCACGGCACACAGCCCAGATCTCCACACAAGGCGACAGTGGCACACAGCTCGGACCTCGGCGCAGGGCGACTGCGGCACACAGCCCGAACCTCAGTGAAGGGCGACCGCAGAACACAGCCTGGAACTCGTTGCTAGCTGACTGCGGAAAACAGCCCGGCCCTCGCTGAAGGGTGACCGCAGCACACAGCCCGGACCTCGGTGCAGGGCAACTGTGGCACACAGCCCAAAATCCGTGAAGGGCAACTGCAGCACACAGCCCGGACCTCAGCGCAGGGCCACTCTAGCACACAGCATGGTCCTCGGCAGTTGGCGACCACGTTACACAGCCAGGACCTCGTCGCAAGGCAACCGTGGCACACAGACCACACCTCAGCGCAGCTTGACAACAGCAAACAGCCTGGAACTCGGTGCAAGACGACCGCGGCCCACAGACGAGACTTCAGAGCAGGGCGACCACGGCTCACAACCCGGACCTCGGTGCAGGGTGACCGCAGCACACAGCCTGGACCTCAGTGAAGGTCCACCGCGCCACACAGCCCGGAAATCTGTGCAGGGCTACCACAGCACATAGCCTGGAACTCGGTGCAGGCGGACCACAGCAAACAGCCCGAACCTCAGTGAAGGGAGAACCTGGCACAGAGCATGGACCTCCACAGATGGCGACCACAACACACAGCTTGGAACTCGGCACAGGGCAATCGCAACACACAGTCCGTTCATTGGTGCAGCGCTACCACAGCACTGATACCGGAACTCGTCGCTAGCTGACCGCTGAACACAGCCCAGAATCCAGCACAGGGCGACCATGGCACACACCCAGAACACGGTGGAGGCGACCATGTCACACAGCCTGGACTTAGGTGCTGGCTGACCGTGACACACAGCCCGGATCTTTGCACAGGGCAACTGCGGCACACAGACCAGACCTTGGCACAGGTTGACTGCGGCACACAGGCCGGTCCTCGGTGCAGGGTGACCGCAGCACACAGCCCAGAAATCTGTGCAGGTCCACTGCGGCACACAGCCCGGACCTCGGCGCAAAACAACCACCAGACACAGTCCGGACCTTGGCACAGGGCGACCGCAGCACACAGCCACGACCTGGCCACAGGGCGACCACAGCAAACCGCCTGGACCTCTGCGCAGGGCAACGACGGCACACAGCCCGGACTTGATCATAGGCTGTCCATGACACACAGCCCGGACCTCGAAGCAGGGATATCGTGGCAAAGAGCCCGGAAGTTGGCACAGGGCAAACGTGGCACACATCCCAGACCTCAGCGCCAGACGACAGCAGCACACAGACCGGACCTCAGTGAAGGGCGACCACGGCACACAGCATGAATCTCGTCACAAGCTGAGCACAGCTCACAGCCCCGACCTCGTCTCAAGCCAACTGGTTGACAGCCCGGAACACGGCACAGGGCAAAAGTGGCATACAATCCGGACCTCAGCACAGGACCTCGGCGCAGGCAGACGACGGTACACAACACTGACCTTGGCTCAGGGCGACCACGTAACACAGCCCAGAATTTGGCACAGTTCGAACACATCACACAGCCCAGACCTCATTGAGGGCGAGCGCGGCAATCAGCCCAGACTCAGCATCATGCAACCGTGGCACAGAGCCCAGAGTTTGGTACAGGGCAACCGCGGCACACACCCCGGACCTCGAGCCAGGGCGAAAGTGGTACATAGCCCCGACCTCAGCACAGGGTGACAGCGGCACATAGCTCGTCTTTAGCACAGGGCGACCATGGCACAGAGCCCAGACCTCATTGCAGGGACACCACGGTACTCAGCTCAGATTTGGCAGAGGGCGACCATGGCAAACCACCCAGATATCCGTGCAGCACACTGCAGGTCACACCCCGGACCTCGAGGCAGGGCAACTGCGGCACAAAACATGGACCTCTGTGCAGGGTGACTGTGGCATACAGCCCAGACCTCGTCAAGGTGACCGTGGCTCACCGCCCGGAACTCAGCACAGAGAGACCATGGCACACAACCCGCACCGCAGCGCAGGCGACTGAGACACACAGACCGGACCTCTGCAGAAGGCTACCATGGCACACGGCCCGGACCTCAGCGCAGAGCGACTGCGGCACAGAGCCTGGAACTTGTCGCTAGCTGACCACGGCAAGCAGCCCGAACCTCAGTGAAGGGCAACCGCGGCACACAGCCTGGACCTTGGTGCAGGGCAACCCTGGTACATAGCACGGACCTCAGCAGATGGAGACCGCCACACACAGCCCAGATCTCGGCACAGAGCGACCACCGCATACTACCCAGACCTCAGTGCAGGGCGACCGCAGCACATATCTGGAACATCAGTGAAGAGCTACCAAGGCACACACACGGACCTCTGCAGAAGGCAACCGTGGCACACAGCATGGACCTCGGGAGGTGGCGACCGCGGCACACAGCCCAGTCCTTGGCGCAAGGTGACCACGGATCGCAGCCCGAACCTCAGGGAAGGGCGACCGCAGCACACAGCCTGGAACTCATCACTAGCTGACCGTGGAAAACAACCCAGACCTCTGTGAAGGGAGACCACAGCACACAGCTCGGACCTCCACGCAGGGTGACTGTGGCACACAGCCCGAACTTCCGTGAAGCGCAACCGCAGCACACAGCCCGGACCTCAGCACAGGGCGACCCTGGCACACAGCACAGAGGTTGGCAGATGGCAAACGCGTGACACAGCCCGGAACTCGTTGCAGAGCGACCGCGGCACAGAGTCCGCAACTCCTCTCTAGCCGACCACAGAACACAGCCTGGACCTCGGTGGAGGATGACTGCAGCACACAGCCTGAACCTCGGTGCAGGGCGTCCATGGCAAAGAGCCCAGACATCGGCACAGGGCGACCGCGACACATAGCCTGGAAATTTGTGCAGGACGACCATGGTACAGAGCCTGGAACTCGTCAGTAGCCGACCGCGGAATAAAGCTCGGACCTTGGCGCAGGGCGAATGTGGCACACAGACCGGACCTCAGGGAAGGACGATCGTGGCTCACAGCCCAGAACTCGGCGCAGGGCGACCAGGGCACACAACCCAGACCACGGCGGAGGTGACCATGGCACATAGCCTGGACTTAGGCACTGGCCGACCACGACACACAGCCCAAACCTCATCGTAGAGCGACCGTGACACACAGCCCGGACCTTGGCACAGGGCAACTGTGGCACACAGGCCAGACCTCAGTGCAGGGCGACTGCAGCACACAGGACGGACCTCAGTGCAGGGCGAGCACGGCACACATCCTGGGCCTCAGCGCAGGGCGACAGCGGCACACAGGCCCGATCTCTGTAGAATGCTATGGCGTCACACAGCCCAGACCTTGGCACAGGGCTACTGAAGCACTCAGCCCGGACCTCCATGCAGAGCGACCACAGCAGAGAGCCTGGAACACGTCACAAGCCGAGAGGGGAAAACATCCTGGAGCTCGGCGCAGGGCGACCACGGCACAAAGCCCGGAACTCGTCACTAGCCGACCGCGGAACACAGCCCGGACCTTGGCGCAGGGCAACAGCAGCACACAGCACGGACCTCGGCGCAGGACAACCCTGGCACACAGCAAGGACCTCGGCAGACAGTAACAGTGTAACACGACCCAGACATCAGCGCAGGGCAACCGTGGCACACAGCCCAGACATCGCCGCAGGGCGACCACAGCACACAGCCCGAACCTCAGTGAAGAGTGACTGAGGCACACAGCACGGACTTTGGTGGAGGGCTACCGTGGCACACAGCACGGACCTCGGGAGATGGCGATGGTGGCACACAGCCCGTAACTCAGCTTAGGGCCACCACGGCACACAGTCCAAACATCAATGAAGGGTGATCATGGCACACAGCCCGAACTTCCATGATGGTGACATCAGCACACAGCCTGGACTTTGGTGCAGGGCGACCCTGGCACACAGCACGGACATCGGCAGATGGCGACCGCGTGACAGAGCCCGGACCTCGTCGCAGAGCGACCGCAGCACAGAGCCCGCAACTCCTCTCTAGCTGACTGTGGAACACAGCCCGGACCTCTGCACAGGGTAACTGCCTCACACAGCCCAAACCTCGGTACAGCATGACTGTGGCACACAGCTCGGAAATCTGTGCAGCGCGATGGTGGCACAGAGCCTGGAACTCCTTGCTAGTCAACCGTGGAACAAAGCCCGGTCCTCGGGGCAGGGTGACCATGGCACAGAGCCCGGAAGTCGTCGCTAGCCGACTGCGGAACACAGCCCGGACTTCGGCACAGGGCGACTGAGGCACAGAGCATGGAACTCATCGCTAGCTGACCGCGGAACACAGCTCGGATCTCGGTGCAAGGTGACTGCGGAACATAGCCCGGACCTCAGCGCAGGGCTACCGCGGCACACAGCCTGGACCACGGCGCAGGGCGACCGAGGCACAGAGCCCAGGAACTCGTTGCTAGCTGACCACAGAACACAGCCCTGACATCGTTGCAGCACACCTGCACCACAGAGCCCGGAACTCGTCGCTAGATGACTGCATCACAAAGCCCAGACGTCCGTGTAGGACGACCGCGGCACATAGGTCGGACCTCAGCACAGGGTGACCGTGGCACACAGCCTGCATCTCGGCAAAGAGCAACAATGGCAAACACCCTGAACCTTAGTGAAGAGCGACCATGGCACACAGCCTGGACCTCGGCACAGGGCGACCCTTGCACACAGTACGGAACTCAGTAGATGGTGACAGTGGCACACAGCCTGGATCTCGGTGCAGAGCGACTGTGGCAGAGCCTGGAACTCATCACTAGCTGACCACGGAACACAGCCTGGTCCTCGGCACAGGGCGACTGAATCATACAGACCAGACCTCAGTGAAGGACGACCACGGCACACATCATGGACCACATCACAACCCTACCATGGTTCACAGCCCGGAAATCGGCGCAGGGCGACCAGGGCACACAACCCGGACCTTGGCACAGGGCGACCACAGAACGCAGCCCGAATCTCAGTGAAGATTGATCAAAGCACACAACACGGACCTCAGTGAAGAGCGACCAAGGCACACAACACGGACCTCAGCAGATGGCAACTGCGGCACACAACCCGGATCTTGATACAGAGTGACTGCGGCAGAGCCCAGAAGTCATCGCTGGCCGACCACGGAACACAGCCTGGACCTTGGCGCAGGGTGATTTCGGCACACAGACCCGACCTCAGTGAAGGATGACCGCGGCACACAGCATGGAACTCGTCACAACCCGACCGTGGCTCACAGCCTGGAACTCGGTGCAGGGCTACCAGGGCACACAAACCAGACCTCAGCGCAGGCAACCATGTCACACAGCCTGGACTTAGGCGCTGGCCGACTGCGACACACAGCCCAGACCTCATTGTAAGGCGACCGCAGCACCCAGCCCGGACCTTGGTGCAGGCGACTGCGGCACACATCCTTGACCTCGGTGCAGGGCAACTGCAGCACACAGCCCGGCCCTGGCGCAGGGCGATCACGGCACACAGCACGGACCTCGGCACACAGCGACAATGACACAGAGCATGGAAATCTTGCTAGCAGACCACGGAACACAGCCCGGACCTTGGAGCAGGGCGACTGCGGCACACAGCCCGGACCTCGGTGCAGGGTGACCACGGCACCCAGCCCGAACTTCCGCGCAGGGCGACCGTGGCACACAACCCAAAAACTGTGCTGGGTGACCACAGAACAGAGCCCAGAACTCGTCACTAGCTGTCTGCGGAACATAGCCCGACCTCTGCCCAGGGCAATCCTGGCACACAGCGTGTGCTATGGCAGATGATGACCACGGCACACAGCCCAGACCTTGGCGCAGGGCGACCGCGGCACACAGCCCGGACCTCGGCGCAAGGCAAACGTGACACATAACCCGATCCTCAGTGAAGGGCGACCATGGCACACAGACCAGAAATCTGTGCAGGGTGAACGGGGCATAGATCCCCAAACTCATCGCTAGTCGACCGCGTAATACAGCCCGGACTTCGGCGCAGGTCGATCGCGGCACACAGGCTGGACCTCGGCACAGGCGACTGTGGCACACAGCCTGGACCTCAGCACAGGGCAACCGAGGCACACAACCCGAAACTCAGTGAAGGGAGACCGCGGAACATAGCCTGGACATCGGGGCAGGGTGACCGTGGCACAGAGACCGTACCTCAGTGCAGGGCGACCGTCACACACAGCCCGGATCTCAGCACAGGGCTACCATGGCACACAGCCTGTAACTTGGTGCAGGGCAACCGAGGGTCACAGCCCGGACCTTGGCGCAGGGTGACCGCTGCACACAGCCCGGACTTCGGCGCAGAGCAACTGTGGCACACAACACAGACCTTGGTGCAGGGCGACCACAGCACACAGGCCGCACCTCGGTGCAGGATGACCGCAGTTCACAGCTCGGATCTTGGCGCAGGGCGAACACGGCACCTAGCCGGGACTTCTACAGAAGGCTACCGTGGCACACAGCCCAGACTTTGGCACAGGGCGACCATGGCACACAGTCTGGACCTCGGCGCAGAGCGACCACGGCACAGAGCCCGGAACTCATCACAAGCCGAGGGCTGAACACAGGCCAAACCTCAGCACAGTGTGACCGAGGCACACAGCTCTGACGTCGGTGCAGGGCGACTGGGGCACACAGCCCAGAATTCATCTCTAGCCGACCGCAGAACACAGCCCAGACTTCGGGGCAGGGTGACCGTGGCACACAATCCTGACCTCGGTGCCAGGTGACCACGGCACACAGCCTTAACATCAGTGAAGGGCGACTGCAGCAAACAGTCCAGAACTCGTCTCTAGCTGACTGCAGAACACAGCCCAGACCTTGGCGCAGCATGACCGCAGCACACAGCCAGGACCTCTGTGCAGGGAAATCACGGCACACAGCCTGGATCTCGGCAGAGGCTGACCGTGGCACACAGCACAGACCGCGATGCAGGGCGACCGTGGCACAAAGCCCAGAAATCTATAGAAGGCTACTGCGGCACACAGCACGGATATCGGCTCAAGGCGACAGTGGCACACAGCATAGACCTCGATACAGAGCGACTGTGTTACAGAACCCGGAACTCATTGCAAGCCGAGGTCAGAACACACCCCGTTTTCGGCCCAGGGCGACCCTGGCACACAGCACGGACTTTGGCAGATGGCGACCACTGCACACAGCCAGACCTCAGTGCAGGACGACCGCGGCACACAGCCCGGACCTCTGCAGAAGGCTACCGTGACACACAGCCCGGACTTCGGCACAGAGCGACTGTGGCACAGAGGCCGGACCTAGTCGCAAGTTGACATGGCACACAGCCAGGAACTTGGCATAAGGCGACTGCGTTACACAGGCCGGACTTCGGCACAAGGCGACCGTAGCTTACGGCCTGGATTTCTGCACAGGGTAACCGCAGCACATAGCCCAGACCTCTGCAGAAGGCTACCACAGCACACGGCCTGGACTTCGGCACAGGGCGACCGTGGCACACAGTCCGGAACTTGGTGCAGAGCTACCACGGCACAGAGCCCAGAACTCGTCACAAGCCAAAGGCTGAAGACAGCCCAGACCTCAGCACAGGGAAACCACAGCACACAGCCCCGAATATGGCGCAGGACGACCACAGCACACAGCACAGAACTCGTCGCTAGCTGACTGCGGAACAAAACCTGGACCTCGGCGCAGTGCGACCGTGACACACAGGCTGGCCTTGGCGCAGGGCGACTGTGGCACACAGGCTGGACATCGGGGGAGGGAGACTGCGGCACACAGCCTGAATAGCAGTGAAGGGCAACCGCGGTACACAGTCCAGAACTCGTCGCTAGCCGACCGTGGAATAGCCGAGACAATGGCGCCGGGTGACTGCGGCCCACAGGCCGGACCTCGGTGCAGGGCAACTGTTGCACACAGCCTGGACCCTGGTGCAGGTTGACCGTGGCACACAGCCCGAACCTCGGCACAGGGTGACCGTGGCTCACAGCTTTTACATCTGCAGAAAGTTATCGTGGCACACAGTCTGGATCTTGGCACAGGGCGACAATGGCACACAGCACGGACATTGGCCAAGAGCGCGCATGGTACAGAGCCCGGTACTTGTCACAAGCTGAGGGCAGAACACACACCGACTTCTGCCCAGGGTGACCCTATCACACAGCACGAACTTCAGCAGATGGCGACCACGGCACATAGCCCACACCTCGGCGCAAGGCGAACGAGGCATACAGGACAGACCTAGGCACAGGGCTACTGCAGCACATAGCCCAAACCTCAGTGAAGGGCGACCACGGCACACAGTCTGGAACTTGTCGCTAACCAAACGCGGAACACATCCCACACCTCGGCGCAGATACCGCGACCCAAAGGACGGACCTCAGTGCAGGGCAACCGCGGCACACAGGCTGGACCTTGGTGCAGGGCTACAGCGGCACACAGCCCAGACCTCGGCGCAGGGCGACCTTGGCACACAACTTGGACCTCTGCAGAAGGGAAACGCTACACACAGCCCAGACCTGGGCACAGGCCGACCTCGGAACACAACATGGACCACTGCAGAAGGGCACCGCGGCACACAGCCCGGACATCGGCACAGGGTGACCATGGCACACAGATCGGATCTCCGCGCAGGGTGACCCTTGCACACAGCACGGACCTTGGCAGATGGCGACCACGGCACACAGCCTGGACCTCGGAGGAGAGCAAATGTGGCACAGATCCCGGAACTTGTCCCTAGCCGACCACGGAACAAAGACCAGACAATGGCGCAGGGCAACCGCGGCACACAGCCCGAACCTCAGTGCAGGGCAACCATGGCACACAGCCCAAACTTCAGTGAAGGGCGACCGTAGCAAACAGCCCAGAAATCGTTGAAGGGCGACCAAGTCACAGAGCATGGAAATTGTCACTAGCCGACCACAGAACACAGCCCAGACCTCAGTGCTAGGCGACCATGGCACACAGCCCGGACCTTGGCGCAGGGCGACCACGGCACACAGCCCAAACTTCAGTGAAGGGCGACCGTAGCAAACAGCCCAGAAATCGTTGAAGGGCGACCAAGTCACAGAGCATGGAAATTGTCACTAGCCGACCACAGAACACAGCCCAGACCTCAGTGCTAGGCGACCATGGCACACAGCCCGGACCTTGGCGCAGGGCGACCACGGCACACAGCCCAAACTTCAGTGAAGGGCGACCGTAGCAAACAGCCCAGAAATCGTTGAAGGGCGACCAAGTCACAGAGCATGGAAATTGTCACTAGCCGACCACAGAACACAGCCCAGACCTCAGTGCTAGGCGACCATGGCACACAGCCCGGACCTTGGCGCAGGGCGACCACGGCACACAGCCCAAACTTCAGTGAAGGGCGACCGTAGCAAACAGCCCAGAAATCGTTGAAGGGCGACCAAGTCACAGAGCATGGAAATTGTCACTAGCCGACCACAGAACACAGCCCAGACCTCAGTGCTAGGCGACCATGGCACACAGCCCGGACCTTGGCGCAGGGCGACCACGGCACACAGCCCAAACTTCAGTGAAGGGCGACCGTAGCAAACAGCCCAGAAATCGTTGAAGGGCGACCAAGTCACAGAGCATGGAAATTGTCACTAGCCGACCACAGAACACAGCCCAGACCTCAGTGCTAGGCGACCATGGCACACAGCCCGGACCTTGGCGCAGGGCGACCACGGCACACAGCCCAAACTTCAGCNGGGCGACCAAGTCACAGAGCATGGAAATTGTCACTAGCCGACCACAGAACACAGCCCAGACCTCAGTGCAGGGCGACTGTGGCACAGAATAGGGAACTTGTCACAAGCCAAGGGCAGCACACAGCATGGAACTCGGCACAGGGCGACCACGGCACACAGCCCGGACCTCCCCGCAGGGCGACACTGGCACACAGCACGGACCTCAGCAGATGGCCCCTGCAGCACACAGCCCAGAACTCGGAGGAGAGTGAACGTGGCACAGAGCCCGGAACTCGTCCCTATCTCACTGCGGACACAGCCCGGACCACGGCACAGGGCGACCATGGCACACAGCCCAGATCTCGGCACAAGGCGACAGTGGCACACAGCACGGAACTCTGCGCAGGGCTACCTCGGCACACAGCCCGGACATCTGCAGTAGGCTACCGCGGCACACAGCCCGGATCTCGGCACAAAGCCAAAGTGGCACACAGCACGGACCTCACTGCAGAGCGACCACGGTACAGAGCCCGGAGTTCTTCGCAAGCCACGGGTGGAATACACTCCGACCTCGGCCCAGGGCGAACTTGGCACACAACACAGACTTTGGCAGATGCCGACCACTGCACACAGCCTGAACCTTGGCTCAGGGCGACCGTGGCACACAGGACGGACCTCGGTGCTGGGCGACCGAGGCACACAGCTCGGACCTCGGAACAGGGTGACCACGGCACACAGCCCAAACATCAGTGAAGGGCGACCAATGCACACAGTCTGGAACTCAGCGCTGGGAGTCCACAGCACACAGCCCGGACCTCCGTGCAAGGTGAACCTGGCACACAGCAAGAACCTCTGCAGATGGTGACTGCGGCACACAGCACAGACCTCAGAAGTAGAGCGAACGTGGCACAGAGCCCGGAACTCATTCCTAGCCGACCGAAGAACACAGCCCGGACCATGGCACAGGGCGCCAGTGGCACACAGCCCGGACCTAGGCTGAGGGCGACCGCTGCACACAGCCCGGACCTCTGTGCAGGGTAATCGTGGCACACAGCCCAGACAATGGCGCAGGGTGACCGTGGCACACAACCTGGAACTGAGCACGTATGAATGCATCACACAGCCTGGAACTCAGCACACGTCGATGCGGCATACAGGCCAGACCTCGGTGCTGGACGACCGTGGCACACAGCGTGGACCTCGGCATAGGACGACTGCAGCACACAGCGTGGACCTCGGTGCAGGACGATCACAGCACACAGCCCTGACATCGGCACAGAGCAACAGAAGCACACATCCCGGGAATCAGTGCAGTGTGACCACGGCACACAGCCTGGAGTTTGGTGCAGGGCAACCACTGCACACAACTCAGAACTCGGCATGTGTGAACGTGGGACACCTCTGAACTCGGTGCAGGTCGACCACGGCACAAAGGACGGACCTCGGTGCAGCGCGTACGCGGCACACAGCCCGAACCTCGGAGGAGAGCAAATGCGGCACAGAGCCCGGAACACCACCCTAGCTGGCCACAGAACACAGCCTGGAACATGGCGCAGGGTGAATGCGGCACACAGCCCAGACCTCAGCGCAGGGTGACCGCGGCACACAGCCCGGACCTCGGCACAAAGCGACCACGGAACACAGCCCGAACTTCAGTGAAGGTGACTGAGGGACACAGCCTGGATATCTGTGAAGGGTCACCATGGCACATCTCCGGAAATCGTCACTAGTCGAGGACTGAACACAGCCCAGACCTCAGCGAATGGCGACCGCAACACACAGCCCCGAATTCAGTGCAGAACAACCGTGGCACACAGCCTGGTACTCATCGCTAGAAGACCACAGAACACAGACCGGACCTCAGCGCAGGGCGACCGTGGCACACAGCCCGAATATCAGTGAAGGGCGACTGTGGCACACAGCCCGGAAATCTGTGAAAGGAGACTGCGGCACAGAGCCTGGAACTCATCGCTAGCCAGATGCGGAGCACAGCCCAAAATTCGGTGCAGGGCAACCGTNGTCGATGCGGCATACAGGCCAGACCTCGGTGCTGGACGACCGTGGCACACAGCGTGGACCTCGGCATAGGACGACTGCAGCACACAGCGTGGACCTCGGTGCAGGACGATCACAGCACACAGCCCTGACATCGGCACAGAGCAACAGAAGCACACATCCCGGGAATCAGTGCAGTGTGACCACGGCACACAGCCTGGAGTTTGGTGCAGGGCAACCACTGCACACAACTCAGAACTCGGCATGTGTGAACGTGGGACACCTCTGAACTCGGTGCAGGTCGACCACGGCACAAAGGACGGACCTCGGTGCAGCGCGTACGCGGCACACAGCCCGAACCTCGGAGGAGAGCAAATGCGGCACAGAGCCCGGAACACCACCCTAGCTGGCCACAGAACACAGCCTGGAACATGGCGCAGGGTGAATGCGGCACACAGCCCAGACCTCAGCGCAGGGTGACCGCGGCACACAGCCCGGACCTCGGCACAAAGCGACCACGGAACACAGCCCGAACTTCAGTGAAGGTGACTGAGGGACACAGCCTGGATATCTGTGAAGGGTCACCATGGCACATCTCCGGAAATCGTCACTAGTCGAGGACTGAACACAGCCCAGACCTCAGCGAATGGCGACCGCAACACACAGCCCCGAATTCAGTGCAGAACAACCGTGGCACACAGCCTGGTACTCATCGCTAGAAGACCACAGAACACAGACCGGACCTCAGCGCAGGGCGACCGTGGCACACAGCCCGAATATCAGTGAAGGGCGACTGTGGCACACAGCCCGGAAATCTGTGAAAGGAGACTGCGGCACAGAGCCTGGAACTCATCGCTAGCCAGATGCGGAGCACAGCCCAAAATTCGGTGCAGGGCAACCGTGTCACACAGCCCAAAACTCAGCACAGGGGGACCGCGGCACATAGCCCGGACCAAGATGCAGGGCGACTGCGGCACACAGGCCGAACCTCAGCGCAGGTGGACCGTAGCACACAGGCCGGAATTTAGCACAGAGCGACTGCAGCTCACAGCCTGCATTTTGGCACAGGTGACTGGGCACACAGCCCTGACCTTTCCAGAAGGCTACCACAGCACACAGACCGGAATTAGGCACGGGGGATCATGGTACACAGTTTAGACCTCGGCGCAGAGCGACCGCGGCACAGAGCCTGGAACTCGTCGCAAGCCGAGAGCTGAAAATAGCCCAGACCTCAGCACAGGGCGACCGCGGCACACAGCCCAGACTTCTGCACAGGGCGATCACGGCACAAAGCCCAAACATCTGTGAAGGGCGACCCCGGCACACAGACCGGAACTCGTCGCTAGCCAACCGCGGAACACATCCCAGACCTCGGTGCAGGGCGACTGCAGCACATAGGCCAGACATCGTTGCAGGGTGACCGAGGCACACAGCCCGGACATCCATGCAGCGCAACCTCGGCAAACAGCCCAGTCCTCTGCAGAAGGCTACTGCGGCAAACCTCCCGGACCTCAGCACAAGGTGATGGTGTCACACAGCCTGGTAATTGGCACAGGGTGACCACAGCACACAGTCTGGACCTCCCCACCGGGCTACCCTGGCACACAGCAGGTACCTCGGCAGATAGCGACCGTGCCACACAGTCCCGACCTCGGAGGAGAGCAAACGCGGCACAGAGCCTGGAACTCGTGCCTAGCCGACCGCGGAACACAGCCTGGACCACGGGGCAGGTCGAATGTGGCACACAGCCCGGACTTAGGCGCAAGGCGACTGCAGCACACAGCCCGGACCTCGGCACAGGGCGACTGCGGCACACAGCCCGAACATCAGTGAAGGGCAACCATGGCACACAGCTCGGAAATCTGTGAAAGGCGACTGCAGCACACAGCCCGGAACTCATCGCTAGCCAGTCGCGGAACACAGCCCATAATTCGGGACAGGGTGACCGTGTAACACAGCCCAAACCTTGGCACAGGGAGACCATGGCACACAGCCTGTAACAAGATGCAGGGCGACTGCGGCACACAGGCCGAACCTCATCGCAGGTGGATGACGGCACACAGGCCAGACTTTGGCGCAGGGCGACTGCGGCTCACAGCCCACATCTCGGCGCAGGGTGACCGGGCACAAGCCCGGATCTCTGCAGAAGGCTATCACGGCACACAGTCCGGACATCGGAGCAGAGCGACTGCGGCACAGAGCCCGGAACTTGTCGCAAGCCGAGAGCTGAACACAGCACGGACCTCAGCACAGGGCAACTGCGGCATAGATCCCCTACTTCAGCGCAGGGCGAACGCGGCACACAGCCCAGAACTCATCGCTAGACGACCACGAAACAGCACAGCCTTTGGCGCAAGGCAACCGTGGCACCCAGCCCGGAAATCGGCGCTGAGCGACCGCGGCACACAGCCCGGACCTCCGCACAGGGTGACTGCAGCATACAGCCCAGACCTCTGCAAAAGGCTACCACGGCACACAGCCCGGATCTCGGCACAGGGTGACCGTGGCACACAGCACGGACCTTGGTGTAGAGCGACCGCGTAACGGAGCCGGGAACTCGTCCAAAGACGAGGGCGGCACACAGCCCAGAAATTGGCACAGGGCGACCGCGGAACACAGTCTGGACCTCCCCGGAGGGCGACCCTGGCACACAGCATGGAGCTCAGCAGATGGCGACCGTGACACACAGCCCGGACCTCAGAGGAGAGCGAATGTAGCACAGAGCCCGGTATTTGTCCCTAGCCAACCGCAGAACACAGCCCGGACCACGGTGCAGGGCGAATGTGGCACACAGCCCGGACTTCGGTGCAGGGTGACCATGGCACACAACCCTGACCTCGGCGCTACTCAACAGTGGAACACATCCCAGACCTTGGCGCGGGGTGACCGCGGCACACAGCCCGAATATCAGTGATGAGTGACCATGGCACACAGTCCGGAACTCGTTGCTAGCCAATCGTGGAACACAGCCCGGACCTCGGCGCAGGGCGATCGCAGCACACAGCCCAGACATCTGCAGAAGGCTACCATGGCACACAGCCTGGATCTCAGCACAGGGCAACAGTGGCACACAGCATGGACATTGGCGCAGAGCAGCCACAGTACAGAGCCCGGAACTCGTCAAAAGCCAAGCATGGAACACACCCCGACATATGCCCAGGGCGACCCTGGCACATAGCACCGACTTCGGCAGATGGCGACCACGGCACACAGTCCAGACCTTGGTGCAGGGCCATTGTGGCACACAGCCTGGACCTCGGCACAGGGAGACAGCGGCACACAGGCCGGACCTCAGCACAGTGCGATCGTGGCACACAGCCCAGACTTCTGCAGAAGGCTACCACTGCACACAGCCTGGAACATGGCACAGGATGACCGTGGCACACAGCACGGCCTTGGAGTAGAGCAACTGCAGCACACAGCTGGGAACTCATCGCAAGCCGAGGGCGGAACACATCCCAGACCTCGTTGCAGGGCGACCGCGGCACACAGGCCGGACCTCGGCACAGGAGAACAAGGCACACAGGTGGGAATTCGGCACAGGGTGACCGCATCACACAGCTCAGACCTCGGCGCAGGGAGACCACGGGACAAAGCCCAGACCTCGGTGCAGGGCGACCATGGCACAAAGCCAGGAACTCATCGCTAGCTGACTGCGGAACACATCCCAGACCTCGGCACAGGGCAACCTCTGCACACAGCCCGGACTTCGGCACAGGGTGACTGCGGCACACAGCCCGGACTTGTGCAGAAGGCTACCACAGCACACAGCCCGGAACTTTGCACAGGATGACTGTGGCACACAGCATGGATCTCGGCGCAGAGTGACCACGGCACAGAGCCAGGAATTCGTCGCAAGCCAAGGGCATCACTCAGCCCAGAACTCGGCGCAGGGTGACCGCGGCACACAGCACGGACCTCCCCACATGACAACCCTGGCACACAGCCCGGATCTCGGCACAAGGCGACAGTGGCACACAGCACGGACCTTGGCGCAGGGCAACCACGGCACACAGCCCGGACCTCAGCAGATGGCGACAGCCCGGACCTCGGAGGAGAGCGTATGCGGCACAGTGCCCAGAACTCGAACCTCTATGACCATGGAACATAGCCCAGACCACGGCGGAGGGCAAATGCAGCACACAGCCTGGACCTCGGCGCAGGGCGACCGAGGCACACAGCCCGGACTTCAGTGAAGGGCGACCGTAGCACACAGGCTGGATATCTGTGAAGGGTGACCGCAGCACACAGCCCGGAACTCGTCACTAGCCAGGGCTGAACAAAGTCTGGACCTCAGCAAAGGGCGACCGCAGCACACAGCCTTGACTTTGGCACAGGGCGTCCATGGCACATAGCCCAGTACTCATCGCTAGGCGACTGCGGAACACAGCCTGGACCTTGGAGCAGGGCAACCACAGCACACAGACCAAATATCAGTGAAGGGCAACCAAGGCAAAGAGTCCGGAATGCGTCGCTAGCCCAACCGCAGAACACAGTCCAGACCTTGACACATGGTGACTGAAGCACACAGCCTGAAACTCATCCCTAGCTGACCGCGGAACACAGCCTGGACCACGGCACAGGGTGAATGCGGCACACAGCATGGACCTTGACAAAGGGTGACCATGGCAAACAGCCCGAACTTCAGTGAGGGGTGACTGCAGCGCACAGCCTGGAAATTTGTGAAGAGCGACCGTGTCACAGAACCCAGAAATCGTTGCTAGCCAACCGTGAAATACAGACCGGACTTCGGCGCAGGGAGATTGCGACACACAACCCGGACCTCAGAGCGGGGCGTCCGTGACACAGAGTCCAGATCTCAGCGCAGGGTGACTGTGGCACACAGCTCGGTACTCATCGCTAGCTGACCATGGAACACAGCTCAGACCTTGGTGCAGGGCGACCATGTCACACGGCCCGGACCTTGGTGCAGGGCGACCACGGCACACAATCTGAACATCAGTGATGGGCGACCACCGCACACAGTTTCGAAACTCGTCGCTAGGCACCCACGGAACACAGCCCGGACCTTGGCGTAGGGTGACCATGGCACACTCCCAGACCTCGGTGCAGGGCGAATGCGGCACACAGTCCAAACTTCTGTGAAGGGCGACCACGGCACACAGCCTGGACCTCGGCACAGGGTGACCGCAGCACACAGCCTGGACCTCCACATACGTCGACCGCGGCACACAGCCTGAACATCAGTGAAGGGTGACCGCGGCACACAGTCCGGAACTCGTCGCTAGCAAACCGCAGAACACAGCCCGGAACTTGGCGCAGGGCGACCGTGGCACACAGCCCGGACCTCTGCAGAAGGCTACCGCAGCACACAGCCTGGATCTCGGCACAAGGTGACAGTGGCACACAGCATGGACCTCGGCACAGAGTGACCACGGTACAGAGCCCGGAACTCTTCACAAGCCAAGGGTGAAACACACCCCAACCTCGAACCAGGGCAACCACTGCACACAGGCTGGACCTCAGTGCAGGGCGACCGTGGCACACAGCCTGGAACTCAGAGCAGGGTGACAGCAGCACACAGCCCCAACATCTGCAGAAGGCTACCATGGCACACAGCCCGGATCTCGGCACAAGGTGACAGTGGCACACAGCACAGACCTAGGTGCACAGTGACCGCGGTACAGAGCCCGGAATTCTTCACAAGCCGTGGGCAGAATNTGCAGAAGGCTACCATGGCACACAGCCCGGATCTCGGCACAAGGTGACAGTGGCACACAGCACAGACCTAGGTGCACAGTGACCGCGGTACAGAGCCCGGAATTCTTCACAAGCCGTGGGCAGAATGAACCGCGACCTCGGCGAAAGGCGACCCTGGCACACAGCACGGACTTCAGCAGATGGCGACCACTGCATACAGCCCGACCATTGGTGCAGGGCGACCGTGGCACACAGGATGGACCTCGGCGCTGGGTGACCATGGCACACAGCTCGGACGTCATCGCAGGGAGACCACGGTAAACAGCCCGAACATCAGTGAAGGGCGACCGTGGCACACATCCCAGAAATCTGTGAACGGTGACCGCGGCAAAGAGCATGGAAGTCATTGCTAGCCGACCATGGAACACAGCCCGGACACCGGCTCAGGGTGAACGCTGCACACAGGCCGGACCTCGGGCAGGGTGACCGCGGCACACAGGCCAGACCTCAGCGCAGGGTGACCGCGGCACACAGCCCGGACCTCTGCAGAAGGCTACCGCGACACACAGCTCAAACCAAGGCATAGGGTGACCGTGGCACACAGGCCAGACCTCCGTGCAGGCTGACCGCAGCACACATGCCGGACCTCGGTGCAGGGCAACTGCGGCACACAGCCCAGACTTCTGTGCAGGGCGATCGCGGCACAAAGCCCAAACATCTGTGAAGGGCGACCACGGCACACAGACCGGAACTCGTCGCTAGCCAACCGCGGAACACATCCCAGACCTCGGTGCAGGGCGACCGCAGCACACAGGCCGGACATCAGTGCAGGGCGACCGAAGCACACAGCCCGGACATCCATGCAGCGCAACCTCGGCAAAAAGCCCAGACCTCTGCAGAAGGCTACCGTGGCAAACAGCCTGGACTTCGGCACAGGGTGACAGTGTCACACAGCCTGGTAATCGGCACATGGTGACGACGGCACACAGTCTGGACCTCCCCACCGGGCTACCCTGGCACACAGCAGGTACCTCGGCAGATAGCGACCGTGCCACACAGTCCTGACCTCAGAGAAGAGCAAAAACGGCACAGAGCCTGGAACACGTGCCTAGCCGACCGCGGAACACAGCCCGGACCACGGGNGACCTCCCCACCGGGCTACCCTGGCACACAGCAGGTACCTCGGCAGATAGCGACCGTGCCACACAGTCCTGACCTCAGAGAAGAGCAAAAACGGCACAGAGCCTGGAACACGTGCCTAGCCGACCGCGGAACACAGCCCGGACCACGGGGCAGGTGGAATGTGGCACACAGCCAGGACTTAGGCACAAGGCGACTGCAGCACACAGCCCGGACCTCAGTGCAGGGCGACCGCAGCACACAGCATGGAACTCGGTGAAGGGCAACTGCAGCACACAGCCCAGAACTCGGGGCAGGGCAACTGCATCACACAGGCCAGACCTCGGGCAAGGGCAAGTGTGGCACACAACTTGGAACTCGGTGCAGGGAGAACAAGGCACACAGGCCGGAATTCGGCACAGATTGACCGCGTCACCCAGCCCAGAACTCGGCGCAGGGCGACCGTGGCACACAGCCCAAACCTCTTCAAAGGGCAACCACGGCACACAGCCCGGAACTCATCGCTATCCATCTGCGGAACACATCACAAAACTCGGCGCAGGTCGACCGCAGCACAAAGATGGACCTTGGAGCATGGCAACCGCAGCACAGAGGCCGGAACTCGGCACGGTGCGACCGCAGCACACAGCCCAGACCTCGGCACAGGGTGACCTCGGCACAGAGCCTGGACATCTGCAGAAGGCTACTGCGGCACACAGCCCGGACTTTGGCGCAGGGTGACCGTGGCACACAGCATGGACTCGGTGCAGAGGGACCGAGGCACAGAGCTGGGAACTCGTCGCAACCCAAGGGTGGAACACAGCTTAGATCTCAGTGCAGGGAGACCACGGCACACAGCCCAAACCTCTGTGCAGAGAGAACCTGGCACACAGCATGGACCTCGGCAGATGGCGACAGCAGCACACAGCCCGGACCTCGGAAGTAGAGCAAACACGGCCCAGAGACCGGAACTCGTCCTTAGCCGACCGCAGAACACAGCCCAGACCATTGTGCAGGGCAACTGCGGCACACAGCCCAGACCTCTTCACAGGGCGATCGCGGCACACAGCCTGGACTTCAGCACAGGGCGACCGCGGCAGACATCCCAAAGTTCAGTGAAGGGTGAACGTGGGACACAGCCCAGAAATCTGTGAAGGGTGACCAAGGCACACATCCCGGAACTTGTTGCTAGCCAACCGTGGAACACATCCCAGACTTCAGCGCAGGATGACCGTGGCACACAGCCCGGACCTCGGCAAAGGGCAACAGTGGCACACAGCCCAGAATGCAATGCAGGGCAACCGAGGCACAAAACCCGGAACTCGGCACGTGCGAAGACGGCACAAAGCCCGGAACTCAGCGCATGTCGACCGCGGCACACAGGCTGGACCTCGGGACAGGGCAACCGTGGCACATAGCCCGGACCTTGGCGCAGGGCGACTGCGGCACACAGCCTGGACCTTGGTGCAGGACGACTGCCGAACACAGCCCGGACATCTGCAGAAGGCTACCGCGGCACACAGCCTGGATCTCGGCACAGGGTGACAGTGCCACACAGCACGGACCTCGGTGCACAGCGACCGTGATACAGAGCCAGGAACTCTTTGCAAGCCGAGGGCAGAATATTCCCCAACTTCAGCCCAGGGCGACCCTGGCACACAGCACAGACTTCAGCAGATGGTGACCACTGCACACAGCCCGAACCTTGGCGCAGGGCGACCACAACACACAGACAGGTCCTCATCGCAGGGCGACCACGGCACACAGCCCGGATCTCCATGCAGGGCGACCCTGGCACACAGCACGGACCTCAGCAGATGGCGACCGTGGTGCAAAGCCCGAACCTCAGAGGAGAGCGAACAGGGCACAGAGCCCAGAACTCGTCCCAAATCAACCGCAGAACACAGCCCAAACCTTGGTGCAGGACGACTGCAGAACACAGCCCGGACATCTGCAGAAGGCTACCGCGGCACACAGCCCGGATCTCGGCACAGGGTGACAGTGCCACACAGCATGGACCTCGGTACACAGCGACCGTGATACAGAGCCAGGAACTCTTTGCAAGCCGAGGGTGGAATACTCCCCGACCTCAGCCCAGGGCGACCCTGGCACACAGCACAGACTTCA
>SJYV01055415.1:131341-146710 GCA_006410875.1 Neotragus pygmaeus
CCGCGGCACACAGCCCGGATCTCGGCACAGGGTGACAGTGCCACACAGCATGGACCTCGGTACACAGCGACCGTGATACAGAGCCAGGAACTCTTTGCAAGCCGAGGGTGGAATACTCCCCGACCTCAGCCCAGGGCGACCCTGGCACACAGCACAGACTTCAGCATATGGCGACCACTGCACACAGCCCAATCCTTGGCGCAGGGCGGCCACAGCACACAGCCCGGACCTCGGAGCAGGGGGACCACGGTACACAGCCACAACATCAGTGAAGGGCAACCGCAGCACACAGTCCAGAACTTGTCGCTAGCTGACCATGGAACACAGCCCCGACCTTGGCGCAGGGCATGCACGAAACACAGCCTGGTCCTCGTCGCAGGGCGACCGTGGCACACAGCCCGGATCTCCGTGCAGGGCGACCCTGGCACACAGCACGGACCTAGGCAGATGGCGACCACGGTGCAAAGCCCGAACCTCGGAGGAGAGTGAACGGGGCACAGAGCCCGGAACTCGTCCCATATCAACCGCGGAACACAGCCCGGACCACCGCACAGGGTGACCGTGGCACACAGCCCGGACCTCGGTGTAGGGCGCCCGTGGCACACAGCCAGGACCACTGCAGAAGACAACTGCAGCACACAGCCCGGACTTCGGCAAGGACAACCGTGGCAAAGAGTCCGGACCTTGGCGCAGATCAACCGGGGCACAGAACCCACAACTTATCGCAAGTTGAGGGCTGAACACAGCCCGGATCTCAAGCAGGGCGACCGTGGCACACAGCCCAAATATCAGTGAAGGGTGACCGCAGCACACAGTCTGGAATTCATCCCTAGCTGACCGCGGAACACAGCCCGGACCATGGCACAGGGCGACCGCAGCACACAGCCTGGACCGTGGTGCAGGGCATCCACGGAACACAGGCCGGACCTCAGCACAGGGTGAACGTAGAATGCAGCCAGGTCCTCGGCGCAGGGTGACTGCAGCACACAGCCTGGACATATGCAGAAGGCCACTGCTGCACACAGCCTGGACATCTGCAGAAGGCTACCGCAGCACACAGCGCAGAGCTCGGCACAGGGCAACAGTGGCACAAAGCACGGACCTCATCGCAGAGCGACCTCGTTACAGAGCCCGGAACTCGTCGTATGCCAAGGGCGGAACACACCCCGATCTTGGCCCAGGGCGACTGCGGCACACAGCCCGGACATAGGCGCAGGGTGACCAAGGCACACAGCACGGACATCTGCACAGTGCAACTGCGGCACACAGCCCGGACCGCGATGCAGGTCAACCGTGGCCCATATCCCAGAAATATGCAGAAGGCTGCCGCAGCACACAGCCCGGATATCGGCACAAGGGGACAGTGGCACACAGCACGGACCTCGACACAGAGGGACTGCAGTACAGAGCCCGGAACTCGTCGCAAGGCAAGGGTGGAAAACACCCCGACCTCTGCCCAGGGAGACCCTGGCACACAGCACGAACTTCGGCAGATGGTCACCACTGCACACAGCACGGACCTCAGTGCAGTGCGACCACGGCACACAGCCTGGACCTCAGTGCAGTGTGACCATGGCACACAGGCTAGACCTCGGCCCAGGGTGACCGTGGCACATAGCCCGGACCTTGGCATAGGGCGACTGCGGCACACAGCCCGGACTTCGGCACAGGACAACTGCGGCACACAGACCAGACATCTGCAGAAGGCTACCGCAGCACACAGCCCGGATCTCGGCACAGGGCGACAGTGGCACATAGCACGGACCTCGGCGCTGAGTGACCGCAGTACAGAGACCGGAACTGTTCGCAAGCCAAAGGCGGAATACACCCCGACCTCGGCCCATGGTGACCTTGGCACACAGCATGGACTTCGGCAGATGGTGACCACTGCACACAGCCTGAACCTCAACATAGGGGGACCGCAGCACACACGCCGGACCTCGGCGCTGGGCGACCGCGGCACACAGCTCGGACCTTGGCGCAGGGTGACCACGGCACACAGGCCCAACATCAGTGAATGGCAACCGCAGCACACAGTGCGGACTCATCACTAGCCAACCATGGAACACAGCGTGGATTTCGGCGCAGGGTGACCTTGGCACACAGCCTGGACCTCTGCAGAAGGGTACTGCAGCACACAACCCGGACTTCGGCACAGGAGGACCGTGGCACACAGCATGGACCTCGGTGCAGAGTGACCGTGGCACAGAGCGGGGAACTCGTCCTAACCAAGGGTGGAACACAGCAGGACCTCGACACAGGGTGACCGTGGCACACAGCCCGGATTTCCATGAAGGGTGAACCTGGCACACAGCACCAACCTCGGCAGATGGTGACTGGGGCACCCAGCCCGGACCACGGAATTAGTGTGAACCCGGCACAGAGCCTGGAACTCGTCCCTAGCCAACCACGGAACACAGCCCGGACCATGGCACAGGGTGACCGCGGCACACAGCCTGGACCTCTGCAAAAGGCTACCGCAGCACACAGCCCGGAATTCGGCAAGGACGACCATGGCAAACAGTCTGGACCTCGGCGCAGATCGACCTGGGCACAGAACCCAGAACTTGTCTCAAGTTGAGGGCTGAACACAGCCCGGACCTCGAGCAGGGCGATCGTGGAACATAGCCCAAATATCAGTGAAGGGCGACCGTAGCACACAATCTGGAATTCATCCCTAGCAGACCGCGGAACACAGCCTGGACCACGGCACAGGGCGACCGCAACACACAGCCCGGACCATGGTGCAGGGCGTCCACGGAACACAGGCCGGACCTCGGCACAGGGTGAATGCAGAATGCAGCCCGGTCCTCGGCGCAGGGCGACCACAGAACACAGCCTGGACCTCGGCGCAGGGTGACCACGGCACACAGCCTGGACATATGCAGAAGGCCACTGCGGCACAAAGCCTGGATATCTGCAGAAGGCTACCACGGCACACAGCCCGGAGCTCGGCACAGGGTGACAGTGGCACAAAGCACAGAGCTCATCGCAGAGCGACCTCATTACAGAGCCCGGAACTCGTCGTATGCCAAGGGCGGAACACACCCCGACCTTGGCCCAGGGCGATCCTGGCACACAGCACAGACTTTGGCAGATGGCAAATAGGGCACACAGCCTGGAACTCAGCACAGGGTGACCGTGGCACACAGCCCAAACCTCAGTGAAGGGTGACCGTGGCAAACAGCCCGAACATCAGTGAAGGGTGACTGCAGTAGACAGTCCGGAACTCTTAACTAGCCGACCACGGAACACATCCCAGACCTCGGCACGTGGTGACCATGGTACACAGCACGGAACTCGGTGCAGGGTGACCGCAGCACAGAGCCAGGAGGTCGTCGCAAGCCGAAGGCGGAACACAGCCCAGACCTCGGCGCAGGGTGACCGCGGCACACAGGCCAGACCTCGGCACAGGGCAGCCGCGGCACATAGCCCGGACCTATGTGCAGGGCGACCTCAGCACACAGCCCGGAACTCTGCAGAAGGCTACCACGGCACACAGCCTAGACCTCGGCACAGGTTGACCTTGGCACACAGCACGGATTTCGGCGCAGAGCGACCACGGCACAGAGCTGGGGACTCGTCACAAGCCAAGGGCGGAACACTGCCCTGACCTCAGCACAGGGTGACCAAGGCTCACATCCCAGATCTCCATGCAGGGCGACTGTGGCACACAGCACAGACCTCGGCAAATGGCGACCACGGCACAAAACCCGATCCTCGGAGGAGAGCGAATGGGGCACAGAGCCCAGAACTAGTTCCTAGCCTACCCCAGAACACAGCCCGCACAATGGCGCAGGGCGACCGCGGCACATAGCCCGGACCTCGGCGCAGGGTGACCGTGGCCCACAGGCCGGACCTCAGCACAGGGTGACTGTGGCACACAGCCCGGACTTTTGCAGAAGGCTACCGTGACACACAGCCTGGATCTTGGCACAAGGCGACAGTGGCACACAGCACGAACCTTGGCACAGAGCGACCATGGACAGAGCCCGGAACTCGTCACAAGCCGAGATTGGAACACACCCCAACCTCGGCGCAGGGTGACCACTGAACACAGATTGGACCTCGGCGCAGAGCAACCGCGGCACACAGCCCAGACTTCGGTGCAGGGTGGCCGTGGCACACAGCCCGGATATCTGCAGAAGGCTACCGTGGCACACAGCCCGGATCTCAGCACAAGGCGACAGAGGCACACAGCACGGAACTCGGCGCAGAGCGACCGCCGTACAGAGCCCGGAATTCTTCGCATGCCGCGGGCGAAATACACCCCTACATTGACCAAGGGCGACCCTGGCACACAGCACGGACTTCGGCAGATGCTGACCACTGCACACAGCCCGAAGCTTGGTGGAGGGCGACCACGGCACACAGCCCGAACTTCAGTGACGGGAGACCGCAGCACACAGCCTGGAAATCTGTGAAGGGCAACGTGGCACAAAGCATGGAAATATTCACTAGCCAACCGCAGAACACAGCCTGGACCTTGGCGCAGGGCGACTGTGGCACAGAGCCAGGAATCGTCTCAAGCCGAGGGCGGCACACAGCCCGGAAATTGGTGCAGGGTGACCGCAGCACACAGCCCAAACCTCCCCGCAGGGCGACACTAGCACACAGCATGGATCTCAGCAGATGGCGACCACGACACACACCAGACCCTGGAGGAGAGCGAACACGTCACAGAGCCCTGAATTCATCCCTAGCCAACCGCTGAACACAGCCTGGACCACAGTGCAGCATGAATGTAGCACACAGCCCGGACCTCGGCACAGGGCGACCGCGGCACACAGCCCGGACCTCGGCGCAGTGCGACCACTGCACACAGCCCGAACTTCAGTGAAGGGCGACCGTGGCACACAGCCTGGAAATCCATGAAAGGCGATGGTGACACAGAGCCCGGAACTCATCGCTAGCCGACCGTGGCACACAGCCCGGACTTCAGCAATGGGTGACCGTGGCACACATTCTGGACATCAGTGCAGAATGACCGTGGTACAGAGCACGGAATTTGTTGCAATCCGAAGGCTGAACACAGCCCAGACCTTGGCGCAGGGTGACTGAGGCACACAGGACGGACCTCGGCACAGGGCTACCGCGGCACACAGCCCAAACCTCAGTGAAGGGCGACTGCAGCACATAGTCCGGAACTCGTCCCTAGCTGACCACAGAACACAGCCCTGACCTCGGCGCAAGGCGACGTGGCACACTGCCCGAATATCAGTGAAGGTCAACCACAGCAAACAGTCTGGAACTCATCGCTAGCCAACCGCGGAACACAGCCCGGACCTTGGCACAGGGCCACCGTGGCACACAGTCTGGACTTCGGCGCAGGGTGACCGCGGCACACTGCCCAGACCTTGGCACAGGGCGATCTCAGCACACAGCCCGGACCATGGAGGAGAGCGAACGCGGCACAGAGCCCGGAACTCGTCCCTAGCTGACCACGGAACACAGCCCGGACCACAGTGCAGGGTGAATGCAGCACACAGCACAGACCTCGGCGCAGGGTGACCGCAGCACACAGCCCCAACATCTGGAGAAAGCTACCTTGGCACACAGCCCAGATCTCNTCTTTACAGCATCAGACCTTGCTTCTGTCACCAGTCACATCCACAGCCAGGTATTGTTTTTTTCTTTGGCTCCATCCCTTCATTTTCTCTAGAGTTATTTCTTCGCTGATCTCCAGTAGCATATTGGGAACCTACTGACCTGGGGAGTTTCTCTTTCAGTATCCTGTCATTTTGCCTTTTCATATTGTTCATGGGGTTCTCAAGGCAAGAATACTGAAGTGGTTTGCCATTCTCTTCTCCAGTGGACCACATTCTGTCAGACCTCTCCACCATGACCTGCCCATCTTGGGTTGCCCCACAGGCATGGCTTAGTTTCATTGGGTTAGACAAGGCTGTGATCCTAGTGTGATCAGATTGACTAGTTTTCTGTGAGTATCGTTTCAGTGTGTCTGCCCTCTGATGCCCTCTTGCAACACCTACCATCTTACTTGGGTTTCTCTTACCTTGGNCAGGCATGGCTTAGTTTCATTGGGTTAGACAAGGCTGTGATCCTAGTGTGATCAGATTGACTAGTTTTCTGTGAGTATCGTTTCAGTGTGTCTGCCCTCTGATGCCCTGTTGCAATACGTTTAACATAATGCAATTTTCTGAGGACAAAAACAACGCTCTGCCTATCATTGTCAGAATTCAAAAGGACTTTTGAGACAAAGACTTTCTCACAGTGAGATAGCTGGCTTACAGACTCACCTGTACTTATTTTATCAGTTTTTAAATGTCTAATTGCAATAAGCATAATCTATTGGGTTGGCCAAAAAGTTTGCGTTTTACTGTAAAGTGGCATGTAAAAGCCCAAATGGGACTTTTTGGCCAAACTAGTATACCAGGCCCTTGAGAAACAACCTCAATTTTGGCAAATATGCCTCATATTTTCTTTTACAAAATCATAATAGGCATAATAAAAATCCCACATTGGCTTCTGACTAATAATTAGAGAGACACATATACCATATAGCCTGGCCAAAGTTTATTTATACCTACTGTCCAGATATAATTATTGCACCCTTTTCACTCAGAAAAAGTTTCAAGTTGTGTAGAATTAATTAAAATATTAATTTAAGCTATTACAGTACAGTATGAAAAATGCTGTAAACTCTTTACAGGATAATTAACAAGGAATTGCAAAAGTCAGTGCCCCAAGATTTGGAAGATGTAAAGATTACAGTAACATCTCATTGACTTTGCTGTATTGCTTATGTAAAAAGCAAATGAATCTTAACAATAAATTGTGGATTATAAAAATTTTAATAAGATGGCAGACTCAGTTGAAAACACTCTCCAGGTAGTTATCTAATCTGGAACAAATGTAACCCAGCACTTGTTTTGTAGCTATTGATCTGGCAAATGCCTATTCTCCTCTAGACGCATTTCCATGCATCACCCTAGTCTGCTGTCAACTGACTAGAATAACAGTATTATTTCAAAGTCTTGCCTCAGGACCATGCCAGCTCTTCTGTTCTTGTCTATAATTTCTCCAGTGCTATCTGATGTCTAATCTGTGGATTATGTCAGTTTATAATAATGTAAGTAAAAGCTTGGTTTCAACTTGTATACTTATTGTGGGGCAGTAAAAAGAATTTTCAAATTGCCATTGTACAATGGACCTTACTTTGAGTACCACTGATCAAGTTCACCAAGAACTTAATTGTAACCCATGGAAAATCACAGTGGTCAATTAAATTCATGGTATCGTGCTGACTGGATCTAATTTAAAAAAAAATAAAGAAACTAGCAAGTCTATAAGATGCATGTGTCTTACCAGTGGTATTCATCTTAGATAATGGGAGAGAAACTCATTAATAATAAGGGTCATAAATCTAAGACCTTGGTGAAATTTCTGTCTAGAGGTCTTGACCTGTACAGTATAGACCTTCCAAAATAACAATTTGTTATATCTTGCATTATGACTCAGAAAGAGAGGAACAATTCTTAAAGGGGCTTTTTCAATTTTAGAGGTAATAAAAAATCATATACAATTGTGTTTTCATGGATCATTAATGAGTTAGCCATAAAGTTGCCATTTTGAGTAGGGCTCAGAGCAAGAGAAGATTCTGCAGCAATTTCAGGCTGCTATGAAAGCTATTCTATTATTTTTCCCTCATGACAAAACAGATCCAAATATATTCTTTGTATCCTTGACAAGCAGAATATTCTATAGAGCCAATTTAGAGCCTTTATAAGAGAATCACTAAACTGACTTCAAGAATTTTGGAGAAAGACCATGCTCTTTTCTTTCTAGTTTTGAGAAACAAGTCTTGTGTTATTATTGGAATTTAATAGAAAATAAATGTTGATCATACACTCAAGTAAATTTCTGATTATAATTTGTACTCTGTTTGATCCAGCATGTTATAAAAATCATTTCTGCATAAGTGTAACCCAGAATCAATTAGAAATAGGTTATTACATGATCAGGCTTGAATAGCTCTTCATGATAAAAATAAATTCCAGATGCATATGGCTCAGCTTCCAGTGCATGTGATCTTCTTACATTTCTTCTTAACTTCATTCCACAGCAGTGAATCCATGAACACTTTCTCAATACTCATGGATTTATGAAGAGAAAAAACAGATACTTGATTACAGGTGGTGTTGCTTAATATGCAACATTAATGGAAACATTTTGTGCAGCATTAACATTCTGATAGTCTTCCTGATACTGCCTGGTACAGCTTAGTAATGCCTAAGCTCTCCTTAAGCAGAACTTTGAGTCTTGCATTTGATTGTTCCATTTTGACCAAAAAGAGTGTAAACTCTCAGTGATGCAAGGGCAATGTTCAAGACTTTGAAGTTGTTAGGATCTTAGAAAGATCGCAATTGAATGATGATTGACTTGGAGATCCAAAAAGAGAATATGTGGCTGGACATCTTCAAAGGTGTAGAGTGAGAAGATGCTTGTGTTATATTGGTGTTTATCAATGAATATCCGCTGCAGAGTCAACCTTTAATAATCTGGAGAACAAGACTATATGATCTATGCATATCAGTTATTCTCTTTAATTTGCTTTGTGCACAATGGGCCCTTGTACAAAGTAGCCATGACTAGCCATTTGGAGGCTAAACATGAGCTCAGCAGTATAAAACATTTTCCTCGCTAAGGTTGATCTTATTGCAATTACTAATGAGTAAGCCTATCAAACCTGAGATGATTTCTTGACCCCTGATATAGAGGAAGTATTCTTCCTCTAAGAAGAGGGACTAGTCACCAGAAGAGCAAAATAATGACACCAGGCCCCTTTCTTGAATAGGCAATCATTTGCCCTCCCTGTAATATTCCCTTTAATTCTGAGTATGGATTTGCTTTCTTACCTTAAATGATTCAACACTGTTATCTGTAGACTTGTAGAATGCCTTATCCAGAGTCATGGTACTCATGTTCTTGAAGAAATATATTTCACAGCAAAACGTATGCAGCAATGTGCTCAAGCCCATGGATTATACTGGTCTCCCGGCACAGTGCATTGATAGGGAACTGACCTAATATTATTAGTATGACATAATATTCTCTGTAAGANATTTGTACTCTGTTTGATCCAGCATGTTATAAAAATCATTTCTGCATAAGTGTAACCCAGAATCAATTAGAAATAGGTTATTACATGATCAGGCTTGAATAGCTCTTCATGATAAAAATAAATTCCAGATGCATATGGCTCAGCTTCCAGTGCATGTGATCTTCTTACATTTCTTCTTAACTTCATTCCACAGCAGTGAATCCATGAACACTTTCTCAATACTCATGGATTTATGAAGAGAAAAAACAGATACTTGATTACAGGTGGTGTTGCTTAATATGCAACATTAATGGAAACATTTTGTGCAGCATTAACATTCTGATAGTCTTCCTGATACTGCCTGGTACAGCTTAGTAATGCCTAAGCTCTCCTTAAGCAGAACTTTGAGTCTTGCATTTGATTGTTCCATTTTGACCAAAAAGAGTGTAAACTCTCAGTGATGCAAGGGCAATGTTCAAGACTTTGAAGTTGTTAGGATCTTAGAAAGATCGCAATTGAATGATGATTGACTTGGAGATCCAAAAAGAAAATATGTGGCTGGACATCTTCAAAGGTGTAGAGTGAGAAGATGCTTGTGTTATATTGGTGTTTATCAATGAATATCCGCTGCAGAGTCAACCTTTAATAATCTGGAGAACAAGACTATATGATCTATGCATATCAGTTATTCTCTTTAATTTGCTTTGTGCACAATGGGCCCTTGTACAAAGTAGCCATGACTAGCCATTTGGAGGCTAAACATGAGCTCAGCAGTATAAAACATTTTCCTCGCTAAGGTTGATCTTATTGCAATTACTAATGAGTAAGCCTATCAAACCTGAGATGATTTCTTGACCCCTGATATAGAGGAAGTATTCTTCCTCTAAGAAGAGGGACTAGTCACCAGAAGAGCAAAATAATGACACCAGGCCCCTTTCTTGAATAGGCAATCATTTGCCCTCCCTGTAATATTCCCTTTAATTCTGAGTATGGATTTGCTTTCTTACCTTAAATGATTCAAGACTGTTATCTGTAGACTTGTAGAATGCCTTATCCAGAGTCATGGTACTCATGTTCTTGAAGAAATATATTTCACAGCAAAACGTATGCAGCAATGTGCTCAAGCCCATGGATTATACTGGTCTCCCGGCACAGTGCATTGATAGGGAACTGATCTAATATTATTAGTATGACATAATATTCTCTGTAAGATTAAAGAGCTGTTTACTGGGTGGGTGTTTCTAATATTTTGTGGTGCCAAAAAAAAATAAAAAAAAAAAGCTTGGATACAAAGATGAAGTGGTGGAATTGAGTGTAGCCTTCCTCACTGTTAGACTCTAATACTGCTTCAAATCTTTACTTCCCTTTTCTGCAACTCTGCGCTCCACTGGCTTGTTGTTGTTTAGTTGCTAAGTCATGTCTGACTCTGCAATCCTATGGACTGAGGCACACCAGGCCTGCCTGTCCTTCACTATCTCCTGGAGTTTGCACACTCATGTGCATAGAGTTAACCAGTTGAGAAGTCTTAATTCACAGCAGTAAGACTGTTTCTATCAAGTGATACCAAAATAATTATACTGAATTAGAAGCCGATGTGGCCATGTGGATGTTTTGCTCTTCTCATTTCTGTGAACTGATAGCCAAAGAAAGAGCTAACAGTTATTGCTGAAGATACTGATGTCAATTATCACAGACAGATTGCAAGATAGCTACACAATTGAGACCAAAAGAATATTTTTTGACCTAGGGTTTTTTGTGAGCTTACTCTTAAATGTTAATGAACTCTTACAGGGAGCAATAGGAAGGACCTCTGAGGATTCAGGCCCTTCAGGAATGAAAGTTTGTATCATCCTTCTGTTTTGCCAGACACTGGCCAGCTGAGGTGGTGGCTAAGATTAAAAAAACAATATAAAATGGGCAATAAATAAACCACTGAACCTAAATACGAAAAAGAAAATTATAGTAACTATACATCTTTTCTTCCCTGCTGGTTGTATTCCTAGTAATTAGTTTATATTAACTAATTTTTATGTTTCTATGTTTAATTATTTTTTGTGTACAACTCTATATTTGAGTCTTTAAACTGTGAAGATATTCACAAAGTTTTGTGACTAGACTAAAAGACAAAACGGCCCAAATATTCTTTCATGATTAGTGCACTGAGATGGATACCAAGATACATCTTAAATGAAAAGATGAGAGTGTCTTTGTTCATGTACAGGATACATGGATATTAGTGAGGGAAAGTATGTTACTCTTTAACAAAAGATCAGTATGTTTAACAAGATATGTATGGATATGCTGAATAGGCCGCATATTTAGCTCTTGTCCCTTTGTTGTCGTTCAGTCAGTCAGTCGTGTCCAACTCTGCAACCCCATGAATTGCAGCACGCTAGGCTTCCCTGTCCATCACCATCTCCTGGAGCCTGCTCAAACTCAAGTCCATCAAGTCAATGATGCCATCCAGCCATCTTGTCCTCTGTCGTCCCCTTCTCCTCCTGCCTTCAATCATCCCCAGCATCAGGGTCTCTTAGCTGTGAAAAAAGTCCCTTCAAATCTATTTGGGCATGCCCAAGCAAGGATTCTATAACCTGTTTTTCCCTTATTTCTTTGTCAGCGGCTTTCCATTCGATTCTGGCAGTAGGAGAAACTAGAGGGCAATCTGGATGCAAAGTTTGAGGAGAAGGGACTTTGTGTCTCCACTTCTGCTTGCTGTTCCTTTCAATATTGCCCCCACAGCCGCAGAGGTCAGTGTACCACGTCCAGTTTGTTCTGGACTCTGGAATCAACATCAGTGCACTCTTCAAATGTATCCCTCCTTTAAGACTTAGATGTCCAGGAGGCCCCTCTGAGCTTCTACTCATCTTGTTAGCCAAAGACATGGGAACAATTTCCTGCAGTTTCTAGTTTGGAATTATCTCATTTCTTTGTTTGCTCTCTCAGCTTCTGCACACCTGTGCAAGCAATTTCTTACATTAAATCCTTTATGTTACTTTATGCAATTTCCATTTTACTGAGCTGACCCTGACTAATACATTTAAAATGCATCTTTCAGCCTTACTCAGGAATGAACATAATTACCTAACCTTAGTTGCATCTTGCAAAACTCAGCGACAAAGTACAGCAGTGTCCAGCTAAAAATGTGACCCTAGCTCTGGCAACTTCTTTCCTTTCATTTTACTTTTTCTTTCTTCTATTGGAGATAAATTCAGTTCCAAAGGTATTCTATACTTTTTATTGTCTCTCAAAAGGTTTATAGTCCACAATTTGCAAATATTTAATGCATTTGCCACCTACTGTATTTTTTTCTCAACTCCAATTTATATATACATATATATATATATATATATTCATTATCAAAATAAACTTCTTAACATTGCTTTCACATCAAATGCTATTTACAGAATTATTTCTTGGAATTCCAGAACTGAAATGCAAATTTAGCTGTAACAAATATTTCACTCAGAAACTAAATATCAAATAATGCAATGTCCAATAGAATACATAAAATGTAAATATATTTTCATATATTCCAAGAAAAGGAGAAATGTTATTTCATCAATTACTTTTCTGCAGTCAGCTTAGTTTCCTCTTGTCTTTCTTTGTGTCAGATCATCTTGTTAACACAGTTGAAACCACTGAGAAAGTACGAATTCGGCTGCCAGAGATAACTATACTGCTAGTTAACAGCATAACATACTAGTAGTTCAGAATGATTTGCTAAACTCCAAATTCTAAAGTGATAACTATTTTGTAATACTAACTCCCATTATGGATAGTGCTTTCATTTGCTTCTTAAATACTGTTCAAGAGATGACAAGACCTCTTAGCAAACAGACACATTTTTTGTCTTCTCCATACATTATACTTGTCACACTTAATGAATTTACGCTGCTGCTGCTGCTAAGTCGCTTCAGTGGTGTCTGACTCTGTGTGATCCTATAGACGGCATCCCATCAGGCTCCCCCGTCCCTGGGATTCTCCAGGCAAGAACACTGGAGTGGGTTGCCATTTCCTTTTCCAATGCATGAAAGTGAAAAGTGAAAGTGAAGTCGGTCAGTCAAAACCCCATATACTTAATTATAAAAAAGGAAAATTTAAGATCTAATCATACCACTCTTATAACACAGTTGTGCTATTCTTTCACCCAACTCTCACTTGTAAGAGCTATGTAATTCCCTGTTTCTATATGCTTCTATACTGACAGCAACAAAAGCCATGTCCAAAATGAAAAAAATACAGATGGTACTTACTTAAAACAAAATTAAATCTAACAACACTGAAATGTTGGTAAATGCCACTGGTGATGTTCCAAACTCAAGAGAAACAGCTGGATAATTTAATAATAGGTATTAGAAATATCAGACTTTTATTGTGTATAACAGATGGCCACCTTACACTCTATAAAAATAAATCTCAGGAGAATTTAAAACATAAATGTTAAAAACACCAAAAGCCAGATGAAAGCTCTTAAAAATATATAGGAGAATATCTTTATGACCTTGAATGTGAAAAATGAAAGGAATTCTTAAACACAAAACAGAGAATAAGTGTGCATGCATTTCTGTGTGATATATGTATACATATATAACAAATATGTATCTGACCTATAGGTCAGATAATAAATGCAAAGACATGAGAAAATGCTGTCCGTATTTCACAAACACAGTGATTTGGGACCATACACATTTTTTATTTCCCATTTCCTGTGGTTCAGGAGTCCAGACACAGCTTAGTTGGGTCCCTTACTGAGAGTCTCACAGATCTGCAATCAATTCCAGAAGGGCTGCAATTTCAGCTAGGGACAGGTTGCTGGCAGAAGTCATTTCCTTGAGGCTGTAGAATATGTCCATGGCCACTCACTTCTTCAAAGTCAGCAATGAAGAGAACCTCTGCTGCTTCAGTGCCCCCCACCTTCAGAGTCTCTGAAGATCAAAGGATTCAGCCCCAACAGAAATTATCTTCCATTTGATTAACTTAAAAGTTTAAGGACCTAATTACAATTACAAATCCCTTCACCCTGACATATAACCTTATATCATGGGAGGGATATGACACATGGGAGGGCCGACTGCACTATGCCATTTTATATAAGGAATTGAGCATCCTCGAATTTGAGTGCCGAAGTGGGCCCTGTAAACATTTTAAAATAGATAGACTAAAGAGAACATAATGATGGAGACTATAGTAACAATTCCCTCAAGATACTGAAGGATGGTTATGCACAAAGTCTGGATATCAAGGGGCATGATCTTCTGAACCCATCTCAGAAGTCTACTTATTAGAGTTTCTAAAAACATTTACAACTACTTGTTGTCTAATTAAATTATAATAGTGTATAAACTACATTTCAGTAACATCATTTTATAGGCACGTAGGTAAGAAATATATATACACACATATACACCAAGAACTTAGATAAATATTGCAGCATTCTTTGCAGTAGTGAAAAACAAGGGATAAATGCATAGTGTTATAATAATGGTTAAAATGCTATATACCAACCAAAGAGAATGATTTAAATATAACTAGACACAGATAAAAGAAACAATTTGTGGATTAAAAGAAAGCCACAAAACAATAGAGCATATATTTAAAATTCCCTTGAATGGATTAAAACGGACTTTAAGTCTAAATTATCAAATTCATGTTTAGTGTTTACTTTTGAGAAAGATATACTAAATGAACTTGAGAGTGTGGCTTACAATGAAAATATTCTGGTTGTGTTTTATGTGTTTCATATTTTAAAACATGAAACAAACAATCAAAATGGAAGCATCATCTAATGGTTAGTACATGGACTCTGAAATCAAACAACCTAGTTTCTAACCCAGACTTTAACTCGCTTCATTAATTTGGGCAAGTTAAAAACATTGTAAAATAGATAGACTAAATAGAACATAATGATGGAGACTGTAATAACAACATTGCATGGTTGGAATAAACCTTTTATTTTTATTTTCATGAAATAATGATTATCAATTTGTATTGGTGTGTATCAATATTTGATACAATATTTGAATTTATATTCTTTTAAATTTAATAAAATTTTAAAGACATAAAATATAAGGTAATAAAAATTTCTTTATTAACATAACATTCTAAAATTTAACCTAACTGAGAACAGAAATATTTTTCTAAATGTACTGTTAAATTATTAAACATCTTTAAAAATAACTTTCTATATCTTGTATAAATGTACTGGTCACCTCACTGACCTCATGACAACATTTTTGGTTTGCTAATATTAATATTAAAAATATGTGACAATACATAGCATAACAATTCAATAATTTCCCATTATTATT
>SJYV01055418.1:0-11104 GCA_006410875.1 Neotragus pygmaeus
CATCACACCCGTCTAGGTTTTTACGGAGCCCTGGTTTGAGTTCCCTGAGTCACACAGCAAACTTCAATCTCCAGGATATATTGTTAAGGGGAAAATGGAAGATACAGCTGTATATGTATTGCAATTTCTTACTTTTGGTGAAAAAGTAGGATAAAAATCTATATGTATTTGCTTGTGTATTCATAAACTCTGGAAAGATACCTAAGAAATAAAGAACAGTGGTTACCTGACGGGGAGACAGTACCTTTGAGACCTGGGCAGATGAGAGAGAACTTATCAATGTATACCTTTATAAAGATATACTTTTGGTAGTTGAATTATTCAATATTTTATCACGTCTCCATCTAGTCTAACCAAGGCAATATAAAATTGAATCCAGATATAGGGCTAAAATCTGGCATCCAAATCCAGATTTTAAATCGACATTCCACGTTCAAATTTCGATTCAGATACTATCCTTACCTCCACAGAGGAGAGAGAAAATCCCTCATCCACATGTTCATCAGTGTCCAGCACCCTTAACATTATGCAAACTCCATGCAGACCCCATTGAGTTCTCTGTATTCTCATCCACATCTGTTTCTGACTGCTCCTCTCCTGTCTTAGGTTATAATCAAAGAAAGAACAGATGTCAGAAGCACCCTAAACCTTTAACTTCTATGAGACACGTCATATACTGGTCTCAGCTCTATGGCGTTGTCCACCCGTCCCAGTCAGATTCCCCCATCTCTTCTTTAGTTCTAGCTTCTACAGCTGAGCGGTCTCATGGAGTCACTCTCCTGGGTTGAACCTTAGGGCATCTTCTATTTGTGTGCGCCAGGGTCATGGGAGCCACCCAGCAGTAGTCAGGAGACAGCGGTAGTCAGATGTTTCAGAGAGAAGCAGAGTTTAAGTGGATGGGGTATGAGCAAGAAGGAAGATGTGAAGGGATCACTGTCGGTGGTGGGACTTCAGAGGAAGAGGCCTGGTGAGAAGGGCTGGACTGGGAGAAAGCCTCAGGCATGTCCTGTGTGTGACGCCACCTTCTTTCTCTTCCCGGCTCCATACAGATATTCCCGCTCATTTCACAGTCACGCTGGCTGGTGAAGAGTGGGGAGCTGACCGCCCTGGAGTTCAGCGTCTCCCAGGCGCTGCGGAGGAAGCTGACCACCCGCCCAGTGCACCTGCACCTCTTCAACGACTGTCTGTTGCTGTCTCGGCCCCGAGAGTCAGTGACTGGGATGGGAGGCCGGAACACGAGGGGGAAGTGGGATGAGGCGAGAGGGAAGGACTAAAGGGGACAGAGAAGGGTCCTGGTCCTATAGAGGAACCTTCTCAATGGCTTCCCCCATGGAGTCCACGTCATGACTTAGAGAAGAGGAAAAAAGATCCAAAGCCAAAGAGGGAATCCCACTGAATTACATCCTGAGATCACCCGGCAGGACCTCGACCATGTTACATAGACAGGACAAAATGCAGCATATTAGCCTATATCACTTTTTCGAATAAGTCTATGTTATCTCTGGGCTTCCCTGGTGGCTCGTATGGTAAAGAATCTGCCTGCAATGCAGGAGACCTGGGTTCGATCCCTGGGTCAGTAAGATTCCCTGAAGAAGGAAATGGCAACCCACTCCAGTATTCTTGCCTGGAGAATCCTCATGGACAGGGGAGCCTGATGGGCTACAGTCCATAGGGTCGCAAAGAGTCAGACACCACTGAGCAACTAACACACGTTCTGGGCTGGGCTCAGCCTACCAGCTTAGCGATACTTAGCCAGTTCCAGATCCTAACTCTTTGGTCCATAGAAACTTTATATTGGTTCTGTTTCTGCAGCTCGTTATAGTGGTGAGCATCCATTGCCCTGGCTACGTGGTTTGCCAAGCCATTGACAGGCCCCTTCCAGGGGCATACTGACACCATCTTACCATGAGAAGACGAGAATGTACAGGCTGAACATGCTAAGGACAGGGATTTTGAATCATAAAGATAAGCGGGTGGATGAAGTCTGAGCACCCCAGCATCAGGCTGAAAAGCCTTGTGTTTTGCAGGGGTAGCCGATTCCTGGTATTCGACCATGCTCCCTTCTCTGCCGTCCGTGGGGAAAAGTGTGAAATGAAGCTGCATGGAGCTCACAAAAACCTCTTCCGACTCTTCCTGCGGCACAACGCCCAGGGCTCCCAGGCTGAGTTCCTCCTCCGCACAGAGACCCAGTGAGATGGCGCTGCTCAGGGGAGCTGTGGGGAGGGAGGGAAGACAGCCGGGCAAGGAAGAGGGACCAGGGCAGAACACATATCCAGGGAGCATCTACAGACCAGCCTAAACCCAAACTCTTAGAGCTGATAGATGACTTTGAGGAGCCTGGGGGTGGGAGAAGGTGTAAAGTCACTGTTACCATCAAGGCTTAGCATCTGTTATGCTAAGAAGGACAAAGTGCATAATTGGTTTACTGACATCCATGACTGAATGCGTATGAGCCAGAAATTCCTCAGTGCTCAAGGCTGGAGGGTGTATGCATGAATAAGCCATGAATTAGATAAGCACTGGGTGCCTTTAGCTTTCTTTCCTCCCATCTTCCCACCCAGTCCTCTATTGAACAGAAATCCATAGTGTTGAGAACTATGATTGGCTCATCTCTTTAATAATAATAATATTAATAAAATATATTCACACATGCATACAGTGTAAAGAGTATTCAAAATAATGTCTAAAAGTCTGGTACACAGTATCTACCATAATGAACAGTTGTAGCTATTTCAGCTGTTACAGAAGATATAAGAAACCTCCTCTTTGAAAAGTTTGACCTGACACCTAATGGTCTGAGGGTCCTCACATCGTAGACGCTTAACAATTTTGTCCCATTGGAAGACACTTCAGTAATGCCTGCCCTCACTTACAGGACAGAAGGGCTATAGAGGTGCAAAATATCACCAAAGTCAGGTCATCGGATACAGATTCATGTTCTTTGTCTAGGGCTTTGGGTAGCATCTTCCTGGAACAGTGATATTGTCAGCTCTCAGTTACTCCAGCGTGGTTGGAGGCAGAGGCTCAGATAATACAGAAACCTTCAGATAATTACAGAATTAGGCTCAGATCATATTGGGTTGGCCAAAAAGTTCATTTGGAGTTTTCTGTAACATCATATGGAAAAACCCGAACAATCTTTTTGGCCAACCCAGTATTACATAACAACAAAAAAAGAGGTAGGTGCAGCTACCTGACCCAGTTATGATTACAGAATAATTTCATCTCTGAGATCTTTGACTGAAGGAAGGTGGGCAGAGTGTCAAAAAGCATGCAGAGTGATAGAGGGAATCTCAACTGAGCTGAACATTTCACTCAGTAGACTTCCTCAAATGGAAAATCTACATATGCACAATTGACAGTTGACTTTATGCCTCTACTTGAAAGACACAAGATGTCCTTAAGAGGGTAAACTTGGAAAGAGAAAGAGAAATGGTGATAAGACACATGAAAATGTAATTCATGATCCGGTCAAATTTCCATCCAAGCAGAGCCCCACTGATTTTGTCCTAGATATTGCTGAACTAGACAGGTCTTTCCCATGGTCCCTCCGCTTCCCTGTCACCTGCCCCTGTCCTAAATCCCCAGAGCAGCTGCTGAAGCGTGACCTTGCTTTGTTTTCTCAGAAGTGAAAAGCTTCGCTGGATCTCAGCCTTGGCTATGCCGAGGGAGGAGTTGGACCTTCTTGAGTGTTACGGTGGGTTAAAGTCCAAGAGAGAGGGAGAGTTGGTCAGAAGTCTGCTTTGGATGCAGTTTAGGAGGCTGGGTGGTACCAAGATGCATCTGCTTAAAACTGCTCTTGACTGTGGCACTGCTCCCGCCATCCCTCCACCGCATACACTCCTGTCTTGGGAAGTAGTTCACTCGTTTTGAATATTCATCCCTTTAAGTCTATCCTGCTACTTGTTTGCCTAAACTTCACTGACTTGAAGGTCTTGGGAAAATAGGGGGAGAAAGTCCATGTGGAGTGGGGTTTGGGGGGTACAGCAGTATAGTAGATATGTCCCGAGCACCCCTCCCTGTACAGGATGACCTGAGGCCCTGCCTCTACCCTCAGCTTCCAGGCACCCGCAGGCACCGCAGACACACACATTAGGAAGCGTCTGTGTTAAGCCTCATAGTCGTCCTCCGGCAAGGACTCTCTAATTCACATCCAGAGAGGAACTGAACTCAAAGGAACACTGAGCTTTTAATGACTCAGAAGAACAAACAAACACAGGGCACTTTGGAAATGGACGTAGGAGAACTAGGATATAAATGGGGTTCTGTTCCGTGTGCAATCCATCTGCTGCACGTCACTTTCTCAGAAGAGAAAGAAAGCAAGACAATTCTTGCCCCATCGCTGTGATCTTGTGAATGGGAGATACGGACAAGCTAAGTACAGGTAACAGTACATGGTCTATTTATTCTTTAAGAGAACCAGTGGAGTGTGGTAAAGTATAAAGAGCCATAACCCATGTAAGACAGAAGGCTGTGGATCAGGCATACTCTGGGGCTTCTTAATTTTGAACTTCAAAACTTTGGAAATTTCCCCTGGATCACAAAACCACAGAAAATCCAGAATGTCCTTGAGTCATCTTGATCAGCTCTGTCATTTATAGAAAAGGAAGCTGAAACGAAAGGACATTCAGTGCTTAGATTATACCAGGAAGCCCACTGGATAAGTCTCACTTAGTCCCACAACATGTACCATGGAGAAGAATGAAAAATGAGTCTCAGAGTTTACAGTGGAGTTGGAGAGGCAGAACACAAACTTGGAACAATTAGGTAAAAGATAAATGGTTTGTCGTAGACAGTTTTAAAGGAGTTCAGAATCCACTGCAGATGAAAGACACAGGGAAGATTTCAGTGCTTAGCAGAATCTCAATTCTTCGTAACAGTGGTCGCTAAAAGGTGGTCACAACCTGTTTCTCAATTCATCTTCACTAGAGAGAATTTTTGATTCATTTCAATGATGGCATTTCTATCTCCTAATCAACCATCTTGTTCCCTGGGAGAAAATAGAGACTTTTCCAATTGTCTCTCTGTGTGTAACTTTCAACAGTTGAAACTCTCTCTCCTCCAAGTCCTCTCAAGCTACCACCCCTGCCAAGTCCTCCTTCATATTCTAGTTCCTGCCTTTCCTTACCCCTCTCATGCTCTTTTCTTCCAAGACTCCCCACAAGTGCAGTGCCTTCGAGCCTACAAACCCCGAGAGAATGACGAGTTGGCGCTCGAGAAGGCGGACGTGGTGATGGTGACCCAGCAGAGCAGTGATGGTAAAAGAGGAATCCACAGGGGACAGGCTGGGTGTGGAAGGTGGGATGGTGTGGGTGGATGGCCTCATTTCCTAGGGTTGCTCTAACAAAGCGCCACAAGTTGGGTGGCTTAAATGAGTAGAAGTGTATCCTCTCGTGGTTCTGGAGGCCAGAAGTCCAGAGTCAAAGTGCTGGGCTGGCCATGCTCCCTCTGAAGACTCTAGGAAAAGGTCTTTCCTCGCTTCTTCCAGATTTGGTGGCCCCAGCTGGCTTGGCTTTTGGCAGTATCACTCCAAGCTCTGTTTCTTCCTTCTGTGTGTGTCTAAGTGTCCAAATTTCCCTCTTTTAATGAAGATACCAATGATATTGGGCTTCCCAGGTGGGTCAGTGGTAAAGAATCCACCTGCCAATGCAGGAGACCTGGGTTTGATCCCTGGGTCGGGAAGATCCCCTGGAGAAGGAAACGGCAACCCACTCCAGTATTCTTGCCTGGAGAACCCTCATGGACAGAGGAGCCTCATGGGCTACAGTCCATGAGGTCACAAAAGAGTCGGACACAGCTAGCAACTAAACAGCAACAACCAATTATACCGAATGAACGGCACACTCTGCTCAGGTATGACGTCATTTAACCTCACTAATAATACCTGCAACAACTCTGCTCCCAAATAAGACCACATTCGGAGGCTCTTGAGCTTAGTACTTCATCATATATTTTGGGGGAATACAGCTCGCCCATAAGAGTGGAGAAGGCTCAGAAGTGGGCAGCTGCAGACTGTATCAGACCTAGAGCAGCTAGGGTGAGTACATGGAGAGGCTGAATTCCCCAGGCTGGGGACTCTGCAGAGTCTCTAGCCTTCAATTCACAAGTGCGTCCAGGAAGGAGGTCCGGGGGAAATCACTGTGAGTCTTTCCAGGTAATTCTTCTTCCCACCCACCTTGTACCCGTAGGCTGGCTGGAAGGCGTGAGACTGTCCGATGGGGAGCAAGGCTGGTTCCCTCTACAACAAGTGGAGTTCATCTCCAACCCAGAGGTCCGCGCGCGGAACTTGAAGGAAGCCCACCGAGTCAAGACGGCCAAGCTACAGCTGGTGGAGCAGCAGGCCTAGCCGCTTTCTGGGAGGAAACCCCCACACTTAAGGACGAGATGTTCCTGGACAGGGCTGGCCCGGAACACCGTGGTGGAGGCCTTCTGTGCATCAGGAACTAGGCCTTCTGAAGCCCAAGGACAACACCCAGCTGCCAGGAGCTAGTCCCAGGCCTCCTTTTTTTTGTGCTTTGTACTTGGTGCGGGGATTTTGAGGGACTTTGCACTGGACTCTGAGAACCTTTTCTCATAGAAAAAGGGATCCATGGGGCCCAAGCCAAGGAACTTTACTTCTCTTACCCTGCAGCTAAACGCTTTCAGAGTACAGATTCAGAGCTGACCGGAGTTTCCATCACGGCCGTGTGTTAAACAGAATCTGGAGCGAGATGTGTAAGGAAGATGGACAAATCAGATGGGAGGGTTAACCCAGTGACCTTTTAAGGTTTCTTCCAACCCTGGAGATATCCTGTAATTACTGGGCAAGGTCAGTGCCTGGGTCTCTGGGGTCTATGTGAGGTGATACGCTCTCACTCTAATAAAGTTGGCACTTCTCTGAGTGTTTTCTCCCCAGACTCTGGAGCACTGAGCGAGGTTCAGAGCATGGGATCCCATGGTTCAGATGTCATGAAAGACCAGGATGCTGACTGGGTTATAGCAGTGGCCAATTCTTTCTTTGACTGTGGAGAGTTTGGGCAGTTTTTCTGCTTGTTATGGCCTCAGAGTTTGTATCAGGAAGTAGAATGAGTTGATGGGTGATGAAAACTCCAAACCTTTTTTTAACTGAACCCACAAGTTAAGGTCTAAGCTAGTTCAGGTGGATTTGGAACTGTTACTCAGACCCTTCATGGATTTTATATTTTCACTTTAGATACTGGAAGGATGTCATCACTGCTGCTTCATCCTCTGTGTGAGAAAGAGCATGGTGCTGAATCCTAGAATCCAGGTCACAAGACCTAACTTCCAGTTACTGCCTCACCACAACGCAGCCTGCCTACTTCTTGGTTTTNACTTTAGATACTGGAAGGATGTCATCACTGCTGCTTCATCCTCTGTGTGAGAAAGAGCATGGTGCTGAATCCTAGAATCCAGGTCACAAGACCTAACTTCCAGTTACTGCCTCACCACAACGCAGCCTGCCTACTTCTTGGTTTTCTTAAATGTCAAATGCAGAATTAAGCCACGTAACCTCCAGACTCCCATCCGACTCTGTGGTGCATGATTCTCTGTCTCCCATCAGTTTGCCTTTCTCAGGTGGAGAACATCCCCTCTTACATTTTTTTCCTCATGTCGAGTCGTCACACAGCAATGATACAGTCATCTTTTAAGTTGGCACGTTGTGGTCCATCCCTGGACCTTCTACCCCTCAGCTTTACCTCTGGTGGTGGTGGTTTAGTCGCTCAGAAAATGTCCAACTCTTGCGATCCCATGGGCTTTAGCCCGCCAGTCTCATCTGTCCATGAGATTTCCCAGGCAAGAATACTGGAGTGGGTTGCCTCTTCCTTTGCCATGCTTTATCTTTAGAGGGCCTCAGGGTAGAATTGCACTGCAGCTTTATACAAAGGTAAGAATAATACTCTAAATTTGGTCTCATACCCAATTAACTGTGATATGACATGATAGTATCACCTTTGATAACACATTTTATTTACAATCCATCCTAAAATGTAAATTAGCTTACTTAATCTTTAGAAAAGTTATCACTATTAAGTTAATTAAATTCAGAATAATACTAATTTATCCTAAACAGTCTGACAGTGCTAAAAAATCTAAAATAGACATGACTTTGCTACTGCTGCTGCTGCTAAGTCACTTCAGTCGTGTCTGACTCTGTGCGACCCCATAAATGGCAGCCCACCAGGCTCCCCCGTCCCTGGGATTCTCCAGGCAAGAACTCTGGAGTGGGTTGCCATTTCCTTCTCCAATGCAGGAAAGTGAAAAGNTGTCTGTAAAGGAACCACACAGTTTAGGAGAACATTCACTTCAGCCTTCATCTTCCTCCTCTAAACCTCCTCCCCCAGAGGTGACCATTGGCCATATTGTCGTGTATTTTCCTTCCGATCCTTTTCTGGACATTTACGTTTGTCTATTCGCACTCGTATTGGACATATAGGTGATTTGTCTGTGTTTTCACCTTCTCTTTTGTGCTCTATGTATATTCATACTGCCCTGCAGCTTGAGTTTATCACTAGGAGTGTTCCTGGAGAGAATCTCACTGCTTCAGCACAGATAGGTCTACCTCATTCCTTGTAAAATCTGCCTGCTTTTCTACAAGTAGCTGGCTGTCCTACCTACAAGTAGGTAGATGTACAGGTTGTCCCTGCTCCTCACCAGCCATCCCCTCCCTGGCTTGGTCCTTCTTCTCGGGGTCATCTTATCTTTTCCACGTGGCCCTCACTGTACTCGCCCCCACTCTCCCTGGGCAGAATTAAGGCAGGCGATCTCTTGCCCAGAATGCCAAGAAAGCTATTCCTGGAGCACAGGTTAACACCTCTTCCACCAACACAATATTTGAAAACAAACAAAAAGGGTTTTAAAGACTGTAAGGTAGCAGACAGCATAATGCGTGATAGGGAATAAATAATTTTAAAATAATATGCATCTTAGAAACCATATTCCTGATGATTCTGAGCTACCCACACCCTGGAATTCTCTACCATCCTTCCTGCTTCCGTCGAGTGAGCTCAGTGTGTCTTCTTCTGTTCCCACGTGTTTCCCCCCTGAGAACCCTCTGGAGTGCCCCCTTGGCAGCTCGTGTCCTGATGGAGAGCAGGGACTGGGATGCTTATTACGTGCCTCACAACTGCAGTTCACAAGGACTTTCTTACTTTAGTTTCTGTAGCCTTTATAGCCTCAGCCTGACTGCGTTCCAAAGATCTGTGAAATGGTTAGGACCTAAAAAAGGTCATTTTAATGATGCCAAAATGTGAAAAGAAAAAGTTTAAAATTAGTAATTGCTTAATTAAATGCCTACAAAATATCACATTATGTCAGTGAATCAACCATTTCTCCATCCTAAAAGTTCTTTGGGGGCATTTAAAAATGTTTCATAGGATGTGACCCACAAAAGCCTTAAGAGGCCCTGGATCCCATCTGTGCTTTCAAACATTAATTATCCAATAAAACACATAAGCAGCCAGGAACAGGAGACCTCCTTGATGTCACTGCTGCGATGTCACTGGATTGTGACCTCACCAGTGATCCTAGATGACTGGATTCCACCTTCCCTAGGTGTGAAACCTCATAGTAAACATTTCTGCAGTGTAATAGTGTGACTAGAAAAGGATAATCATAGCATCATCTTTGGATTGGACTGATTGTTCTGACACTGCTGTAACCTGGTTGCCTTCTTTGTTGATCCTGCACTGGCCTCTAAGAACCTCTTTATCTAGGCTTCTGTCCAGAGTTGGATTTCTGACGTTTGGGGGTGGGGGTGGAAAGTCACCAGGAGCGGAACCCACCGTGGCAGGACAACAAAGCACAGACTCGACCCTGAAGCGCCAGCTCACTGAGCCGCTGGCTTGATCTCACTGCTTCTCCTCTCCATCTATCCAGGACACTGGAAGGTCTCTGGGGTCTCCCAGCCTCTGCATCTGATCCTATTTTCTCTTAACTTTTGGGGACTAGGGGACCCAGTTAAGAAAGTGTTCTCTAGGCAGGTTCCAAGCCACTGTAGGAAATTTAAGACTTTCAGGAAAGAAACAGGTGCAAATGTCCATTTTGAAGGTGCTAGGCAGCAATTACAGGCCTGGTTTTTATTTTTCTGAACAAAGTGAGGCAAAAAGAGGCATATCCTGGCAGCCACACAAGCCGTGGATTTACTCATGAGGGAGCACCGTGTTTGCTCAGACCACCTTCTGATGTTCTCGCTTGACCTCTTGAGTGAGTGAGTGCCTTGGGGGACTCTGCCATCAGGGCTCCACAGATGCTCTACTGCTTAATTAAAGCAAAGGCTTTACAGGCTGCAGCTGCTGGGGGATGCCGAAGGCTTTGGCTTCAAGAGAGCATCATCACATCTCTTTCTCCTTGCACAGATTTTCTGTGGCTCCTGGTGTTTCTTGGTGTCCAAGAAGGTGTTTTTACATTGTAAATATTATAGTAGCAAAATCATTCCTCAGGTTAAGGATAAGTATTAGAAAATGTGCCAACGGTAAAAGTAAGGAATTAGGAAACAACGTAAACTTTGAATTTACCGTTTTCATTTTGTTCAGTTCAGTTGCTCAGTCGTAACCGACTCTTTGTGACCCCATGACTACAGCACGCCAGGCTTCCCTGTCCATCACCAATTCCTGGAGCTTACTCAAACCCATGTCCATCAAGTCGGTGATGCCATCCAACCATCTCATCCTCTGTCGTTCCCTTCTCCTCCCACCTTCAATATTTCCCAGCATCAGGGTCTTTTCTAAGGAGTCAGTTCTTTGCATCAGGTGGCCAAAGTATTGGAGTTTCAGCTTCAACATCAGTCCTTCCAACGAATATTCAGGACCGATTTCCATTAGGATTGAATGGTTGGATCTCCTTGCAGTCCAAGGGACTCTCAAGAGTCTTCTCCAACATCACAGTTCAAAAGAATCAATTCTTTGGCACTCAGCTTTCTTTATAGTCCAACTCTCACATTCACACATGACCACTGGAAAAACCATAGCTTGGACTAGACAGACTTTTGTTGGAAAAGTAATGTTTCTGCTTTTCAATATGCTGTCTAGGTTGGTCATAGCTTTTATTCCAAGGAGCAACTGTCTTTTAATTTCATGCCTGCAGTCACCATCTGCAGTGATTTTGG
>SJYV01055425.1:0-13988 GCA_006410875.1 Neotragus pygmaeus
GTCTGAGTGAACTCCGGGAGTTGGTGATGGACAGGGAGGCCTAGCGTGCTGTGATTTATGGGGTCTCAAAGAGTCGGACACAACTGAGCAACTGAACTGAACTGAGAGATAATAGTAATATCTACTTTACCAATGTAAGAATTAAGTGAAATATTTAAACAGTACTTAGAACAGTCCTTGGCACAGAGTAAGCTAACCAAGTAATTTAAGTTATCATTAGGGTCTGAGTAAAGCCAGAATTAAAAATATGAGCTTCACCCAGAAGAAAACAAACACTGGTGATTTTGGAGCAGGAGAGTATGGTATATAAGAAAATTAATCTGACGGTCTTGAGAGTGAAGTTCACATCTGTTGCTTATCTCCACTGCTAGGTCACAAATTTCCTGAGCATAGAACTTGTATCAAGTTGTTGATGTGTTATGCTGCTGATCCCACAGCTTTTAGCGCAGAGCTATGCCTAATAAGTAGAATTGAACTGAGTAACTTTAAGGAGGAATTGGACTCCCTGGTAGTCTTGTGATTAAGACAGTGCTCCCAATACAAGGGGCATGGATTCAAGTCCTGGTCAGGGAGTGTGGATCCCACAGGGTGAGATGCAGCTTAAAAAAAAAAAAAGTTAGGAAGTGGAATTTGATGACAACAGGAAGATACAGGAAAATAAAGAAGATCCAAAGGGTGCATGGTTGGAAGAACATGGCTACCATTTTTTTTTAAAAAAGAAAGGTGGAAAAAAATTTAAGACAGTTTGAATTTGAGGTGTGGGTAGTACGTTTAGGTGCAAATGTCTAGCAGATATTTAGAAATGTGAGGCTAAGCTTGGAAGATAAGACAGGGCTATAAATACAAATTTGGGGATCATCTGCCTCTGTGTGTGAAAGTGAAGTTGCTCAGTCATGTCCAACTCTTTGTGACCCCATGAACTGTAGCCTACCAGCTTCCTCCATCCATGGGATTTTCCAGGCAAGAACACTGGAGTGGATTGCCATTTCCTTCTCCAGGAGATCTTCCCGACCCAGGGATTGAACCCAGGTCTCCCACATTGTAGGCAGACGCTTTACCATCTGAGCCACCAGGGAAGTCCCTCAGCATGTGAGTTATTACTATAAGAGTAGATGGAACAGCTAAGAAAGAGAACAAAGGAATAAAAGAAGAGGCCAGAGCAGGACGTGGGAAAAGCCAAATGATTAGAGAAGGTTAGAGTTAGATTCCGGAAGGATCAAAACAGGACTGCAATGAACACTGAGGCAGAGCAGTTAATTTTAGAAATCTACCAAAACACCTCTTCCTCATATTACCTTGGCCTGGCATGGCTCAGCTGGTAAAGAATCTGCCTGCGAATTCAGGAGACCCAAGAGACAAGGGTTCAATCCCTGGGTCAGGAAGATCCCCTAGAGAAGGAAATGACAACCCACTCCAGTATTTTTGCCTGGAAAATTTAATGCACAGAGGAGTCTGGTAGGCTACAGTCCATGAGATCCCAAAGAGTTGGAAACGACTAAGCATACACACATGCAAGTGCGCGCGCATGCACTCTCACACAGAGATACACACACACGCACGAGTGCACCATAAACAAATATTGCAGCTTCCAAAAATCAACGTAGCTTCTAAACAGTCCGGCTTTCCTCTCCTTTCAATGGACTAATTTGAACAGAAACCTTATCATAACAGCTATTTTCTCCTTTTTTCCAGTAAATGTTGAAGCACTCAATATCAAAAATCTGAAATGATTTATTTCATATACTTGAACAGAGCTAAAGTAGGAACTGACATTCCTACAAGGAAACAGTAAAATTTGATGTCAGACAGAGCATATTTTTTTCTTGTCGCAGTAGGAATTTTCTCTTTGTTAAGGTTTACTTTTTTTCACTTCATATTTTCAGTAACTTAATTTGGGCTTGATGGAAACTTTTTTTTGAGGTGAATGACATAATAATAGCTAGAACATTAATTGGCATGTTCAGACAGGGATGAAAAATTATTTGAGGATAATGTAAATTGCAAGTATAGGAAGAGGATGCTTAAATAACCAGAAGAACAAGTACAAACTGCGTTTTTTTTTCCTGCACTCTTAGCAATTGGCACTTGGGTAAATCATGTGAAAGAATCCGGAATGAGAAGTTTCTGACCTATCTGATAGCCTCTAAGAAACGTGTAAGAAGCTTACCTAAGTAATGGTAGATATTTCACAAAGATTTTTTTTTCTTTTTATTTAATGTGAATACATGGAAAACAAAGATATTAGGGTTTGCTTGGGACTATATCCTAAAACCAAAACCCTAAAATTATGGAAATATATTTATTATCTCTTACAATTAACACATTTACTTATGTTATAACCACAAGAGGGCATTAATTCTTAGGAAGAAAAAACAAATGTTTGAAACATAACTTTTCTTTTTTTTTTTTACTTTTCAAATACAAGTATGCTAATCAATTCATACTTGATTCTTATAGATGATCATAAAGAAACACGTTTCACACACACAAAAAGGAATCTAATTTTCTCAAGGGCCACTTAAGCCTCTGATATCCAAATGATTATTTTTAAATCCGTTGCTTCATGACCTTTGTTTCTCAGCCCTGGGTGTTCTTTGGAAGGAATGATGCTAAAGCTGAAACTCCAGTACTTTGGCCACCTCATGCAAAGAGTTGACTCATTGAAAAAGACTCTGATGCTGGGAGGGATTGGGGGGCAGGAGGAGAAGGGGACGACCATGGATGAGATGGCTGGATGGCATCACCGACTTGATGGACGTGAGTCTGAGTGAACTCCAGGAGTTGGTGATGGACAGGGAGGCCTGGCGTGCTGCGATTCATGGGGTCACAAAGAGTCAGACACGACTGAGAGACTGAATTGTTAAATAGTCTAAGTCTACCACATTTTCAACTCACAGTGGCCTTTCATATGATTAATCACCTTCATGGATGTTATAAAATCTAAACTCACCCCACCAGTGTTTGAGATTTCACTTGGCAACTGATCTCCATCCCATTTGCATTAAACTTTCAAGTGTTTACAGTATTTGACATCGAACAAGGCTCTTCCTTATTTTCACAATGCATGTGGAATAGATGCTCATGTTGTGACCAGTGAGATGCTAGAAAACAGAATCATTTTTTAAGAGCACACTTGAACAAAGGAACATATTCCTGTAAAGACAATTTTGGTTTCCTCTTCAACTGTGTAACAATGGGTGTTTGAATTATAAATATCAATTCCACAGACTTATCAGGCTATTTTTTAGATTGGATCATCCCTGTCTCTAACCCCAAAGACATGACATAAAAGAACAGGATAAACATCCAAAAGCTGAGTAGCAAAGAAGGGACTAGTTTTCTCTATCCCAAGGTTCAAATTGAATATGTGAATTCAAAGTAAATGAGCACTTTTCATTGGTAATAATAATAACCCAAATTTATTGACAAATCATTATTTCCCAATGTTTCATTTGCCTTAATTCTACTTTTCTTTCTCTTTCACATAACCCTTTAAGATGAGTATAATATCATCACCATTTAACAGGTGGCAAAAGTGAGGCCCAGGAAGGCTAGGGAACTTGCTAAATTTATAAAACTATTTTAAAAAATTATTGGAGTATAATCGCTTTACAGTGTGGTGTTTGGTTCTGCAGCACAACAAAGCGAATCAGCTACAGGTATCATACATTCCCATCCTCTTGGACCTCCCTCCCGCCACCCTCATCCCACCTTCTAGGTCATCACAGACCACTGAGATGAGCTCCCTGAGCTATAGCAGCTTCCCACCAGCTATCTGTTTTACAATCCGGTCCAAAAATAGGCAGAAGACCTAAATAGACATTTCTCCAGAGAAGACATACAGATGACCAAGAGGCAAATGAAGGGATACAAAACATTGCTAATTATTAGAGAAATACAAATGAAAACCACTATGAGACATCACCTTACACCAGTCAGAATGACCATCATCAAAAAAATCTACAAAGAATAAATGCTAGAGAGGGTGTGGAGAAAAAGGAGCCCTGCACTGCTGGTGGGAAAAAGATTTACAAGGGGCAAGATAGGGGTAGGGAATTTAGATATAAACTACTATGTATAAAATAAGCTACAAGGATATATTGTACATTGTAGGGAATAGAGCTAATATTTTATAATAACTGTAAATGGAGTATAACCTTTAAAATCATGAGTCATTATGCTATACACTTGAAACATATAATACTGTGAATAAACTCTACCTCAATAAAAAATTTATCAGAGATATACAAACTGACACGGTTTATATAAGAAAGGTTAAAGATTTTGATGCAATGGCATATGCAGACATTTGATTCTTTGGGGAAATGGTAGTTATTAGACTTACACACTTGCTCATAGATACGACAGCTTACTTAATAATGATTAGAGATAAAAAGAGAGATGAAAGACCAACACATTCTTTACATGCCAAATAAATTATGAGCTTATGTTTCTAACCCAGGTTAAATATGTTCCTGCACATTAGCTACCAAGGACTTTAAGAATCTAGGATAATCTTTTGAGAACAGAGGTTAATCCAGAGTTCCTTAGAACCATAAAGGTGTCTATGTGGGGGTTACCATAGCTTTAGTTGTCCTGCCTTATTTATCCAGTAATCACTACATCTGACACTGATTTCCTTATGGGAAGGAAGCACTGGAATTAACTCTCAACAGCTAGACAATTGTATGACCATTAATTACTGAGACAGTGAAAATACAAGCAAATAAAGTCAAAATCAGTAGCAGTGGTTGTGGTGGTGCTCATTTCCAAATTATGACTACTAACAAGCCTTAGGTGACACTGATATTAGATGATAGTATTCACAGTGCTCTGTGGTAAACTGGGTGGGAAGGAAATCCCCATAAAAGAGGGGTATGTGTATACATATGACTGATTCATTTTGCTCTACAACACAGAAACTAACATTATAAAGTAACTATACTCTAATAAAAAATTTTTAAAAACCATGATAGTATCCAATTTATGAACGTGGTTTAGAGATATTTTGAGCATTAGGAGCAATTTCCAAAGTGTCTCCTATAAAACTAATATAAACAAATCCTTTCCCTTAAAGTCCATTGATGGGTTATTTTGAATAAGTGGCAGAATCAAGGACTGGAATCTCTAACATTAAGTTATTCTTTAAACATTCTAAAAATTTCAAAGGTTTATGATTCCTTTTGCTAGTTCTCCTAGAACTATAAAAATATGCATTCATCAGTGCAAATCTAACTTGAAAACAAGCAAATAAATAAATGAGCAAACAAAAACCTACAGATCTACCACCTCCCTGGATATCACTGATGTATTTTGGGATCTTCACTAAGAAGTTTTTCAGATGATTGTTCAGTTCCCATCCATAGAGAATAATGGTTTCCTTGAACAAACTTGAGTTAAGCTCCTCTGAGCCATTGGCTAGTCTAGGCTTGGCCTTGGGTCTCTTGTCTTTGTAGAGTCCAGTTTTTGCAAGAATTCTTCTAAATAAGCTTAGACAGACTTTCCCACCCAAATTAATCACTGACTACCAACCTCCAGGTAATAGTTGATCACCCACCCTGGTCTGCCTACAGCAAGAATTCTATTAGTTCAGTTTAGCAAAAACATTGGGCTTCCCTGATGACTCAGCTAGTAAAGAATCTGCCTGCAATACAGGAGACACAGGAGGTGCAGGGTCAATCCCTGGGTCAGAAAGATCCCCTGGAGAAGGAAATGGCAGTCCATTCCAGTATCCTTACCTGAAAAATCCTATGGACAGAGGAGCCTGGCAGGCTACAGTCCAAAGGGTCACAAGGAGTCAGATGCAACTGGGCACACATAGTGAAGAATTACTCTGCAGTCTTAGAAATTTTCCATCTTCTTAGCCCTACCCTGCTCCTTGGCTATAAATCTGCACTTGCCACTGCGGTATTGGGAATGGAGCCCAGTTCTATACTGAGTTCTCTTTCCCCAGTTACATTTCCTGAGTGAAATCTGCTTTGACTGCCTTCACCACCATCCAGTTCTGGTTTTCTGTGACAAATGGATCCATTCCAGTATATGAAATTGATACTGATGATGACTACGGCCCAGGTACTCTTCAGATATCTCCAACTGTCTTTGAATCTATGCCTTAGTTTCTCTCTCTCCAAGTAGGAGATAAAAATTGAATCTCCTTTACTTTGAGGACTAAATGAATTAATACAGGTACAACACTTAGAAGAGCACCTGGCACATACCAAACATTCATGACATGTTATCTACTTATTATTGTTACCAAAATCTATAAGTTGTTTTAAACCTCCAGTGATTTAACCATATGGATATTTCAGTATCATGAAGTCTAATTAAGCTCTACATGCTTGCCCTTCAAACAAAATTTTCAGATACAACATATCCCACAAATAACTCCAAGTAAAGAAGTGGAGATCTGTAAGTGACACATGGAAAATTGTTTTTTGCTCATACATGGGTGGCCCACACCATAAAGAATCTGCGTGCAATGCAGGAGACTGGGGTTCAATCCCTGGGTCAGGAAGATCTCCTGGAGATGGAAATGGCAATCCACTCCAGTATTCTTGCCTGTGGAATTCCATGGACAGAGGAGCCTGGTGGGCTATAGTCCATAGGGTTGCCAAGAGTCAGACACGACTCAACGACTAATACTTTCAAACGTATCAGTATAAGAATACAAATGCATGCTACATATTCACATGTGAATGGATTTTAAATCTTTCAGGGTTTTAAAAAGAAATAGTACCAGAAATATGAAAAGTGAGTCATCAAGAAAAGCAAGGTGGGTATCAATAAATCAACCTATCAGAGACTACAAAAGGAAGGATTAATAATATTCTGTCATATTGAACCATGCCTGACTCTCACTGGACTCCACATAAATTTATCAAGTTGAAATAATCTGAAGATACCAGGCTGTAAATAAGTTTTCCTGGGACTCAACAAATGCTAAGTATTGTTACTATCAGTGAAAAGTGTTGATTCACTTCCAACTTATACATTTGGTATTTGCAACACCTATTAGTTTCAATCAAAGAGTTCTAGGGAAACGTGTTGCACAAATGAATAGATAAGTAAACAAATCAATTAGGTCAGTATCACTGTAATGAGCATCTCTGGTCTTCTGTCTTTCCTCAGTCTAGGGCTGAAATTTCCTTTTTCTCTGCCTGTGTATATCCCCCTCCCCCTTAGTTTTACTTTATTTACTCCCTTTTTTAAATATGTGTGCTGCCTTTCTTTTCCTCTTCAATCTCTCCAAGTATGTAAACAAATTGGCAACCTTTAGCTTAAAAATAGAAGATTGGGAGGTTCAAGAGGGAGGGGACATATGGATACCTTTGGTTAATTCATGTTGATGTATGACAGAAACCAACACAATATTATAAAGCAATTATTTGTCAATTACAAATAAAAAGGATGATTGAATACACATTTTAAGCTTCCTTTTCTTCTCAAAACACCTCTAAAATGAATACACAGATTTATTTTTCCTCCAAAGGCATAAATCCTCAAAGGCAAAGAGACAAATGTCAACAAGATTTGAGAAGCTAGAAACCAGATGGGTGAGCAGTAAATGACTTAACAAATCTGCAAACCCAAAAACCAGTCTGGTTAATGGGGAGGCTCTCAAAGCAACCAATGTACACTACAGCTCCTGGGTATTCAGAAATTGAAGTCACCTGGTACCCCTGAAAGGACTGGGTGAAGGTAGAGCTGACTGGTTGAAAAGTCTGTCTAGAAAGAAAAGAGATACCCTCTTCAATCTCAAAGAAAGGGCTTCCCTAGTGGCTCAGATGGTAAAGTATCTGCCTTCAACGCAGGAGACCTGGGTTTGATCCCTGCATCGGGAAGATGCCCTGAGAAGGAAATGGCAATCCACTCCAGGATTCTTGCCTGGAAAATCCCACAGACAGAGGAGTCTGGCAGGTTATAGTCCATGGGGTCACAAAGAGTCGGACATGGCTGAGCAACTAACAACATCCTTCAGTCTCAATGAAAGAGAGGAAACTGACTCTCTGAATACAATAAACTGGGTAGATTCTCAGGAGTACCAGGCACAGTTAGGAACAAAAATATCAAACCCAAACTTGCTAGACCGAGTGAAAATCTCAACAAATGGTGAGATCCCCAGCCGCTCCCCCGCTCAGATCTCAGAAGAGAGTCAACTAGATATTTACCTTCCAAAGGTAACTGAAAGTCTTTTCAAGGAAATGTAATCAACCTAAGAGGAAAAACCTAATGGTACAGAGGGGTGAGTGATCGACCACCAAAAAACAATGTATAGGAACCCCTATCCCCAAAACATACACATGGTGCTTAGAATCAGAATTTCCAGTCCCTCACCCTTAATTAAATAAGATGGGTGAGCCTGAGAACATCAGACATTTGAATAGGGCCTCTCACGTAGCAGAGATTGAATCCATCAGGGGAAGGGAAATTTAAAGGAACATAGAGCTTGCAGGGAAAGAAAACAGACCAAAGATCCTTTTCTCTCAGACAAGGGAGAAAAAAACCCTTACAGCTATGAAAAAAAGAACAGGATACTACAAATATGTGATGTTCTGGGACAAAAGAGAGGTCTTGGAAGTTAAAAATGCAATAATAAAAAGAAAAAAAATTCCAGAGAAGGGTTAGAAAGTAAAGTTGCAGAAATCCCTCAGAAAGTGGCTCAAAAGAGTAAAAAATTAAAAGAAATAAAGAAAATTAGAGAATCAGCCTAGAAAGCTCAGCATCTCAATAAAAGAATTCCATCAATGAAAAACAAAGAGAATCAATACAAATAAACCAAAGAAAGGATTCAAAGTTTCCAGAACTGACATATATGAACTCTCAGACTGAGGACCCCACTAAGTGTCTAGATCAAGAGAAAAGATCAAATCCAAACAAGCCCTTTCCTAGTGGAACTCAGAGTCTATGGGGAAGGGTTCACAGAGTACATTCTTTATCTAGACAACAAGGAATCAGAAGGACATTGGTCTATTCAAGATGACCCCAGAAACTAGGAGACAACCAAACAATGATTTCAGTACTCAAGAAAAATTATTCCTCATCTAATTTTCCCTGAAAAGGAAACTACTGATTGTGAGGATTTTTTTTTTAATTACTCTTCTGCATCCTTTCTTGGAATCTGCTGGATGAACTGTGCAAAGAAAGAAAACAAGGTGGATTACAGAGCCCAGGGCCATCAACACAGAAGAGCAACAAAGATAATCTTTGGGATAATGGTTAGAGAGATCCCAGGACTAGAGTTGTGCGACAGGTGTAGGGAGGTTCCAGTACTGGTCAGGGCAGAAATGCACAGGGCTCCATGCAGGACGCTGGGTTTCCCTGATGGCTGAGCACTAAAGCGTTCACCTGCAACGCTGTAGATGCAGGAGATACGGGTTCTCTCCCTGGGTTGGGAGGTCCTCTGGAAAAGGGCATGGCAACCCACTCCAGTATTCTTGCCTGGAGAATCCCACGGACAGAGGAGCCTGGCAGGCTACAGTCCGTGGGGTTACAAAGAGTTGGACATGACTGAAGCAACTTAGCACACACCAGGCAGGATGAGACCATGAAGACTGAGTTTACAGGGTGTTTGTCTATGAATACGTACAGAAGAAATTTACATTTTAACCAGGGCCCTGAGGTGGATCCTAAAAAGTAAGTAAACCAGAATGCAATTGTTAAAAATCAAGGAAAAAGGGAAATACAGTATACCACATGGCCAAGTTGTGAAGAAATGTCACAATCACAATAATATACAAACTGAACATAGATCAAACTAAAAATTAGATACAGGAAGATGAGTGAAGGATGTGTGTGTGTTGACTGGAGGAGTAAGAAGATGAAATTTTCATCCATCATACAGGGTGGTCAATTGAGAAAAATAATTTATTCAAAACAAGTTATTTAGCAAGATGGATATAAAATACTCAAAGAGGCAGCAAAAATAGCTAAAAGCAGTGATATTTGGAAAATAGGAATGGAGGGAGAAGGGAACAAGAGAACTCTATTTTTCACATTGACCTCATAACATCATTTGACCTTTTAAAAATTATGGATGTGTACCACTTTAATGAAAACAAAAACAAAATTGACAAAGAGATTGAGGAATTTACATTATTTTAATTTTAAAATTCTTGCTTATTAATATTTTAAAACTCAAATAGTATGAGATGGCTGCACTTTCTCTTTTACCTGAAAGATCACATTTTTTAAAAATGTATGTCTGTACTCTGCTTACCCACCCCCCGCACTGTGAGTTATGGGTTTCAAATAAGAATGCAGTGAGCCATTCCTATTTCAGAGAGGAAATCCTCTTTGAATTGCTCCCATCCCCTACCCACTCTGGCCCTTGTATTCCTTCAGGACCTACCCACAGCCCTCTCATAGCAATTCTAATTCTTCATTTTAATTATTTCTTTCCATGTCTAACTTTTGTTAGTAAACACCGAATTGCTTGAAGATTTATTTTACTCATTTTGCATCTCTACAATCTAGCCTAGAGCCCAGAAAGAAAAAAAAGTCTACTCAATTAAGAAGGGAGAGAGGAAGAAAGGCAAAGAAAAGAGACAGAGAGAGTTTAAGGGGGAAAGGGAACTCATTGTGAGCAAATGTCTGGATGTTGGATATGACTCACAGAAAAAAAGACATTTGGAATATTCCAAGATTTATTAATAGTAGTGCAGTCTAGGAAGAGAAGCTAGTGAGAAGAATGAGAAGGAGCTGCCAGAGGGTGAGAAGGAAAATGAAGATATGGAATCACAGAAGGACAGGGACGTAGAAAGTAAAGATTGGGATGGACACATATACACTATCAAAACTATGAATAATAAGGATAATTAATGAGTATATACTGTATAGCACAGGGAACTTCACTTAATGCTCTATGAATGCTCTTAATAATCTAAATGGGACTGAAATCCAAAGGGCGGGTATGTATGTACATGTACAGCTGATTCACTTTGCTAAACAGAAATGAACACAAAATTAACACAACATTGTAAAGCAGCTATACTCCAATAAAATCAATTTAAAAAAGAAGAAGGAGCACTTCTTGGTCCTTCAAGGTCTACAGCATCAATGCTACCTAGAGACCAGGTTAGATGAGGGTGGAATTACCCACGGGCTTTGCACACTGACATAGCTGGGGTCCTCCATAAGAGCCACTTCCAGGGAGGGTTGGAAGGAAAAGCCACATTGGGCTGACTGGCAGGACAATGTAACTGAAAACACAAAGAGAGGAAGAAGAACAAGCTCTGTGGGAGAGTTTGCTAGAATAGAGGGCAGTAGCAGGAAGAATATGTGGAGCTTAGAAAATCATTCATACAGATATTGCTAAGGCATAATTGCATGCTAATAGCAACAATCCGGTAGAGAGAGAGAAATGAAGGTGGGAGAGGAAGAGGACACTACAGCAAGGAAAGATCTTCTGGGAAGAGAAGAGAGGGGTTGTGGAGAGGTTGGCTGACCTTAGCAGAAAAAACAGACACTTGTGTTCTCAGGGCGTCGGGGGGACACTGCAGAACAGAGAAAGTAGGCTTGATAAAATTGACACTGAGAAAGTGAAGTAGTTCTCATCTGATTGCATCTATTTTTCTGATAAATATGCAGCATTTATGGACAATGAGAGGAGAGATCTTTCTTCTGAAAGGAACAAGACTGAGCTGGACAGACAAGGAGAAATTCCAAATAGGTTTCTAGAATAAGATATATTTGCTGGAGATGAATAATAATCATAATTACAATACCAAGCTCTGAAACACACTCGAGGAAATATTAAAAGGTTTCCTATATTTTTAAAGAGAAAGGTACATAATTTGACTTTACAACCCAAGAAACCACTGTATTGTTTTTAAGCTCTAGCTAATAGTCTAATTCAGACAGCATTTAATAATAGACATTTTCAAAATGCAAAACAAACCAAAAAAAAGCCCATTATATAAAGAGCTTACATGTGTTTGGCATGCTCTATTTTCTTTAATTCTCATGGCAACCCTATGAAATAATTATTATTTCTCTTTTGAAAATGAGAAAACTGACCCTCCAAAAGACTAATTAACCAAATCACACTGCTTCCAAAGAGCCAAACTGAAAACTACGTCAGTGATTCCTAAGTTCAGTTCTTTCTATGACCCTCTACTCAACAGTCATCCATAACTTCATAAAATGCCATAATCTGTAAATGCTCTCTTTAGCTAATACTCCTAACTTTAAGAGATTTGTCATTTAAAGCACCATTTTTAGTTTATTCAGAATATAACTCAGTTTTATATTGATATATGCAGAATTCATTCCTTTTCTTTATACATATTAATAAGCTTCACTTAGGTATACCTCTCAAGAATGTTAGGAGATGTAACTAGAAACAAGACTCTATTTAGAAATAGCCTTAAGAGCAACAGACTTTGCTTCAAGGCTTAGATGCTCAAAATACGTCAGCATTAAAACAAACAAACAAACAAAACCTTTGTCTTCTGTTAAGTAGTACAAAGTACAGAAGCATTCTGATATAACATCTGCCACAAGTGAGACAGTCACCTCATCACATAAGAGACATCCCCAGGCACTCTAAGATTTTATTCTGTAATCACTGATCAGACACAGATTGAAGGGATATTGGACATAAGGAACTTTTAGTTATTTGTTTCAACTCTAAACGTGCTAAGTGTGGAGAAAATTGAAGGAAAGCACTGAACTGAAAGCATTGGTAGAAATCTGAGTGCTCAACCTGGGAGGCTATAACTGATGTCAAAGTCAGTTTGGACAATAGACAATCATCCCCTCCTGTCTGGCCCCATTTCTATCTCACAAATTAAATAGGAGGTTTGGCCCCTTTCACTGGTCTTCAACCCCGGCTGTGCGTGCTTAGTGGCTCAGTCATGTCTGACTCTTTGCAACCCCATGGACTGTAGCCCGCCAGGTTCCTATCTGTGGGGATTCTCCAGGCAAGAGTACTGGAGTGGGTAGCCTTTCCCTTCTCTAGGGGTTCTTCCCAACCCAGAGATTGAACCCAGGTCTCCCACACTGCAGGCGGATTCTTTACTGTGTGATCCCCCAGAGAAGCCCTCAACTCTGGCTATGCACTGGAATCTCTCATGGAGCTTTGAAACAATATAGGGTCTGCATTGTAAATCAACTACTCTTCAGTAAAATTTAAAAACAAACAAAATATAGAATCTGAGTTAACTCAGATTAATTAGATCAGGCTCTCAGATGGTGGACCCAAGCACTGACAATATTTTATTAAAATCTCCCCAGAGGATTCTAACGTGTAGTAAGGGACTGAAAGTTGTCAGGCCAGTGACGAGTTCTGTGTGGGAAGTTTACGATGCTTTAGCTAGACCTGCAAATGGGATCTTGATCAGAAGACCTAATCATGCTGATTAAACCCCATCCTACCTTCTTTAGTCTATTGGAACTAGCTCATACCGGTGCTTAAAAATTTTCCAACCTTTCAGAGCAGTTGAGTTCCACCTCTCTCCCTATTGCAAGAGTCTTGAATGAAGTTTTCCTTGCTCATGTGATTCTGTCTGGTGAGATTTTTCTTTAACAAGGAATTTGAGTTTCTAATGATACTCCCTGCAGAAAAATGCAGATGAACTGAGTGGTCTCTTTGCAGAGAGATTCAGAAGCAGAACATATAAACCAAAGATCTCTCTTTTGCAATCAATTCTGCATCCCAGGGCCCAGGTTCATCTTTAAAAGACCTCAGCATCTCTGAGATTTTAGATCCTCTCAGGCCCTTCCTTGTCATTGAAATTAATTTGGATACTTAAGTCTGCACTAATTCATTTATTAATATTTATTCAACATCCATACACATCACCAGCAGTGAATGGGACCTTCTACAGAAATCTTACAAAAAAAGAAAACAAAAAAGAGAGAGGGAGTCCCTTGGACAGCAAGGAAAACAAACCAGTCAATTCTAAAGGAAATCAACCCTGAATATTCATTGGAAGGGCTGTTGCTGAAGCTCCAATGCTTTGGCCATCTGATGTGAAGAGCTGACT
>SJYV01055426.1:0-15744 GCA_006410875.1 Neotragus pygmaeus
AAGAATCTTTTAATTTCATGGCTGAAGTCACCATCTGCAGTGATTTTGGAGCCCTCCCCACCCCCACCCCCCCAAATCTCTCACTATTTCCATTGTTTCCCCATCTATTTGCCATGAAGTGATGGGACATGATGCCATGATCTTAGTTTTCTGAATGCTGTTTTAAGCCAACTTTTTCACTCTCCTCTTTCACTTTCATCAATATGCTCTTTAGTTCTTTGCTTTCTGCCATAAGGGTGGTGTCATCTGCATATCTGAGGTTATTAATATTTCTCCTAGCAATCCTGATCCCAGCTTGTGCTTCATACACCCCGGCATTTTGCATGATGTACTCTGCATGTAAGTTAAATAAACAGGGTGACAATATACAGCTTTGATGTACTCCTTTCTCAATTTGGAACCAGTCCATTGTTCTATTTCCTGTTCTNAGCAATCCTGATCCCAGCTTGTGCTTCATACACCCCGGCATTTTGCATGATGTACTCTGCATGTAAGTTAAATAAACAGGGTGACAATATACAGCTTTGATGTACTCCTTTCTCAATTTGGAACCAGTCCATTGTTCTATTTCCTGTTCTAACTGTTGCTTCTTGACCTGTATACAGATTTCTCAGGAGGCAGGTCAGGTGGTCTGGTATTCCCATCTCTTCAAGAGTTTTCCAGTTTGTTGTGATCCACACAGTCAAAGGCTTTGGCATAGTCAATAAAGCAGAAGTAGATATTTTTCTGGAACTCTCTCGCTTTTTCAATGATCCAGCAGATGTTGGTAATTTGATCTCTGGTTCCTCTACCTTTTCTAAATCCAGCTTGAACATCTGGANTGTGTCTCTTTTGTTGTCTCACATACAGGGTCATCATTACTATCTTTCTAAATTCCATATATATGTTTTAAAATTATTATTGAGTTGTGAGAGTTTTATTTATTTATTTTATCCTGGAGATAAGTCCCTTGCCCAATGTGCTATAAACATGTTTTTCCATTGTAAGGCTTGTCTCTGAATTTTATGAGTGGTGTCTATCAAAGAGATCAAAGAGCAGGAATTCAAAATTTTTATGAAATCCAAATTGCTATTTTTATGTTTCCAGTATTTTTGTACCTTGTCTAAAAAATATTTGCCTATCCCCAAAGACAAATGTTTTCTATGCATTTTTCCTATAGGTTTTATAGTTTTAGTATTTATATTTAGATCTGCAATGGCAACCCACTCCAGTACTCTTGCCTGGAAAATCCCATGAATGGAGGAGCCTGGTAGGCTGCAGTCCATGTGGTCTCGAAGAGTAGGACACGACTGAGCAACTTCACTTTCATTTTTCACTTTCATGCTTTGGAGAAGGAAATGGCAACCCACTCCAGTGTTCTTGCCTGGGGAATCCCAGGGACGAGGAGCCTGGTGGGCTGCCATCTATGGGGTCACACAGAGTCGGACACGACTGAAGTGACTTAGCAGCAGCAGCAGCATTTAGATCTGTCCTTTTTTTCATTTCTAGATCTACATCTATTAGTTGGTTTTTCTCTTAATTATAGGTCACATGTAATTCCCTGGTGTGTTTGTTTATTTGTTTGTTTTTCAGTTGGGTGATTGACATTGTAAATGTTACATGTTTGAACACTGAATTTGGTTGCTTTCTTTTAAAGAATGTTGAGTTTGGTTTGAGCAGGCAGTTAAATTATACAGAGTCCCCTTAAAACTATAAATGTTGTTAAGGTATGCCTAGAATACCTTCAAGTCTATATTTTATCCCTACAATTAAGGTGTGAACTTGAGTTCTTTCTAATCTGACTGATTGGAACTTGAGCATATCCAATTCTCTCTGGGAATTATTCAGCATGTAGCTCTTGTTTTTTTGTTTTTGTTTTTGTTTTTGTTTTAATGACATTTGTGCATTGCTCAGCCTTATCTTACCCAACAAGTGTAAAACTTAAAATTCAGCAACCTGTTCAAACGAACTTCCATGCTGGTTTCTAAAGTCCTTAATCCATGTAATCCCTCCTCTCAGGTGCTCTGTCCAACAAATTAAACCTCCTTATTCTCACCAAATTCTGATTGCTGGAAACCTAGCAAGACAATTGTACTCTGAATGTGTTCCCATCTCTTCACTGTGTTCCAAAAATTGCTTTAGAGCTCACCTCGTTTATTCTCCTTTCTGCATAGCCCTTTACTGCTTTTCACAGTTGTTTCATGTATTTTTTGATATTTTCAGTTTCTTATGCCAGAAGGGTGAGTCCTCATCTAGTGACTATCTCATGGATGGAAACAAAGTTTACTTCATTTGGACTGTAATTCCTTAGCACTTCTGATGTTATTTGTGGATTGGCAGCACATGTGGTTTCTCCTCTGGAAATCTTTGCTGAAGTTTCCTTACCAGTTGTGCCAGAAAAAGAGATTAAATAGGGTATACAATTATGCCAAAAAAAAGAATAGGACACATTTTGACTAGAGTGATTGATAAATTTTAATTCCAAGAACTAGAAAATAATATCCATTGTTTTAGGAATCCAGAGCAATATTTGAATGTAGGGAATAGAGAGTGACCAGCTCTGTATTAAATACCATAGGGGTGTGTGTGTGTGTGTGTGTGTGTGTGTGTGTGTGTGTGTGTGTCATTCAGTCATGTCTGACTCTTTTTTACCCCATGGATTGTAGTCCACCAGGCTCCTCCATCTATGGACTTCTTCAGGCAAGAATACTGGAGTGGGTTGCCATTCCCTTCTCCGGGGGATCTTCCTGACCCAGGAGTTATATACAATCAAGTTTGGTAAAAACTACCATAGTCAACTCCTTGGCTTTTCCAACACACCTCTACCTCTACACTAACTCAGAAACCTAATATTCTTTGCCTCTTCTCATCTTTTTGGCTCAAGGTCTGCTATCCTGTAAATGTAAAATAAAATTTTTAATTAAATTCTAATGACTCATACATGGAACAACTGACTGATTCAAAATTGGGAAAGGATTATGACAAGGCTGTATATTGTCATCCTATTTATGTAACTTACATACAGAGTATATCATGTGAAATGCCAGGCTGGATGAGTCATAAGCTGGAATCAAGATTTCTTGGAGAAATATCAACAACCTCAGATATGCAGATGATACCACTCAAATGCCAGAAAGTGAAGAGGAACTAAAGAGCCTCTGGATGAAGGTGAAAAAGGAGAGGGGAAAAGCTGGTTTAAAACTTGGCACTCAAAAAACTAAGATCATGGCATCTGGTCCCATTATTTCATGGCAAGTAGATGGGGAGAAAGTGGAAGCAGTGACTGATTTTATTTTTTTGGCTCCAAAATCACTGGAGACCGTGACTGCAGTTACGAAATTCAAAGATGCTTGCTCCTTGAAAGAAACACTATGACAAACCCAGACAGCATACTAAAAAGCAGAGAACAACAATAACAGAAATGACTCAAAATTCAATACATATTGTACTAAAAAGTTTAGGAAACTTTAAGTTGAAAGAATGAATGACTAATTATGGAAGTTCAGGCCTCTGTCAAAGTTACAGAAAAGACCATGGGGAGACTAAATCTCTCCTAGCATGTCTTATGGGCTTCCCTGGTGACTCAGATGGTAAAGGGTCTGCCTGCAATGCAGGGGACCTGGGTTCGATCCCTGGGTGGGGAAGATCCCCTGGAGGAGGACATAGCAACCCACTCCAGTATTCTTGCCTGGAGAATCCCATGGACAGAGAAGCCTGGCGGGCTACAGTCCGTGGGGTTGCAAAGAGTCAGACACGACTGAATGACTAAGCACAGCACAGCGTATCTTATATAGACTATGATGGAGGCCTCTCTTCCTACATTCTAGGATAGGAGAGACAAAAGTAAATATTCAACCAAGATCTAAGAAGAAGCAACAAGCACTCACTATTTCACCTCTTAAATAATCCCACAGTCTAAAAAGCATGGCCTAGCCTTGCAATAACCCCCATCATCCCTCTTTCCCCTGCCCATTAGCTGGAGTCAGTGAGTTATGGTGAAAGGCAGGAGCCCTTGAGCCACTAAGGTGGAAATGACTTTAATCTCATCAGAGCCCTGGAGAAAAGACTATTAAAAGAGTTAATGGAACAAACTTCTGAGTAGATGGGTCAGGCTGTGACAAACCAGTCTTTTTTTGATTTAAAAGGAAAAATGAAAAAGAAACCTGGAGATACAAACCCTGTAGCTCTGATGGCCCCTGAGTTTCCCATCAAATCAATCATAAGTGCAGTAGAGTCCTGATAATTTAATGAAGAACGCTAGAGGTGATATGGTGAATTTGGTCACAAAGTTGAAATGGGCAAAATGTATGGTATGCTGTAGGGACTGTCCACCCCAACTTGTTATCTGAATTACAATGGGGGAAAATTAAGAGTTACTCTACTTTAAAATGTTGACATCAGAATACAGGTTGTTGGAGTTTAAAAGACCATAATTAGAAAGTTCTCCTTAAAGTACAAAAGTGTATAAGCATAAAATTGAACTGTGGTTTAGCAAATACAATAATTAGGGTAAACAAGAAGTGAGAGAGGGCTAAAAGGAGGGTGTCAGAGTTCATTTGGCAATGAAAATGTGCCCACAGAGTGAATTTTCCCAGTCACTCCAGGAGAAACAGTAAAATTATCATATTGTGATGACTCGGATTTGCCAAACTCTCTGGGATATTTGTAGATTTAGTTTGTAGTCAGCAGAGACTTTAAAAAGGGGGTACAGATTGTTTTGGGGTGTGTGTGTGTGTGTCTGTGTTGGCAATGGTTATTTTGAAAATAACTATCAAAAGATACACATTTAGGAGAGCAGAAAAGTAATCCCGAATGTAGATCATCAAGATCTTCCATATCCTTGGAAACAATGCCATAAGTGGCCACATGTCCCTGGAGGTCTCTAAAACAATTCATTAGGCAGAGTTACTCTACCTTAGGCAACTCCATGGGCTCAGGGTTTGAGAAACCACATCTTTAGGAGTCCTTCGATTCCTCTCGAAGGAATAGCATCCAAACCCCCTTTGAGGGTGAATCATGTTCTCATTCTAGGGAGATGGAAAAGTACTAATAGCTGGGCTTCTGACACTCTTAAAAATCACTGGCTAGTATCAAAATACTAGAGTATTATGCAGCAGCCTAAGTCAACTCCATCTACTGTGGATCGTCCGATTGCCAATGAAGTAGGAAGATGAGGATAAATACCATATATGGAGTACCTTGCATTACTCTTTCTAGAGGACATTTTTGTTTAATGGTGACTAGAGTTGATAATACTGTTGGACAAATCAAATTTGTGAAGGGAATAGAACTTAAGTGCTCACACACACACACACACACAGACATGCACTCAAAGTAAATATGTACGAAATATGTAAGGTGATGGGCTTCCCTGGTAGCTCAGATGGTAAAGAATCTCCCTGCAATGTGGGAGATCCAGGTTTGATCCCTGGGTCGGGAAGATCCCCTGGAGTAGGGAATAGCAACCCACTCCAGTATCCTTGCCTGGAGAATTCCATGGACAGAGGAGCCTGGTGGGCTACAGTCCATGGGGTCCTAAAGAGTCAGACATGACTAAAGGACTAACGTTTAAGGTGATGGATGCATTATTTAATTCAATTATGAGAATCCTTTCTCAATGTACACAGGTATCACATCATCATATTGTACTTGTTGAACATTACACTTTGTCAGTTACACTTCAAAAAAGCTGGAAAAAAAGACATTTTTTGTTTCAGAACACATGGTTTCCCTTTCCAATCACATTCCGTTTTTCTTCTTTAAAACAACACTTCCACTGAAGAGATATTAGAATACCTCATGTACATCCTGCTATATTTAAAATAGATAACCCACAAGGACCTACTGCATAGCACAGGGAACTCTGCTCAATATTCTGTAACAATCTAAATGAGGAAAGAATTTGGAAAAGAATAGATACATATAACTGAATCTCTTTGCTATAAACTGAAACTAATGCAACATCTTTAATCATTGAAGCTCCAATATAAAATAAAAATTAAAAACAAACAAAACCAGAACTGTAACACACATGGAGCACCTATGTGATATAATTTCAGGGCATGAGGTACGTATTATCTAATGGAGCAGTCATGAGAAACAAAGGCCTGCCTTCCGGGTCCCCTCACTGTTCTAACAAGGATCCCAAGGAACTCTGTAAGTCGATATCAGCTGATACTCAGAGACTGGTCTTCACCTTATGTGGATTATGGGCTTACTGTTTCAAACTTTCTGATTGAGAATTAAGCACATAAATAAATGACCATGGCGATTTGCCTGGTGGCACGAGTTCAACCCCTAGTCAGGGGACTGAGAACCCACATGCTGTGTGGTGCGGCAAAAACACAAGAGCACCTCACTGAGGGCAAGAAACTGGAATCAAAGTTCTCCCTACTCCTGAACAAGAAGCGACCTTGTGACCCAATCCAGACCAGTTGGATGTTTCTTCTCTAATATTTCAAACAAGATCAGAGAGTCAGATAGTGGTAAAATTCTATTCAATTTGATTGCACACCACTGGACTAGAAATTAAAAGATACTCCTTGGAAGAAAAGTTATGACCAACCTAGATAGTATATTCAAAAGCAGAGACATTACTTTGCCAACAAAGGTCTGTCTAGTCAAGGCTATGGTTTTTCCTGTGGTCAAGTATGGATGTGAGAGTTGGACTGTGAAGAAAGCTGAATGCCAAAGAATTGATGCTTTTGAACTGTGGTGTTGGAGAAGACTCTTGAGAGTCCCTTGGACTGCAAGGAGATCCAACCAGTCCATTCTGAAGGAGATCAACCCTGGGATTTCTTTGGAAGGAATGATTTTAAAGCTGAAACTCCAGTACTTTGGCCGCCTCGTGAGAAGAGTTGACTCATTGGAAAAGAGTCTGATGCTGGGAGGGATTGTGGGCAGGAGGAGAAGGGGACGACCGAGGATGAGATNACTAAGGTCCGTCTAGTCAAGGCTATGGTTTTTCCAGTAGTCATGTATGGATGTGAGAGCTGGACTGTGAAGAAGGCTGAGCGCCGAAGAATTGATGTTTTTGAACTGTGGTGTTGGAGAAGACTCTTGAGAGTCCCTTGGACTGCAAGGAGATCCAACCAGTCCATTCTGAAGGAGATCAACCCTGGGATTTCTTTGGAAGGAATGATTTTAAAGCTGAAACTCCAGTACTTTGGCCGCCTCGTGAGAAGAGTTGACTCATTGGAAAAGAGTCTGATGCTGGGAGGGATTGTGGGCAGGAGGAGAAGGGGACGACCGAGGATGAGATGGCTGGATGGCATCACCGACTTGATGGACATGAGTTTGAGTGAACTCTGAGAGATGCTGATGGACAGGGAGGCCTGGTGTGCTGCGATTCATGAGGTTGCAAAGAGTCGGACACGACTGAGTGACTGAACTGAACTGGACTAGAGCTGCTGTTACAGAACTAATTCTATATTTTCTGCTTCTGAGCCTCTAGAACTGAGTCAATTCAACCCCGTTCCCAAGACTGATTCTTCAGGTTCTCATGGATATTGTCAAGTTGCAACATCCTTCCAAAAAACACTATTTTGCTCAATTTACCCAAAGTTGATTTCTTTTGCTCAAAATAAACAGTACTTAAAAATATACTACCTCACATAACACTCAATTCTAAGGTATTATGATGATAAGCATTTCACAGTAGGGAAAAGTCTGGCACAGAAAGATTCAGGGACATCCCAGAATCCCACATATGGTAAGACTGACAGAGTGTGGACTCAGATCTGGGTGTGTCTGACCCTGCCTTTCAAATTGTTAACCTGCATTAAACCAATTTCCATCTGTAATTTTCAAACTGCTTTCCCAAACAGCCTCAATGTTACACATGCTGATCCAAGATTTTTCACAGCTGAAATTGAATAATGGCAGTCTTGCCAATTTAGAGGAAATAATAACTTAATGGATAGAATGTTTTCAACTTGAAATTTTCATTGCATAAAATTTTCCTAAACCTTTGGTAGTTTCTACTGCTTGTCTGTGAGGCAGACAAGAAAACAAATGAACAAGCAGCAAATGAATATTAATGGCCAAACACTGAAACAACAGCTCGTGCTTCCCTCAAGAGCTTGCTGTTTGCATACATGCGTGCTGTGATTTTATGCTGCATACCTCTAATACCTCTAATATTGTCATTTTCTGCTAGTAAAATTGTTCCTAGTCCAAATGTTAGAAGTAAATGCATTCATATTTCATAGTACTCTGCAAAGAGCACCACGATTTTCAAGTTACCTGCCACCTCAAAATGTTTGTTTTTTTTTAATTGCCTCACGTAGGCCTGAGACAATGGTAGCCAAATATTTTGGGTGGTATAAGTCACATAACTTTTAGGAAAATCAGCCCTTTATCCACATCCAAAACCATCATATTTTGAGGATAAAGGCTTTGGCACTTACTGGATTCTACAAGAATAATGTCATTTGTCAGCCTAAATGCAAGACCCAGAATCAGTTTAAGGGGCTTGAAATCTTGTTTTAGTTCTTGGCCTGGACACCAGCTAAAATGCCCTGGGTCTTGAGAAAGGCCAGGGTATGGTGTATTTATTGGCAGTGACTGAAAATCTGGTTAACTTGATGGAAATTTATAGAAAAGGAATGAAGCAAAGTCAGATTTGCTTTTGGCTATAGATGCATCAGGTTAACAAGACACAGGATAGTAGCCTAGCTTTAAGTCAAATGGTGTCCTGGGACAACTTTCCAGGGTTTAAGGATTGATACAATGAGGGTGGAATTTGGACCCCTGGGCCTTCTTCCTAGCTTCCCCTATAGCAAGATCAGCTACCATTGGCCATTTTTACCATGCTCCCCTCAAGATATTTCTCTTCCCAAATTTACATTGCTTCTGAAAGTTGTTGGTCTCTAAGAAGCCAGAGCAAAATAAAATTATTTAAAATTTACTTTGGGCCAGCAGTTTTGCAGTAAGGATAAGAGACATACTGGGGATCAAAACATGGGTGATCCTTCACATGAAAATTTACAGTCTAGCAAAATAAAACTTCCTGATTCCCCAGAAGATGAGTTATCTATTATCTATTCTAGCCTGAATAGAAAATGTTGACCACTGGAAGTTGCATCTCCTTTAGCATACACAGTATAATATATAAATATTGTATTAGTCTGTTGAGTCTGTATGCTAATTGGAGTCAACAGGAGTTGTTATTGCTTTTCCAGTGACCATATACAAGTAGAGTCACCAACTGAAATCTCTCAGGTTGTAACACTGGATCTCATCAATTTAGATGAAGTTCATTTTCAAAAAATATATAGGTAGCAAAGCATCAGGGAGGAACCCAGGTATCATGCTCCCTTGGTGAGTCATTCCCTTAAAGAGGAAAAGCTGCTTCTCATCTCCTTGCATGAATCTATATCTTTTTCCATATGGTCTGAATGTTCCTCTACTTTCCAGGCTAATACAACCCACAGAGTTTAAAAACTACTTCTATGACATCTAGAGACGACAGGGGAGCCATTCCATCTTTCATGGTTGATCTTTACTATCACATGTCTCCAGGCAGTGCACTGGGCTTGTTTTTTGACTTCCATCAGCCATTTATATTGAGGTATAATCCTGGATCCTAAAAAAGAAGAACACTTTATGTCCCAAGTGAGTGATTCCCACTCAACACTACGTTGACATATTCTATGGGATGTAAAAATCTCTGTTCTGGTGGTTTCAGCTCCGTCAGCACAATTTTCTTCCACATGGTACAGGTAAATCATGGTTAAATATGGAATCATTTATCAACCCATGCTTTGTAAGCCAGATCTCATAAAATCTCAGAAATAGATTGTGTTAACAAAGCAGCTAGCAACCAACTATGATTATCAAATTTTCCCTTCTACAATCTGTTCCTCATTTAGAGAGAAAAATGCTAGGCAAATTAAAAATTAGTAAACTTGATCCCCTTTATTGGTAGCAGCATAAAAATATAATTTTCTTCTGAATAAATATATTATTTGAGGGCTTTATATGGAAAGGAAACGTTTGAAATCTCTGTGCTTCTAGAAGATGAATTGTCATTCTCTGTGAAAGTAACACATTTCAGAAAGCATATCTTAGGTCCCCTGTGCTTAAATTTAAATCCACAGGGACAGCACATTGAATGAAAAAATAATTATGATTAGATGAAGGGGTTCAGTGACAGGGAAGTCAAGCTTTAAAAAAAAGTGTCTAGATAGAGATGTTCCAGAGACAAATCTCTGTACAATCAAATCTCATTTACTTCTAAAATGGTACTAACCGTTTTGCCAGGAAATGAGGTGAAATCAAGAAGGCATTTTCTAAAGGCCTTCAGTCTGACTTGTTCATTGCTTGGTTCTGTATATTTACAAACAGGGACACACAGAGAGAGAACAGTTCAAGAACAAAGACGATAATGGTTTCCTACCACCAGGCTCCTCTCCCCATACTTGAATGCCACACACCTGATTATGAAAAAGAAGATCACAAACTTGAATCTACAGAGGGCATAGAAAATGAGGCAGAGAGATGACCTTGGTGCAAACTGAACAGAGCCTGAGTATGTAAATAGTTTGATGTGATTTTAAAAGATGAGATTAAGGAGCTTGAGTTTCTGTCACTCTGAAAAATTTCTTGCCTCTTAGAAATGGCAAATTAAGTATCATTGTACACCGATTCTTTCTATTTCAAAACACTGAGTTCACTGTTATTTCAATGACTGGTGACCCAAAAAACAAGGTTGAATAAACACTGTCTCATTGAGTACGTGAATGCCCAGCTCGTACCTCCTTGCCTCTGGGGATTGTTTTGGGGGGAAGGGGGGTGGGGGGAAGCAAGCTGTCAANAAAACTTCCTGATTCCCCAGAAGATGAGTTATCTATTATCTATTCTAGCCTGAATAGAAAATGTTGACCACTGGAAGTTGCATCTCCTTTAGCATACACAGTATAATATATAAATATTGTATTAGTCTGTTGAGTCTGTATGCTAATTGGAGTCAACAGGAGTTGTTATTGCTTTTCCAGTGACCATATACAAGTAGAGTCACCAACTGAAATCTCTCAGGTTGTAACACTGGATCTCATCAATTTAGATGAAGTTCATTTTCAAAAAATATATAGGTAGCAAAGCATCAGGGAGGAACCCAGGTATCATGCTCCCTTGGTGAGTCATTCCCTTAAAGAGGAAAAGCTGCTTCTCATCTCCTTGCATGAATCTATATCTTTTTCCATATGGTCTGAATGTTCCTCTACTTTCCAGGCTAATACAACCCACAGAGTTTAAAAACTACTTCTATGACATCTAGAGACGACAGGGGAGCCATTCCATCTTTCATGGTTGATCTTTACTATCACATGTCTCCAGGCAGTGCACTGGGCTTGTTTTTTGACTTCCATCAGCCATTTATATTGAGGTATAATCCTGGATCCTAAAAAAGAAGAACACTTTATGTCCCAAGTGAGTGATTCCCACTCAACACTACGTTGACATATTCTATGGGATGTAAAAATCTCTGTTCTGGTGGTTTCAGCTCCGTCAGCACAATTTTCTTCCACATGGTACAGGTAAATCATGGTTAAATATGGAATCATTTATCAACCCATGCTTTGTAAGCCAGATCTCATAAAATCTCAGAAATAGATTGTGTTAACAAAGCAGCTAGCAACCAACTATGATTATCAAATTTTCCCTTCTACAATCTGTTCCTCATTTAGAGAGAAAAATGCTAGGCAAATTAAAAATTAGTAAACTTGATCCCCTTTATTGGTAGCAGCATAAAAATATAATTTTCTTCTGAATAAATATATTATTTGAGGGCTTTATATGGAAAGGAAACGTTTGAAATCTCTGTGCTTCTAGAAGATGAATTGTCATTCTCTGTGAAAGTAACACATTTCAGAAAGCATATCTTAGGTCCCCTGTGCTTAAATTTAAATCCACAGGGACAGCACATTGAATGAAAAAATAATTATGATTAGATGAAGGGGTTCAGTGACAGGGAAGTCAAGCTTTAAAAAAAAGTGTCTAGATAGAGATGTTCCAGAGACAAATCTCTGTACAATCAAATCTCATTTACTTCTAAAATGGTACTAACCGTTTTGCCAGGAAATGAGGTGAAATCAAGAAGGCATTTTCTAAAGGCCTTCAGTCTGACTTGTTCATTGCTTGGTTCTGTATATTTACAAACAGGGACACACAGAGAGAGAACAGTTCAAGAACAAAGACGATAATGGTTTCCTACCACCAGGCTCCTCTCCCCATACTTGAATGCCACACACCTGATTATGAAAAAGAAGATCACAAACTTGAATCTACAGAGGGCATAGAAAATGAGGCAGAGAGATGACCTTGGTGCAAACTGAACAGAGCCTGAGTATGTAAATAGTTTGATGTGATTTTAAAAGATGAGATTAAGGAGCTTGAGTTTCTGTCACTCTGAAAAATTTCTTGCCTCTTAGAAATGGCAAATTAAGTATCATTGTACACCGATTCTTTCTATTTCAAAACACTGAGTTCACTGTTATTTCAATGACTGGTGACCCAAAAAACAAGGTTGAATAAACACTGTCTCATTGAGTACGTGAATGCCCAGCTCGTACCTCCTTGCCTCTGGGGATTGTTTTGGGGGGATGGGGGGTGGGGGGGAAGCAAGCTGTCAATACACTCCTAAAATAAAAGGTTTTTAGTCTTGGGTTGTCAGAGGGCATTAAGCCAAACCCTAAGCTCTTTCCAAGATTAGGAAAAGCTCCAGGCAAAACTAGGAAGTGAACGCTTGCTTGTCATGAGAGAAATTTGATTGCAGTCAGGTTAGGCTGGGCGAAGTTATCTGGGACCAGGAATCCAGGTAGAACCAGAGGGTCAGGGTAGGCTGGGGGTGACTCTGGGAGCATAGTCAAGGATCTGTTGTCTTTGGCAAATCAGACAGAAACGGGAGTCTAGAGAGTAGATTCCCCAAAGAGGTGATTCATTTGAAGCATAACAGAAGAAAATAAGTGGGGAGAAAACACCAGGGCAATTCACTAAGTGAGGATGGAGGAAGCAAGCCAGTTAGCCTCAAGCAGTCTAGAAATATGCACTGGGACGAGTAAGAGGATATAGGGAAAGGGGGACCAGGTCCACTGTGCAGCTTGGAGATACACAGCATCAACCTATGTTCTGGGGAATAAGGGGAGTGCAATGACTGTGTTCTTGGAAGACCAGAAATCACTGACGCCAGCCCTGTGAGCAACTGAGGGAAGGTGCCTCGTGCCAACTGCCTAGAGCCAGAATTTGTGTCAGATTAAGCCTATCTGTACAAGGTTGGACCCTCAGGGGAGGATAAGTAAGGTTCACTTATCAGGGTTGCAGAGAGAAAGTCTGGCAAATCCAGCGGGCCAGCACAGGACTCCTTAGGTCACCAGGCAGACTCAGGGAGAAGAACACTGATTTTAGCATCCTGAGGCTTACTCTAAGTATCCACTCTATTTCAGGCCAGTATGTATACAACTTAGGAGTATGGTATCTGAAACCCATTGTGTGGGTTCAAAGCCAGCCTGTTGCTCTGGATAAGTTCCTTCCCATTTCTTTGCTTCAGTTTTCTCATCTATAAAGTGAACGTGTCAGTCACTCAGTCATATCTGACTCTTTGCAACCCCATGGACTATAGCATGCTAGGCGCCTCTGTTCATGGAATTCTCCAGGCAAGAATACTGGTGTGGGTTGCCATTCCCTTCTCCAGGGGACCTTCCTGACTCAGAGATGGAAACTGGGTCTCCTGCACTGTAGGCAGATTCTTTACCACTGAGCCAGCAGGGAAGCCCTGTTCCTCATTTATCAAGTGGATTATAATTGTAATATTTTTCTCAATAGTCACTGGGAGGATTAAACGAGTGTCTATGTGTGATCATTTAGTTCTGTCTGAATTTACTAAGTATACAATCAGCATTAATCATTATTATTATGAGGCATTGATCAAAGTCTTAAGCTCTTCTTATTTCTATTTTCTCATCTGAAAATAGGCACGGTAGCATTCATTTCATAGAGTGATTATAATATTTAAATAAGTTAAGGTGCAGAGCCATGACCTCGTGTTTGGCATAGAACAGGTATGTTGATTTAGAGTGCCCTTGTGTTTCCACAACAAAAAACCCTATTACAAATGACTGAAACCAGAAAAGAGTTTATTTTTGTCACAAAGGAAATCGTCCAGAGTTTGAATGCTTTAGACATTTAGCCAGAGACTTCGTGATGTCTGAGCTTTGAGTCAACATCTCTGTGATTACGTTGTCTTAGTCCTTGTTTCTGACTAGAATGGGGAGAAGACACCGTGAGCCACACACAACGGAAATATACACCTGGATGAGTCTTCTGGGTAAATACAGGTTCCCCAGTTAAATTTGAGGTTCACATAAACAATGAATACATTTTTAGGATATTTCCTAAGCAATATCTGGGACATAACAACTTATACTAAATATCTATGGTTTATCTGAAACTTAACTGGGCATCCTGTACCTTATCTGCTAATCATGGCCTCCCTATGCCAGGAGTTCATACCAGATTGCTGCTGCAACCCTATTGGCCAGTCTCTGTGACCCAGTATTCAATATTGCAAGGGAGGTTGGGAAAGTATTTGAAACTCTCATTCTTCGTAGATGGCAAGGCACAAAGCGAGTGTGAGACGACATTAGGTTGGTCAGCTAAAGTCACTTGCCTTTGTAGGTGTTCAGTCAATGTGCATTTCCTCCTCTGACCCTCTTGTCCAGGGCCTGATGGTCCCTTTACACAGAATAAAATACATAATCACCTTTATTGCCTTAAAGAATTACATCATGAATGTCAACATATGAAACCAGAAATGTGTAATAAATAAGAGATCTGAAATTTAATTGGCAAATCCAGAAGTAAACTACATAAAAGATACATGGGCGGGTTTTAGCTATTCAGTCGTATTTGTGCTAGCAGACCTGCCTGCCCCGTAGGGACGTTCCTTTTTTCCATGTTTGAAAGCAGGATTAGGACAAAAGTGGCACAAAGCACCTGAGAGCAAATTTTTGGGAAACATTCACTCACATGTTTTTCTTAACTTTAAACTTTTTCAACTTGTATTGGGTTACAGACGACTAGCACTCACTCACTCGCTTTTGTACAAACTCCTTAAATTATGCAACCTCAATGCCCCTCGCCCTGTGCTATTTCTGGGTGTGTTTTTGTTTGTATGTTTTTTGCTTACGCCAAAGGATAACACACCAATAGCCATGAGTTCCTGACTCCCAACTGACTCACAGATTAGAAGTCATCTACGATGTTGGTTATTTCTGCAGAGAACATTTTGGGTGACTTATGTTACCTCGTTTAGCTTAGTGAAGCTGGGCTCTCCACGCATGCCAGGGGTCTTCTTTGCTGCTCTCTTCCCAGTGCACAGAAATATTTATGGATTTAACTCCTCAGAAGAGAGCTCTATGTCAGGTTATACGAGGATCCATCAACACTAAGATTTGGTTGCAACATCTCTTCAATAATAGAGAAATCTCTGTTTTTTATTAGGCTCAAGATGTTTCTATTTTCTTAATGTGCCATGAAGATTAAGAAAAAATATTACTGTAAAATTAATACTCTTTTTAAGTTCTGTTTTGTCCCTTTCTCTTCCCAACCCCAGCTTCCCACTTTCATAATCATTACCAATAAGGACTTGACATGATTAGCTAAAAGCCTACCCCCTACTGTGCCCCTGAATCAGAAATTTGGAGATCAGAGAACAACTATTTGGATTGGCATGTCTTTGACAACAGAGGCATTCTTAGCTAACAGAAG
>SJYV01055427.1:0-11635 GCA_006410875.1 Neotragus pygmaeus
TGACCAATCTGGACCAGTCACATGACAACAACCTACATGGCTACATCTAAGGCAGGAAGGAAGGGAGAAACTTCCTCTTGTGTTTTGTTTTGTTTTGTTTTTTTCCATTGAGCACCCTGCAGGCTTCCTTCTATGTCATTGAGCAGAACTGGGATTAATCAGTTCCTGCAAAGGGAATCACTGGCAAAGGGAAATGGGATTATCAAGACTCGTTTGGACTGATCATGGTGCATTTCTTGGGCTGAACTCAGTACTGCCTGATTTCTGAACAAACTCTGACTGTTGGTACCTAAGAAGGTGGTGGAGTCACTATTGTAGAGACAACCAATAGTTTCTGCCACATGTATCTTTAAGAGGCAAGGAGCATGGCCTGTGTCCCTGAGGTTACATTTCCACTCGTGACCCTTGTGGGTGGATGCACTGTTTTCTGTCTGGCCCATGAGATTGCCTGTCATACCTTGACAACCAGTTCCCCTTTACTTAAGCTAATGAGTGAGTTTGTAGTCTTGGCAACCAAATATATTATGCCTAGGAGAAGGAAATGGCAACTCATTCCAGTATTCTTGCCTGGAGAATCCCAGGAATGGTGGAGCCCAATGGGCTGCCATCTGTGGGGTTGCACAGAGTCGGACACGACTGAAGCGACTTAGCAGCAGTAGCAGCAGGAGAAGGAAATGGCAACCCACTCCAGTGTTCTTGCCTGGAGAATCCCAGGGACGGGGGAGCCTGGTGGGCTGCCGTCTATGGGGTCGCACAGAGTCGGACACGACTGAGGGGACTTAGCAGCAGCAGCAGCAGGACAACCACTGAGACACTTTGAGGCATATTTGTTTTACAACTTTCTAGAACAGAATTTTCTAGAATGTTTCACAATTAACTAGAATTCTTGTGCCTGGGCATGGGACTTGCAGTCAGGACACCTGAGACTGAATCATGGCTCTGGCACAGAGTTGGTGCTACCTGGCATGCTTGCTACCATTACTTCTTCCTGAAGCCATGTTTGTCATTGCCTGTTAACTATGCATTGCTTCCCATTGAACCCAGATATGGCGCCAGAAGTGTTCTCAACAAAATACTCAAAGGCAGCCAACTAGCAAGAGTTGGTATATGAGATGAGAGCCGTTGCCATTTCTGCTTTAAGTAGCTCTTAAAATCAGAAGAACTCTTTCTTTCTCTAGGGCTGGTTTTCCCCTGTATGATGAGGGGGTTGGATTGAGTGATTTCTAGGGAGTCTTCCATCTCTGAACTTCTTCTCATGTTACTCTCCAGTTCTGTTTTCAGGCTTGATGTAGCCCATGATTTCTGGTCATACCACGGAGAGCCCAGCAAGTCAAACGATACGAGTCTGGGGTTAGATAATAGGTGTAGACCAGTCATGTTCCAGTAAGTAGGGATGCTTCATCTATTTTCAGGATTCCAGAGAAGCTCTAATCTCCATGCGGAGACTCTGAAGCTCCCATCCCTATAGTGTCACTAGGTGGGGTGGAGTGGGGTGGGGCAGTCCAGGTAGGCAGCTGAACTCAGTTGCTTCAAGATTTTTTGGGCAATGTAGAGCTGGTGGTCAAGAAAAGGACCTGGGTTTAAGCTGTGGGACCTTAGGATGGTTATCCTTTGAGCCTCAGTTTCCTTATCTGGAAAATGATAATAGTGTTATCACTACTATAGTAGAGATTAAATAAATCATGCTTGTAAAGCAATCTGTAGAACAGGTGGTTCACAGGAAGTATTAAACAAATTGTAGCTATTATTGTTATGCAGTTGGCAGGGCACTTTTTTGTGCTGATGGGGGAGTGCCATCCCATCTCACATAGAGTCCAAGAAGGTCTCTTTACCGCGATAGGCAGAAGGGAGGATGGACAGTCTCCATGGTTGGGGCAGCCCATGACCTGCTATTCTGGCTAGACACTGAGAGGATCCCACCGTGTCTTGTATTTTAGGTGACAGTGGCCCAGGGTCTCCCATGAAGGATGCTGGGGTCAGTGGGAGAATTGGAAATCTTGTTCTGTGAGGCAGGTCTGAGGCAGCTCAGCCTGGAGAAGATCAATGTAGGGGATTTTTTTTTTTTTTTTAGACCATTGAAAAGCTATCATGGGTAGAGAGAGCTGATACTTTGCTGTAACTGGAANTTAGTGCTTCAGTCTTTTATTAAAAAAAAAAAAAAAGTTCAAGAAGCAATCTTGAGTTTTTTTCACAAGTGATAGAGTCACGTGGTTGGCACATGAGGCCCATAGTAAGAAGTCTCCCACCCGCCTCTCAGCCACTCCTAAGTGCAGCCAGCTCTCCCTCCCAAGAGGTTCATACTGATGAACAAACATGCGTGTGTACATTTCTGCATTCACCTGCTGGTTTTTGACACAGATAATGTTTCATACATGCCCTTTGCGATTTTCACCTGTGTACCTGTAGTTTAACACCTGACACGGTGTTGAGAGGATCTTGCTTTTTGATGACTGCCATCCTCTGTTTTCACATACACCAGCTCTGTAAACCAAGTTCCTGGTCATGGGCATTTGAGCTTCCAAGACTTTCATCCCCCACCTGTAATGTCATCATTAGTCATATATGAACTAATGTTATCTGTGAGGTCAGTTCATAAAAGTAGGGTTGCATGGATCAAAAGTGGAAGAATGTTGGGCAGAAGGTGCCACATTGCCCTTCCCCCCTGCAAGGTTTGAGGGGCAGAGAACATGGGAACATGTGGAGTTTTTTGATATGAGAGCCCTTGGCATTCTAGAAGCTGAAGGGGTTTGTTTTTTTTTAAAAAGAAACTAGTGTAATGAATTCCCAAGTTCCCATCACTGAGCTTTAAATACCTCCTTTTGAAGCAAATTCCGACTATAAATCCTCCCATGTGTGTCTCTTAATAGGTAAGGCTATTTTAAAAGGTGTGACCACGGGAATTTCCCGGCAGCCCAGTGGTTAGGACTGCTTTCACTGCTAGGGCCCCACTTCGATCCCCGGTCAGGGAACTAAGATCCCCCAAGCTACACAATGCAGCCAGAAAAACAAAACATGACCATGGCTGTTAGCGGCAAAATCTCTCTCATTTTTAAAAAAATTTTACTTTGCTGTGTTAGGTCTTAGTTGCAGCATGTGGGATCTAGTTCCCTGACCAGGGGTTGAACCCCAGTCGCCTGTATTGGGAGCATGGACTCTTAGCCACTGGACCACCAGGGAATCCCATGGGCTGACTTCCAGTAAATTTCAGGAAGGGCGCTGCTCTGCCCTGTACAAAACCCTGACCCAGAAGCGGGTCATCTGCAAATGGTTTGGCACCAGGTTCCCCATGAGTGTGCGAGGCGTGACGGGTAAGGGGGTGGCCACCTTTCCCATTCCGAGTCCTAGAGTGAAGGGGTGTCTACACTGGGCCCTGGGCCTGCCTGTTAATGGCAAAATCTTAATGTCACTTAATACCTGATTCATGTCCAGTTCTGTTCCTGCCTCAGAAATATCCTGTGATGAATGAATTTTAAAACTTAAGTTGACAGGGTGTGGCTTCAGCTCACAGAGTTTTTTAAAGATGCCCCAACACAGCCCACAGCCCTTCCTTGAGAAGACAAGGCTGTCCCAGTGGGGTCCCCAGGCCCTGGGTGTCTCCACCCCCACCGCCCCCAGGGGAGGCAGGCAGACGGCTGTCCTCGGGGCTGGTGGCATGTGCCCTTGTCTGCCCCGCAGTGGTGACCATCATCAAGGGGAAGGTGGAGGAGGTGGAGCTCCCGGTAGAGAAGGTGGACATCATCATCAGTGAGTGGATGGGCTACTGCCTCTTCTACGAGTCGATGCTCAACACCGTGCTCTACGCCCGAGACAAGTGGCTGGTGAGGCCCCGGCGGGGCAGAAGGGGCTTGTGCAGACCGGGGTCCTGCTGTTGAGCCAGTGTGGGGGTCCAGGCAGAAAAGGGAAGCCATGCTCTGTACTTCCCACCATGGGGACTGAGTACAGGGGCTGGAAGACATCTCCTACACAGATGTAAGGAGGCCCATGGGCAAGATGGAGGGGGCCCAGTACTGGAAGCTAGACAGGGACAGGGAGATGGTGCTGGAAAAGAACCACAGCAGGCCAGAGGGATTAGGAGGAACTGTGGACTCAGGTGCTGTCAGGGCAGGCCTCCCAGGGAGCTGACCAAGACCTGAACCCTGGGTAGAGAGGAGCCACATGGGATCTGAGGGGCAAGGCACACTTAACAGGATTTGGGCCAGTGCAAAGGTCCTGGGGCAGCAGCGAGTTTGCTGTGTAGGGAACTTGCAGTAGGGAACCTGCAGTCGAACGAGGATCGGGAAGGAAGTTGGAGGTGAGGGCTGGGGGGGCCTATGCAGGTCTTGTGGGACCTCGTGGATGTGTAAGACTTGGCTTTACTCCTCAGAGGGGTGAGGTTAGGATGGGATCTGACTTAGATGCTCCTCAGAGCCATCAGGCAGCTATCTGGGGAGTAGACTGAGGCTGGGGACCAGTGAGGAGGCCGCAACAGGAGCCCACCTGGGAAGTGCTGAGCTCAGACCAGGGTGGTGTCGGGTGGATAAAGAAACAAAATGGGGCAACCTTGCCTTGCTCCCCGTAGGCACCCGACGGCCTCATCTTCCCAGACCGAGCCACGCTGTACGTGACGGCCATCGAGGACCGGCAGTACAAAGACTACAAGATCCACTGTGAGCTCGCGGCCCGGGGAGCTTACGGGGTGGGGACTGGCTGGGTGCCGGTTACCCCGTGGGCTCATGCCTCCTCCCCGCCTCCTCCCCAGGGTGGGAGAATGTGTACGGCTTCGACATGTCTTGCATCAAAGACGTGGCCATCAAGGAGCCCCTGGTGGATGTGGTGGACCCGAAGCAGCTGGTCACCAATGCCTGCCTCATCAAGGTGAGTGAGTAGGGTGGCTGGGGGTTGCTCAGGGTCAACCCAAGAAGAGCCAGCACCTGTCCCCTGCGTGGGACCACGAATGCTTGCTTATTTGAGGTCTCGGGAACTTGTATACACACGTGGGATAATACCGACAGCCATCATTTTTTGAAGTTCCCCTTCTCAACCCCCGGTATCAACTCACAAGGATACGGGAGGCAGGCCAAACGGGGAGGAGGGAGTTTGTGGACGGAGATGGGCGGGGGCAGACGCCCTGACTGGGCAAACCTCCATGGCCTGAGGCAGGACCCCCAGTTTTACCCTGAGCAGTCAAAGGATTTTAAGCAGGGCTGTGATGTGATCCCTTTCTAGGCCGTCAAGCTGTCTGGTAAGGGATGTAGGGGGAGAAGGCGGGAGCCAGGGAACCCTGTTAAGATGCTGCCACAGCGGAGTGGGGACACTGGTGGGGGCAGGGAGTGGAGCGTGGAAACTGGACGATTCTCCGAGGAGCAGTACTCCTAGGAAGTAGGCTTGTCAGGTTCGGGGTTGGGGTTGGGAGAGCAGGGGATCCAGCAGGGCCCCCCAGGTTTGACCACTGGGCCAGGGGTCAGGGAAGCAGGCTCATGAGACTTTTCCCGCAGGAGGTGGACATCTATACGGTCAAGGTGGAAGACCTGACCTTCACCTCCCCCTTCTGCCTGCAAGTGAAGCGGAATGACTACGTGCACGCCCTGGTGGCCTACTTCAACATCGAGTTCACCCGCTGCCACAAGAGGACCGGCTTCTCCACCAGTGAGGCGGGGCGCCGGGGCGCGGGCGCGGTGGGGCCTGCAACAGGAGTGGCCAGAGGGAGCCCCGGGGCCTGGAGGCTTCTGACAGCAGCTCTGCCAGCCAGCTGAGTGCACGGTGCTCTAGTCTCTGCGCCCGCGAAAAAGCCCGTCCCAGGCTTGGTCGGGGTGAAGGGACCGCAGTCACTGCCCAGTCACTGGGCTCTGGAGGGCAAGGGGGTCCCACGGAGGGAAGGTGGCGGTGGGGAAAGACAGGCGGTGAGGTGGGTGGGCCAGGCTAATGCCGCCCATACCCACCCCAGGCCCCGAGTCCCCCTACACTCACTGGAAGCAGACAGTATTCTACATGGAGGACTACCTGACGGTGAAGACGGGCGAGGAGATCTTTGGTACCATTGGCATGCGACCCAATGCCAAGAACAATGTGAGGCTCTGGGGCAGCTGGGGGGGTGGGCTCGGGCACCTCTGCCTATTCTGGGGCCTGGGGACCTCTTGGCCCGAAACCTGCCAGCTAGCCCACTTACCCTCTGCTCTGCACTCATGTGTCTGGCCTGTGCCCCCCACACCCCCACCCCTGGTCTGCCTGTGACCACAGTTTCATTGAGCACCTGCTAGAAACCAAGGGACCCCACGGACCCAGGCATGATCAGGCCAGACCCCTGCTGTTCCAAGTTCTAGACACAGGAGAGTCATGTTAGTGCCAGCTGGTCATGACTTCTGTGCTCAGCTGGGCAAGGGGCTGGCAGGTATTCGAGAGGTGGAGATGGGGCCGAAGTATATCCTGGCCCAGGAGTGGGAGCGAGAAAGGAAAGGAGGGCTGTTTCATCTGCTGAGACCTGGTGGGGAAGCAGGTCTGGGGCAAAGTCAGGAGCTCAGGCATGGGTGGGAGGACTCCTGGGTTGTCGGGAGGAAGGTCTGGAAGTTGAGGGGCGTGGCCTGGGCTGGAAATGTCAATGGAGCGGCACTGCGTGAGCTTGGATGAAGGAGAGCACCCCTCGGTGGCCACACTTTCTAAGTCAGGGAGGTAAGAGCCGGTTTCAGCAGCTGTTCTCAGCCAGGGATGGTATTGCCCCCCCTACCCCCCCACATCATCATCTGGAGACATTTTGGGTGCCACAGTTGAAGAAGGGGCTCGGCTGGCATCTAGTGGACGGGCAGGGGAGCCGCTCCGTGTGCAGGGTACAAGATAAGACTCCCTCACAGGAAAAGAGTGGTCTGGTACCAAGCCAGAAACTTAAAGACACCCAAAGAGGGAGGAGGGAGCCGGGAGTGATGTGCAGTGAGGTCCAAGGCGGGCAGCAGTTCTTGAGGTTTTTGGTGGCTTTGCCCCAGTCTTTCCAGGGGGTGCTGGGGGCCCCACCACAGGTGGGCCCCAGGAGGGTTGGTCTCCAGGAAGCTTTGGAGGAGAGGAAGAGGGGCTGACGGGGTGGGGCCCCAGAGTTTTTTGAGAGGAGGAAGTTTGCTAGAGAGAGGTTTGCTTCTTGTAAGAGAAGAAAGAAGTAACTTTTGCTGATGGGGATGGTTTTGATAAAGGAAATCTTACGATGCAGGAGACAGCAGTTGCCCCTCCCTTCCCCCTCCCCCCCCCCAAGGCGAGGGATTGGCTGGATTCCAGGTGGTTTTGAGGATGTCACGTTGGAAACCTTACAGGGAATCTGCACGGGTTGAGACAGAAGCTGGGTATGGGAGCAGCAACGCGGTGTCTCCAGGGAGGGGGTGTGGACGGTGGGGGGCCTGCGGCACCTCCGGCGGCCTTGCTGTCTTCCCCCTTCCCCGCTGCCCTTTGTCTCTGCCCGCCCTGTCCCAGCCCCCCTCACGGCCGCACTCTCCCCACAGCGTGACCTGGACTTCACCATCGACCTGGATTTCAAGGGCCAGCTGTGCGAGCTCTCCTGCTCCACTGACTACCGGATGCGCTGAGGCGGCACCTGGCTTCTCACACCCCAGCCAGGCTGGCCCTGCAAGGGCCCAGGGGCTGTGGCNTCTGCGTTGCCCTGACTCTGAGCTCCAGGAGGGAAGACCCTTGTGTCTCTGCTTACCGCTCTGTTCCAAGTGCCCTACTCCCAGAAAGTGCTCAGTGACCAGACGGCCGAATGGAGGGTGAGCTTTGTCTCCTGTCGCGTCTCTTCTCTGTGTGTGTGGCTAGACAATCAGGTCTTACACCTCGGCCCTGGGAGGGTCACATCTTTTATTGCCAACAGCAGAAAATTCCCAGCCTTGGTCTGAAAAGCTCAAATTTCAAACATAGCACCGATGTCAGCTGTGTTTCTGATGTGGTGACTTTCTTTCTCCATGCTGCCGGTGGCCTGCGTAACAGAGAGGGGGCACCTCTCTGCCAACTTCCTTCCTTATGGTTGGACCCTGGCTGGCTTCATGGGGCTGTGGCACAGGGGGTGTGGTTTGGAGAGTCATAGATGGTTTAGGTTTTCATATGACAGTGTCACTTCCAGGTATTTTCTGGCCTGAAAAATATCCTTATGAAAAGAGCAGTGTGTTCTTAAGGCTGTGGTCTGGAATCTTCATGTCCAGAAGCCATTGTGTGGGGTCAAGACCGACTGGTTTTTGCTACAAATCAAAGAGGGGGGTCAGGAGGACCAGTCTCGTGACCGATCAAAAATAGAACAGTAGTAAGTACTGACCCATTCATTATACTAATTTCTCTGAAGATGGTTATTCTGGATTCTAGGTGGCTGGAAGCCTGTCCCCTTGTCGCCAAAGGAAAAAAAAAGAACGGCAGTTTCCTGGATGCCACTGACATGATTTTATTTGCACAAACCAGGAGTGTCATTGATAAAGAGCTGGTTTTGCTGGCTAGTTGGTGTTTGAAAGAGGAGTTTTTGGCTAGCGGCTCTGAAACCCACATCACCCCCCTTTTTGTTCAGATTTCATTTTACTCCACATTTATTTGAACTTGTAAAATGGACCCTATCAGTTTATTTGTAATATTAGCTCTTTATATTAATTAAAAAAATTTAAAAGTATAGTTGATTTACAATATCATGTTAGTTTCAGGTATATAGCACAACTGTTATATAATATGTATATATATTATTTTCAGAATTTTTTCCCTTATAGATTATTACACAATATTGAGTATAGTTCCTTGTGCTATACAGTTGCTTATTGGTAACCAGCAGGTCCTTGTTGGTAACCAATTTTATGTATAGTAGTGTGTATATGTTAATTCCAAGCTCCTAATTTATCCTTCCCCCACCCTCGTTTTCCCTTTGGTAGTGGTAAATTCATTTTCTATGTCTTGAGTCTCTTTCTGTTTTGGAAATAAGTTCATTTGTATCTTTTTTGTTCAGAGTACACATATAAACAATATCATGTAATACTTGTCCTTCTCTCTCTGGCCTATTTCACTTAGGGTGATCATCTCTAGGTCTACCCGCGTTGCTATAAATGACATAATTTCCTTCTTTTTAATGGCTGAATAGCATTCCATTCCCATCTTTCTCCATCACCTGTCAACGGGCATTTAGGTTGCTTCCATGTCTTGGCTATTGTAAATAATGCTGCAATGAACATAGGGGCACATTTCTCTTATCAGGACACTTCAAATTCATAACCTGTATATCAGGACACCCTGTTTCTTCACACAACAGGATGAACTAGGTATCACCAGTGTCATGGGGGGATGGGAAAAGCTTTGACTCAGATGCTCAGGTAGTATCCCTCACTTCCCCTTTCAATGTATATGAGATGCATAAAGAAAACAACAACAAAAGCATAAAGACAAGTTGACTCCCCAAAGACCTCCCTACATCTTGGGTCCCTTCTGCTTGGAAGGTTCTTTTGGTTTGGGGCACCTTTAGTGGATGCTGTGGTGTGGTACCCAGATCCTTCTTCAGGATGGAGGTGCTCCTTCCCTTACTTTCTCGAGTGGTGATGCTCCCTGCTGAGCTCCTTGCTGGGAGCTGACCTTGGCTGCAGACACCTGCCTCTCTCAAGGTGATACCTCCTTCCCAGGGGAGCCCACCCCCAGTGACCAGCTTGCGAGGGTGAAAGGTCTCAATTCAAGCCTTCTCTGCAGTCCCACTCAAGCCCTAGGGCTTCCCAGGGGGTGGGTTGAGGCCTTTGCTGAGGCTGCATCACTGTTCAAATGCTTCTGCTCAGTTCTGCGGCCCTCACTCCCTGGCAGGTGTTGGACTCCCACACACTCCCTACGCACAAATCCCCACCTCAGAGTCTGTTTCCTGGGAAATCCAACCTACGTTAACCACCTCGACCTTTTTTTTCAGCTTTTTGCTGCTCAGATTATTTTGGTGAACATTTGAGACTATGAAGGCTATACGGATGAAGTTTGCCATGGCTTTGGCTGGGGCTGGGTAGCTGAGATTCAGTGGTAAAGTGTGGTCAGATTTCAGGTGCCCTCTGCCTGGACATTGCTGGGTTTAAAATCCAACCCACAACTTCCATGGAGCTTAGAGTTCTGGATGGGAGGCGGGGTACTGTAAGTCTTGCCAAGTGGCTTGATGACTCCCACGCAGGTCTGTCTTTGGGGTCTCTGCCTGTGCTCAGAGGAGGGATCTATCACACCCACGCTGTCAGGTTGAAGCTGGAGGAGCCTCAATACTTCCTCTCTTTTCCTCCCTGTGGAACCCTTGGGAGAGGGGAGTGAGACTCAGGAGCTCAGGTGAAATACTGACTGTGGGAGTCACACCTGTTCTGAGCCTGAGTGCTCACATCTCTTTTGGAATCACAGCTGTGTGCATGTTGGGAGCTGACGCCCCACAGGCTGCATTTGCAAGCTCCTCTGGTTTGGGCCAGTAAGAGGGATTGGTGGGAGCCTGGCTGCTGGAGAACTTGGGTATCTGTCCTCTGCCCTTTCTGCCTCGGTGGCTTCTCTGGCAGAGGCCGCCTGCCCTCCGTGGCTCCGACCCCTCTGCATTCTGTAGCCCCGGTCTGCCANAGGGATTGGTGGGAGCCTGGCTGCTGGAGAACTTGGGTATCTGTCCTCTGCCCTTTCTGCCTCGGTGGCTTCTCTGGCAGAGGCCGCCTGCCCTCCGTGGCTCCGACCCCTCTGCATTCTGTAGCCCCGGTCTGCCAGAACCTAGCCCCGGGGCGCCAGCGGCACCGCCTCCTCCTGTCCTTCTCTCTCCACTCTAGAGGGGACAGTGGCTTCCTGCCAGCCTCTGGGCACCTCCCTGCCACCCAGTTGGCTTTCAGTTTCTCTATCACCTATGTAACCAATTCTCTGCATTAAGTTCCTTCTATTATACATTTTTTTTGTTGGTGGTGCTGTTTCTGTTATTATTATTTTATTAATTTTTTTAAACTTGTGGTGAAAGCCTCATCATAGAAAACAAATTACTTTTACCATATTTAACTGTGCATTTCAGTGGCACTAAGTACATTCACATTGTGTACAACTCTCCCTATCATCTGTCTCCTGAAAATTTCACCTTCCTAAACATAAATTCTGTCATTAAATAGTAACCCCCCACCCCGGTTCCTGGCATCTACTGATGTACTTTCTGACTGTATGAATTTATCTGTTCTGTCATACAGAGTGAAGTAAATCAGAAAAAGAAGAACAAATATTGTATATTAACTCTGCTGCCGCTGTGATGTGCTCAGTCGTGTCCAGCTCTTTTGCGACACTATGGACTCTAACCAGCCAGGCTCCTCTGTCTGCGGGCTTTCTCAGGCAAGAATACTGGAAGGGATTGCCATTTCCTCCTCCAGGGGGTCTTCTTCACCCAGGGATGGAACCTGCGTATCCTGCACTGGGAGACAGATTCTTTACCACTGAGCCACCTGGATGCCTGTATTAAGGGATACATGTGGAATCTAGAAAAATAGTACAGATAAACCTATTTGCAAAGCAGAAATAGAGACACAGATGTAGAGACCAAATGTATGGACATTCAGGAGGGGAAGGAAGGTGGATGAATTGGGAGATTGGGATTGACATACATACACTACTGTGTGTGAACCGGGAGCTTCCTGATGTTCAAGCTGGTTTTAGAAAAGGCAGAGGAACCAGAGATCAAATTGCCAACATCCGC
>SJYV01055428.1:0-10307 GCA_006410875.1 Neotragus pygmaeus
ATAATCTATCATATATAATGTAGAAATGCTATTTGAGACAGGAAGGAGGCATGAGATTTGGAGTCAGGCTGCCCTAGGTTCAAATCTCAGCTTTGCCATTTTCTACATTTGTGATGTTGGACAAGTTACTGAACCTTGCAGTGTTATTATGAGGGTAGAACATACATAAAATACCTAGCATGGTGTCTGGCATACAGTAGGGCTCAATCTGCGCTGCTAGTTCACTAGTGCAGCCTTCGTAGGTTGACTGCCTGAAACCAAGGCCACAGAGGGTGGAGCTCGACACTGCACCCATGCTGTCTGACTTGAGAGCCCACGCTTTGTCACCACCCGGACTGCTTCTTCATGAAAGGGCTCTGTTTCCAAAATTCATTTAGGATGCAATTGAATGGAGTTGGCACACACATTACTATAGATAATAATAGTATTCTGTGTTCTGATCAGTATTAGGTTCATGGGTCACCCTTGATGTGTCTGAGGCATCTGAGTGTCAACAGCACTGTAGATCTTAAAACCTTAGTAAGATCCTGAAATAGTGTTGGTTTTTTCACTTTGGAGGGCTAGGGACTGTTCATTCCACAGGACAGGCATTTCTGACCTCTCCTGCACCCCTCCACCTACTGCCTGGGCTTGGCGCTGGTCGGGAGGGGGCTTCTAGCAAAGCCTTTGAGATTTTGCCATTCATTCAGTGCCCTGTCTTCTTCTGACTTTTTTTCTCCTCTGCTTTTCTGCAGTGGTTTCCACTTGTCTTGAAGTGGAATTCCTGTCTCCTGAACTGGGGCCTTGATGGACTGACATTAACTCCTTGTCTGTTGTCTATGGATGCTCCTATGTTGGAATTACAATGGTTGGAAACAGGCAGCTAATAAGAGTGACTACCTCTGGCCCCAGCTTGTCTCTATCTCTCTTTCTTTGGGGCTGTACCACGTGGCATGTATGATCTTAGTTCCCTGACCAGGGATCAAACCCATGCTGCCTGCACTGGGAGTTTGGAGTCTTAACCAGTGGACCACTGGGGAATTCCAAAATAACACAACCAAATCTCCCAAAGCAAAAGATATGAGAACTCTTTTTTTTTTTTTTTTTCAATTCTTACAATTTGTTTTTATTTTTTTAGCCACACTTCTCTGCATGTGAAATCTTAGTTCCCTGACCAGGAGTCAAACTGCACCTCTTGCATTGGAAGCACAGGGTTAAAACCACTGGAACACCAGGGAAGTCCATTAATCTCATTTTAAGATGCACAAGATCATTAGAAAAAGATGAAGACATATAAGAGCTATCTGTGGACACTGAACATTTAGATTTCGGAGGAAAGACACCTCTACATTGAGGGGGAAATGAAGATTCCATGCTTCTCCTGGGTAGACAGTGAAGCAGCTGGGCTGCGGCTCCATGTACACAGCAGAGGTAAAGCTTGGGAAGCAGCCGGAGGGGTGGAGTAGAGGAGTGACAGTGGCCAGCGCGTCCTCCCCTCCTTGACACTGTGTTTTCCAGATAGGCCTGTTTGATTCATAGGTTGAAGACAGTCCCTGGACTGGGTTTCGAGGAGTAAGAGAAGATAGTTTTAGCCCCACAGGCTTACAGAGAAGGGGGAGATAGGAGGGGGAATCACAGTAAGCAGTGAAGTTCTAGTGGCCACTCGACTATAAAGTCTAGGAGGACAGCTTTTGGGGCAATTATTGCTATATATAATGTAGAGCCAATGAGTTTTTTTACTCTACCTTTTTTTGTTGGCTATGCAGTATGTGGGATCTTAGTTCCCCAATCAGGGATCGAACTTTCAGCCCCTGCAGTGGGAGCAGGAGTCTTAATCTCTAGACTACCAGGGAAGTCCTACTTTACTTTTAGGTGAAGTATTAATTAATTTCAACTAAGTGGAATATTTGGGTACAGTAAGAGGCCAAAATGGGCTTCCCAAATTAATCTGAAATCTTTGATTGTCATCTTGCATCTCTCTGATTTTCACTTGAAGTAGTTCAGTTCAGTCTTGTTCATTGTGGTATATAACTTACAATAACTTACTCAATAATTCCCATAAATTCTTTAAGCTTTAGGATGGAGAAAATTGAGTATAGTATAAGTAAGCTCCAGGGATTTTCAGAGAAACGATGTTTTAAATTTTGTGTCCGTGGTTCTGGTATTGTTCATTTGTAAACAAGAAATTGGCAAGCAGACCATAGATTTTTGTGGAAAATGGGGATCATTTGCTAAGTGTGAAGAGAGTTTTCTTACACAACAGCACTGCATCTTGTGCAGGAAATCTTGCATGGATTTTTCTGACTTTGGAGTAGGAGGCCATGCCTATTATACTTAAGATGGTGTGAGAATAAGTTTCAAAGAGAGTTAAATGGAGAGAGGCTTTTAATGAGTGCAGTGACATCTTTGTTTGTATATCCAAGATTGACTCAAAGGAAGATACAGGTCATGAAACCTTGGTCTTTGACCCAAGCTTCTACTTTGAATTAAAAGTCATCCAGTCAGTTCTGCTATAATGCAACCCTTTAATTTTAACAAGTCACCGTGCTGCACAAAATTGCATAACAAAACCCACAGCACTTATGGGGAAAGTCGGGATCCAAATTGCAAAAATGTAATCAATGATACTTTTTAAAAATAAAGATATGAGCCAAATAAAAATGGGAATATGTTTTGCACATGTTGAGTGGTTAAGACATACATAATTACTGCAACAATATGACACTGCAAAGACCTGAAGTTTGATTGTAAAGTTGGGCTTCAGAGAGCTACAGTGTGGGAGTCACCGTGAAGTGATGGAAGGAAGGCTGTGGGAACTCTGATATATAACATCAATGCTTGTAAATATATTTATCATATGTCATATGGAGATATGGGCTTCCCTGGTGGCTCAGCTGGTAAAGAACCTGCCTGCCAGTGCAGAAGACCAAAGAGACACAGTTTGATCCCTGTGTTGGAAAGATCCCCCAGAGAAGGAAATGGCAACCCACTCCGGTATTCTTGCCTGGAAAATTCCATGGACAGAGGAGCCTGGTGGGCTACAGTCCATGGGCTCACACAGGGTTGGACTTGACTGAGCGCTCATCCACACACACACCTCACACATATATGGAGATACATAAAATACACAATCTACCTTTGAATCATGTGGGAGTTGGGGCCCCAACCTTCCACATAGAATTTATAGTTGGTCCTTTGTATCTGTGGTGCCTCTGTATCAAAGGCTCCTCATCTGTGGATTCAACTGCCAGTGGTCATGTAGTAGTGTATTTACTATTGAAAAAAAAAAAAATCTACATGTAAGTGGACCAATACAATTCGAACTCATGTTGTTCAAAGGTCAACGGTATATAGATAAACACACATTGACTTCAATACTCTATCTGTATATAATCCATAGAGACAGCAAATGAGTGTTTTCCAGGGGCTGGGAGAGACAGGGTTATGGGGAATGATTGCTAATGGAGGTGGAGTTTCCATTTGCGGTGAGGAGAACATTCTAGAACTAGAGAGTGGTGATGGTGCAACAGCGTTGTGATTATACTTTGTGCTACACATGAAGAATTGCATGCTTTAAAACAGTGAAAATGGTAAACTTTATGTCTTGAATCTGTGTCCTGGGCTGAGCTCTGTGCTCGTCACTGCAGGGAACACGGCAAGGAGTGTGGTGAGGTGCTGTCTCAAAGGATTGTCCAGCTTAGCAGGGAGGTGAGATAAACAGAACAAGAACTAAATTACAAGAAAGAAATGAGACGCTCTACAGAGGAGATGACAACAGATGGCTTCAGATATCCCTCCAAAAGTGCACCTGTTCTTCTGGAGGAATCTGAAACGCTTTCCTTTCGGACACTAGCATATAAGGTGGACTCATTGGATCTCAACTGAATGTCACCTCGGAAGCTCTAAAAAGCACCTATCCCCAGGCCTGGACCTATTCAAATTGAATCAAACCCTCTGGATCTCCCATGGGATTCTCACATGCAGCGGAGGTGAGGACTACAGGTTTAAGAACAGTGGGATATTGACAGCTGCGTTCTGGGCAGAGGAAATTAAAGAAGCAAATAAATGCCCAGCTGGGAAGAACATAAGTTTTGTTTGACTAGACAAGAGGATATAAATGCAAGAGATGGAGGAGTCAGGCAGAAAAAGCAGCTTAAACAACCTCATTGGATATCTTTCATGTACATGTGGGAATCTGCAGTTAGTTGTGTCATCAGTGGGAAGGACTCAGATGATTTTGATGTAGGAGGGAGGAATAGATATTTGTGCTTTAGATAGGTGACTGTGGCAGCATTTTGAGATAAAAATGATCTGCTGTATAACTCACTAGAGACAAGGAAGACCTGTAAGGAACGCATTTGAAAGGTGAAATCTGCAAGGGGACTTTTCTGAGGGAGGGTCTGCCAAGACAAAGCTATTTTCATCATATTAAGATGTTATTTGCCTTTTTAAAAAATTGAATTTGACATTTATACTGATGATGCAAAAGCCATGCCAGGAAAACTTTTGGTGCCTTAGCACAGATCAAGGCCATGGCACTGAGCTGTAGTCTTCATTTTTCTTTTTCATTTCTGTGCACCTACAGAAAAGGTTTCAGTTTCACTTAAGAATATCCTTGATGGAGCAGTAAAAATCTCAAACCTCAGGTTCACATCTTGTTAATAGTCCGTGCAGCATTATAGAAAGCACTCCTAAAGCACTTCTACTGCATGCAGACAGCATTGGTTGTCTTGAGGAGGAAAAGCATTCACACAAATGTTTGAGCTGAAGACTGTACTGGCTGCTTCTCCTCTCCCCCAAGAAACAGCCTTTTTACGTGGAAGACAAATCAACATATTGTAGTCATGCAGTCCTGAGAATTTGGCAGACATCTTGGAAGTGAACGACATGAGTCTGTCACTTCAAGACGGCAGTTACTGCCAATGAGACAATTTGCCCTTGAGCAAAAATGAGAATTTCAAAGATTTTTTTTTTATCTGCCAGTGCACACCTGTGTACCAGTACTTTAAAACTTTTCTGATGAGAGTTGCGATATCTTGCTATTGTATGATGAGATGTATCAGCATTTGAAAGCTCTGTTTCTCTTAAGTGAACCAAGATTTTTCAATATTAGTCATTGGGAGTGACTGTGTCATGAGGGCTTAACTGAGATGGCTCATGTATTCATGCCTTCATTCAGAGAGCATGATGAGGTAGGTCACATTTGCAGGATTTGGCCCTTGCATGAGGCATGATCAGTCAAAAAGCCAAAAACCGCACAGATGTTTTGACCTGATGGACTTAGCATTAGTCCTTTTAATGAGAAATGAGAGTCAACCAAGGGAGCTGGTGGGGAGGCGGGGAGGCCAAAGGAAAATGATGTTCTGCTTTTGGCTGGATCCTGATATAAAATTGTCTTAATCCTTTATCAAATCTTTTGATAAGAAGCTAAACTTAATGAAGCTTTTCTGTTTGGGGATGGCATTACGATACAGAGAAATCCATTTTCCCAAGTTTTTTTTTTTTTTTTTCCATTTCTTACTAATCATGATTTTCTTTTTTGTTGCTTTTTTTGCAAAGTCTTGTATGGTGCCAAAAATTAGCCCACTTAGGGCTACTGACCTCATTGTCAGAGCCACTGGATTTTGCCTAGCTGCCTTCTCAGTACAGCTGTTTTCTCCAGGGCCCGAGTTCTTCTGGTGCTTCTGCTCACTTGGGACCTGTCTTCCTGGTCTCAGGTTCTAGTCGGTGTATTTGAGAACTGGGTACAGAACTCTCTGGTTTCTAAATTGCTCAAAGTGTCCTGCACCCCACTTTGCCTCCAGAATTCCCTAATTATGGCTTCTTTCAGCATAGCCTCTGACATAATTTTTTGCTTTTTGTTTTTTAATTTGCAAGGTTAGTTTTTTATTGGATATGCAGTAGTGTAATTTTTAATTTTCCTTTTGGTAATAACATCTCTGCCTTTAAGGATCCTAGTTGTGGGAAGTCTGTGGTTTGTTGAGCATAGAGTCAGCTCTCTCACAGTGATAGCCCGTTCTGTCCTCAAAGACGGTGTTAAGTGCTGGGTGAAGGGTACAAGATAAGAGGTAGAAACTGGAATAGAACCAAGTTTTTCTGTATAGGAAAATGGGAGATATGGAGAGGTCCCTGAAAATGTCCCCAAGGGGGCACAAAAGCCAGTGAGGATCAAAGACCACTCATGGAAAGGCGATGAGAGTGTAGACTGGTGGCCGGAGGTTGAAAAGAAAATTTCGAGAAGAGCTCTGCCTACAAGGCTTGATGTGGTTGTGTGGGTATAAACACTCTGGCGCCTCTCTCTGTGAAGTCTTTAACAAAATCCAGTCACTCACAGTTTACACGAAGGAATCTTCCTGATGAATGTGGAAAAATCTTCTTCCACGTTGGGGCTGAGGAGCAACGTAGAGGCCCTTGGAGACTGTTCTGAGGATTATGTAAACCATGTAGACTACTCATCTTTTCTTTATGAATGAAGAAGTCTATACTTAATTAAAATAGCTAGTGATCTGAGGCTAGACAGGCAGATCATACCCCGTCCAGTACAGAAATTTCAGCCCTAACCCTTACACGTAGAAGCAGGGCCCCTGCAGTTCAGGGTCCTAGTTACAGGCATTCGGAGAGCAAAAGCCAAGGATGGTAACTGAAGTGTTATGGAGTGACAAGTTTTATGAATAAAAACTTCATAAAGATTAAAAACTATTCAATGGAAAGTTGCAAAAGAGGTCTAACTATGTGAAATAGAAATTACTAGTTGGAATTAAAACAGATAACAAATGACTAGCAAAAATGCCCCACACAGGCAGAGGTTCTATGTATAGTAACTGATGTCAATGTAAATTAATGAGTTTCACCAGTTTGTATAATTACAGTATTTTTCTCAGCCTGAAGTAAACATCATTGAGACCAGGAGTCCCACTTATGGCCTGAGGACAGGCAGGCAGAAATAATCGGAACTAAAGCAATCCCTTATCCCGTCCCCACATAAGGGAGTGTCTTTTTTTTTTTTTTAAACTTTTAATTTTGTGTTGGAGTATAGCTGATTAACAATATTGTGATAGTTTCAGGTGAACAGTCAAGGGACTCAACCATACATACATGTGTATCCATTCTCCCTCGAACCTCACTCCCATTGAGAAGGGTTATAAGGGAATGTCTGTGTGTTCATTGCTCACACCTTAAGACCTTCCTAGACAGTCTGGAACCCTTGAAGTGGGTCCATTCTTCCCTAGGAAGCTTGCATCCCTTCCTCAGTGTCATCTAGGGTACTTGAATGTTGTCAAGAACTAGCTGCCGAGGCAGGACCACGAGTCCAGATGGGAGGAGCTGAAAGGGCCAACTCTTCTTGTGCCAGGTGAAGCTACCTGTTGTGGGTGCTTTTCAGAAAAGGCTGCACCCTTTTCTCATGTGAGTCACCTGCACATCCAGCGCTCTGCTATGTGAAGACCTGAGGGTGGGTATTGGAAGGGTGAGGGGAGTTTGGAGGGGAGCAATAGATGGGACGTACGTTGGACTTCTCCTTGCTGAGGTTCAGGTGCGTTCTGAATGGGGAAGACACAGACAGCTGCATTTCACTGTGGAAGGTGAGTTGTATGGACTCCAGAGGACAGGCTCCTCCTGCAGCATGTGAACTGCATGCACCCTCCAGCTGAATACCTGAATACCTGTCCGATTTCCCTGAGCATGGATTTTGGGTCTGTTGTGAGAGTGTCTAAAGGATGGGAATGGGGAGTGTCTGATCTGAAAAGGGTATAATCAGCAAGTCTCTCAACCAGGGACCAGGTTGCCTCTGCAAACAGGACCACCATCTTCTTAGCTGAGAGATTTCTGGATGACCCCACTATGTGTGACGCTTGCCAGTTTCAGCCTTTGCTCTGCTTCGTCTGCTGATGGAGGTGGCTTGGAGATCTGTCTGCCGTGTCGCTCTTCCCTAGAAAGGCCCTGTGTCTGGGACCTGATACAGAGGTTGTTGTTGTTCAGTCTCTAAGTCATGTCCAACTCTGTGCAACCCCATGGATTGCAACACACCAGGTTTCCCTGTCTTTTGCTATCTCCTGGAGTTTGCTCAAACTCATATCCAATGAGTTGGTGATCCCATCCAACTGTCTCATTCTCTGCTGCCCTCTTCTCCTATAGGGGAGGAGATACAGGGGTAATAACACATAAATGTTTTGTATCCTATTTTATTTAGTTTCTTGAAATACAATAATCTAATCCTGTCTTTGAAGCCTCAAGCTCTGAGCTGGATGGGTGGGTAGTAGACCTGTATCACTGTGAATTCAGTCCGTAGAGTGAGGCGTTTAGGTGGAGAGATGCATGGCCCTGTGCACGATTTTATGAAATACTCTTTGACTTAGAATTTTATTCTAATCCTATTGGAGTTCTACAAATGTTAACAGTGTTTTAAGACAAGGTTTTTTGGTATTTGATTTTTTTTAAGCCTTTATTGGAAAGATATCTGTTAACTTAATATATTACATTTTGATGAGGGAAAAAAAAGGCTTCAAGAGATTTGGAGGCTCATTTTCACATTTTGCCAACTTTTGACTTTTCTGGGAGCCCATCTGCAAATGACTTTGCTTTTGGATACAAATACTGCATTCAAAGATGATTTTTACTACAGCTTACTCTTTGGAAGAAAAGTTATGACCAACCTAGATAGTATATTCAAAAGCAGAGACATTACTTTGCCAACTAAGGTCCAGCTAGCCAAGGCTATGGTTTTTCCCATGGTCATATATGGATGTGAGAGTTGGACTGTGAAGAAGGCTGAGCGCTGATGCTTTTGAACTGTGGTGTTGGAGAAGACTCTTGAGAGTCCCTTGGACTGCAGGGAGATCCAACCAGTCCATTCTGAAGGAGATCAACCCTGGGATTTCTTTGGAAGGAATGATGCTAAAGCTGAAACTCCAGTACTTTGGCCACCTCATGCGAAGAGTTGACTCATTGGAAAAGACTCTGATGCTGGGAGGGATTGGGGGCAGGAGGAGAAGGGGACGACCGAGGATGAGATGGCTGGATGGCATCACGGACTCGATGGACGTGAGTCTGAGTGAACTCCGGGAGATGGTGATGGACAGGGAGGCCTGGCGTGCTGCGATTCATGGGGTTGCAAAGAATCGAACATGACTGAGCGACTGAACTGAACTGAACAGAAACATATTACTATATATAGAAGTATACCCTGGTCGCTCACAAATGTGTAGCTTTTGTTCAATAACCAGCCTCCCTCTAAAGTTCCTTAACACCTGAGGACTTAACTTTCCTTCTGAGATACAATATCCCTAAAAATCAATACAATCTTATTTTTAGTTCAGTGGTTTTACCTTGAGAGAGCAGGTAGCCCAGAAGTTTCTGTAATGAAAGCTGGTTGCATTTCTGTGAGAGTTGCATTGCCTGACTTTATATAGCATTTTCTTCAAGAGAACATTCTTGCTTTTTATATTTTAAGCTTNTACCTTGAGAGAGCAGGTAGCCCAGAAGTTTCTGTAATGAAAGCTGGTTGCATTTCTGTGAGAGTTGCATTGCCTGACTTTATATAGCATTTTCTTCAAGAGAACATTCTTGCTTTTTATATTTTAAGCTTGCTGCTGCTAAGTTGCTTCAGTCGTGTCTGACTCTGTGTGACCCCATAGACGGCAGCCCACCAGGCTTCCCCGTCCCTGGGATTCTCCAGGCAAGAACACTGGAGTGGGTTGCCATTTCCTTCTCCAATGCATGAAAGTGAAAAGTCAAAGTGAAGTCACTGAGTCGTCTCCAACTCTCAGTGACCCCATGGACTGCAGCGTACCAGGCTCCTCCATCCATGGGATTCTCCAGGCAAGAGTACTGGAGTGGGGTGCCATTGCCTTCTCCAGATTTTAGCTTACTATATATATATTTTTTCCTTCTCTGTGTCTCATTTGGGACTATGGAGGAATTGAGTTGGCCAGTGGCTTGCCACCTCAATGTTGCCTCCTTCTTAACCCTACCTGGAGGAAGGAAGCCTGATCAGCAAAGATCTTTCATCTTGTCTGTGTAGAAGTTGGCAAGGGATCCCCTGTTTCGTGTGTGTGTGTGTGTGTGTGTGTGTTTTGCTTGGGGGAAATGGCCCTGAGAGGGCATTTGGGAGCCAGTGCTACAGTGTTCTTAGGCATCCTGTCTGTCCATTTGCTGCACATGAGGAACCACAGCCTCCTGGCCATGCCAGTACAATGTTAACATGTGGAAGGGAGGTAATTTCTTTCTCCTCAGTGAAGGAAACTTCTCTTTCTGAGAGAGATCCTTCAAGAGTAGCAAAGCACTTTCTTCTCACATCAGTTATTAGAAATGGTATAATGATTTTTTTTTTT
>SJYV01055434.1:0-19717 GCA_006410875.1 Neotragus pygmaeus
GGAGGAAACAGACGTGCATGTCTCCACTTGAGACGAGGCCTGTCTCCCCTGTGCATACTGGAGAGGAACCCCACGATCCAAGTCAGCACTGGAGAGGAAAGCTCAGGTTCGGACCTCAGCTTCAGATGAGGACGTAGGAGCCGGCTTCGACTGCGCAGGAATCCAGAGAGACCCCTGGCAATGCGCGTGGAGACTGGCCTTTCCCAAGGCCACACGAGCGGGTCCCTGAGGTCCCCATTGTAACTCGATAGGAATCTGCAGCAACTCGAGGAAAACCAGGAGGTTCTCCCCTCCAGGCGAGATGAGGCCCTTGTCCGTTGCTGCGTCTCTGAGAAAGTCACCCCTTCCCTCTTGAACCTCAAAGGGGTCCTTCACTCCCTTGAAGCAACTGAACAAGTACTGTGACATAACATTTTCCACTAGAGAGGAACACTGAGGGTACCTTCACAACTCAAGAGGAGCCCCATTTCCCCTACCTCCGCTCAAGATGAGGGTTCCTTTCCCTGCTTCGTCAGGAAAGGATTCCCGGCATTCCCAGCACACTTCAAGAGGAGATACTCTCCACAGGAGAGTCAAGAGGAACTGCTGGAATCGTGCCACAATTCTGAAAGACTGCAGATGTCTCAGTCCACTCCCGATGAACCTGGTTGCCCTGCACCGCCGCGCATTTCACACCGAGTATCTGCTCACACCATGGTGGGACATGTGACAGCCCTATGGGTAAGCCTTGAGGGAAAGCCACAGACACCTGTGACAACTCGACTGGAAGGCTGACCTTGCTGCTACAGCTGGGGAGGAAAGCGGATGTGCAAATCTCCAATTGAGACGAGGCTTGACTCCCCTGTGGAGCCTCCAGGGAAAAGCACGATCCATGTCACCACTGGAGAGGAAACCTCAGGCTCCAGATGAGGACTTAGGAGTCGGCCCTGACTGTGCAAGAATCCCCAGAGGACCTTCGCAACTCCCGTGGAGACTGGCCTTTCCTGGGGCCACAGGATCGGGTACCAGAGTTCCCTGTCATAACTTGAGAGGAACCTGCCCCAACTCGAGAAAAACCAGGAGGTTCTCCCCTCCAGGCGAGATGAGGCCCTCGTTCTCCCCTGAATCTCGGGGGAAGTCACCCTTTCCCTCTTGAACCTCGAAGGGGTCCTTCACACACTTGCAGCAACTCAAAAAGTACACCAAAATACCCTTCTCCACTCGAGAGGAACACCAACGGTCCAGCCACAACTCAAGAGGAACCCCGTTTCACTCTCCTTCACTCGAGATGAGGGTTCCTTATCTGCTTTGTAGGGGAAGGATCCCCGACCTTCTCATCGCATCTCAAGAGGAGCTGCTCTCAACATGAAAGTCACGAGGAACTCCAGGGTCATGCCACCATTCCAAAAGACCCACAAATATTTCAGTCAACTCCAGAGGAACCTGATTTCCCTGCACTGCCTCAACTGTCATCCCAGGTATGGTCTCACATCACGGTGGTACGTGTTTCAGCCCTGTGGGAAAGTGTCGAAGGAAAGCCACAAATCCCTTTGTCAACTCGACGGGAAGCCTGACCCTGCTGCTAAAGCTTGGGATGAAAGCGGACGTGCCTGTCTCCACCCGAGACGAGGTGTCACTCCCCTGTGGAGCCTCCAGGGGAACCCCAGGATCCATATCAACACTGGAGAGGAAACCTCAGGTTCCATCTTTGGCTCCAGATGAGGATTTTGGAGCCGGACCCAACTGTGCAGGAATCCTGAGAGTCCCCTCACAACTCGTGTGGAGACTTGCCTTTCCTGAGGTCACAGGGCCAGGTCCCAGAGGTCCCCGTTGTAACTTGAAAGGAACCTGCCCCAACTCGAGAAAAACCAGGAGGTTCTCCCCTCCAGGCAAGATGAGGCCCTCGTTTTCCACCAATTCTCCGGGGAAGTCACCCTTTCCCTCCTGAACCTCGAACGGGTCTTTCACAACCTTGCAGGGACTCAAGAAATACCGTGACATAGCCTTCTCCACTCGAGAGGAACACCAATGGTTCCAGCACTACTCAAGAGGAGACCAGTTTCCCACCTCCGCTGGAGATGAGGATTCTTTCCCTGTTTCGTTGGGGAAGGATTCCCGGGGTTCCCGTCACACCTCAAGAGGAGGCACTCTCAACAGGAACATCAAGAGGAACTCAGGGGAGGTGCCAGCATTCCAAAAGACACCTAAATGTCTCAGTCCACTCCAGAGGAACCTGATTTCCCTGCATTGCCTCTACTGTCACCCCGAGTAGGGACTCACATCACAGTGGCAACTGTTTCAGCCTTGTGGGAAAGCCTCAAGGGAAAGCCACAGACCCCTGTGTCAACTCAACGGGAAGCCTGTCCCTGCTGCTATGGCTCTGGAGGAAAGCAAACGTGCACATCTCCACTCGACACGAGGCCTGACTCCCCTGTGGAGCATCAAGAGGAACCCCGTGATCCATGTCAGCACTGGAGAGGAAACCTCAGGTTCTGGTCCTGTTCCAGGCGAGGACATAGGAGCTGGCCCCAACTGTGCAGGAATCCCAAGAGGCCTCTCGCAAGTCGTGTGGAGACTGGTCTTTACTGAGCCCACAGGGGCGGGAAACTGAAGCCCCCATCGTAACTCGAGAGGAACCTGCCCCAACTCTAGAAAAACCAGGAGCTTCTCCCCTCCAGGTGAGATGAGGCCCTTGTCAGCTGCGGCATCTCTGGAGAAGTCACGCTTTCCCTCTTGAACCTCGAAGGGGTCCTTCACACCCTTGTAGCAACTCAAAAAGTACACCAAAATACCCTTCTCCACTCGAGAGGAACACCGAGGGTCCAGCCACAACTCAAGAGGAGCCCCGTTTCACTCCCCTCCATTCGAGATGAGGGTTCCTTTCCTGCTTTGTAGGGGAAGGATTTGCGACCTTCCCGTCACATCTCAAGAGGAGGCGTTCTCAACATGAAAGTCACAAATAACTCCAGGGATCGTTCTACCATTGCAAAAGACCCACAAATGTCTCAGTCCACTCCACAGGAGCGTGATTTCCCTGCACTGCCTCGACTGTCACCCCGGCTGTCTCACACCACAGTGGTACGTGTTTCAGCCCTGTGGGAAAGACTTGAGGTAAAGACACAGACCCCTGTGTCAACGCAATGGGAAGCCTGACCCTGCTACTACGGCTCGGGAGGAAATCAGCTGTGCACATCTCCACTGTAGATGAGGCCTGACTCCCCTGTGGAGCCTCCAGAGAATCCCCACGATCCATGTCAGCACTGGAGAGGAAACCTCAGGTTCTGGCCTCTGCTTCAGACGAGGACCTAGGAGCCAGCCCCAACTGCGTAGAAATCCCCAGAGGCCCCTTGCAACTCGCGTGGAGACTGGCCTTTCCTGAGGCCAGAGGGGCGGATCCCAGGGGTCCCTGTCCTAACTTGAGAGGAACCTGCCCCAACTCGAGAAAAACCAGGAGAATATCCCCTCTAGGCGAGATGAGGCCCTGGTCCTCTGCTGGGTCTTGGGGGAAGTCACCCTTTCCTTCTAGAACCTCGAAAGGTTCCTTCCCACCCTTTCAGCAACTCAAGAAATACACTGACATACCCTTCTCCACTCTAGAGAAACACCGAGGGTTCCACCACCAATCAAGAGGATCCCCAATTTCCCCTTATCTGCTCAAGATGAGTGTTGTTTCCCTGTTTCGTCGGGAGAGGATTCCCGGCATTCCCCTCACATTTCAACAGGAGGCGCTCTCAACAGGAACTTCAAGAGGAACTCCAAGGGACGTGCCACCATTCCAAAAGATCCCTAAATGTCTCAGTCCACTCCAGAGGAACCTGACTTCCCAGCATTGCCTCGAATGTCACCTCGAGTAGAGACTCACCCCATGGTGGCACCTGTTTCAGCCCTGTCAGAAAGCCTCGAGGGAAAGCCACAGACCTCTTTGACAACTCGACTGGGAGGCTGACCTTGCTGCAACAGCTTGGGAGGAAAGCAGATGTGCAAGTCTCCACTTGAGACGAGGCCTGAGTCTCCTGTGGAGCCTTCAGAGGAACAACATGATCCATGTCAACAATGGAGAGGAAACCTTATGCTCCAGAGGAGAACTTAGGAGCCGGCTGTGACTGCACAGGAATCCTAAGAGGCCCCTCGTAACTGGCGTGGATACTGGCCTTTCCTGAGGCGACAGAGGCGGGTCCAGAGTTCCCTGTCATAACTCGAGCCGCAACTCTAGAAAAACCAAAAGGTTCTCCCCTCCAGGCTAGATGAGGCCCTTGTCTGCCGTGGAGTCTCTGGGGAAGTCACCCCTTCCCTCTTGAACCTCGAAGAGATCCTTTACACTTTTGCATCTACTCAAAAGGCACCCAGACATACCCTTCTCCATGCGAGAGGAACACCAAGGGTCCCGCCACAGCTCAAGCAGAGCCAAGTTTCCCTCTCCTCTGCTGGAGATGAGGGTTATTTCCCTGCTTTGTCGGGGAAGGATTCCAGTCCTTCCCATCACATCTCAAGTGGAGGTGCTCTCCATTGCAAAGTCGAGAGGAACTCCTGGGTTCGTGCCACCATTCCAAAAGACCCCTAAATGTCTCAGTCCACTCCAGAGGAAACTGATTTCCCTGCAATGCCTCGTCTTTCAACCAAGTATGGACTCACACCACAGTGGCACATGTTTCAGCCATGTGGGAAAGCCTCGAGGGAAAGCCACATACCCCTGTGTCAACTCAAGGGGAAGTCTGACCCTGCTGCTATGGCTCGGGAGGAAAGCGGACGTGCATGTCTCCACTCGAGACGAGCCTGACTCCCCTGTCAAGCCTCCAGTGGAACCCCACGACCAAGTCAGCAGTGGAGAGGAAATCTCAGGTTCCTGCCTAGGCTTCAAACGAGGACTTTGGAGCAGCCCCGACTGCTCAGGAATCCCGAAATGCCCCTCACAACTCGCCTGGAGACTGGCCTTTCCTGAGGCCACAGGGGAGGTTCCCTGAGGTCCCCATCATAATTCGAGAGGAACCTGCTGCAGCTCGAGAAAAACCAGGAGGTTCTCCCCTCCAGGGGAGATGAGGCCCTTGTCCACTGTGGCATCTCGGGGTAACTGACCTCTTCCCTTTTGAACCTCGAAGGGGTTCTTAACACCTTGCAACAACTCAAGAAGTACAACGACATTTTCTTCTCACTCGAGAGAAACACCGAGGGTCCCACCACAACTCAAGAGGAGCCCCAATTCCCCCTCCTCCTCTCTAAATGAGGGTTCCATTACCCTGCTTCGTTGGGGAAAGATTCCCGGCGATCCTGTCACATCTCAAGAGGAGGCGCTCTCAACAGGAAAGTCTAGAGGAACTCGAGGAGTCGTGCCACCATTCCAAAAGACCTTGAAATGTCTCAGTCCACTCCAGATGAATCTGATTTCCCTGAACTACTTTGACTATCACCCCAAGTATGGACTCACACTACCGTGGCACGAGTTTCAGACATGTGGGAAAGCCTCGAGTGAAAGCCAAAGAACCCTGTGTCAATTCGACGGGAATCCTGACCCTGTTGCTAAAGCTTGGGATGAAAGTGGACGTTCAGGTCTCCACTCGAGGCGAGGCTTGACTCCACTTTGGAGCCTCCAGAGGAACCCCACGATCCATATCAGCACTGGAGAGGAAACCTCAGGTTCCCGCTTCGGCTGGTGACGAGGACTTAAGAGCCAGCCCAGACTTCACAGGAATCCTGAGAGGACACTTGCAACTTGCGTGGAGATTGGCCTTTCCTGAGGCCACAGGGCCGTTCCCAGAAGTCCCCATATTAACTCGAGAGGAACTTGCCCCAACTCGAGAAAAAACAGGAGGTTCTCCCCTGCAGGCTAGATGAGGCCCTCGTCCTCCACCCTTCCCCTCTTGAACTTCGAAGGTGTCATTCACACCCTTGCAGTGACTCAAGAAGAACCCGGAAATACCCAGCTCCATTTTAGAGGAACACCGAGGGTCCCGCCATCACTCAAGTGGAGTCCCGTTTCCCCCTCCTCCACTCGAGATGAGGGTTCTGTCCCTGCTTCATCGGTAAAGGATTCCCGGCATTCCCGTCGCAACTCAAGATGAGGTGCTTTTCACAGAAACTTTGAGAGAAACTCCAGGGGACGTGCCACCATTCCAAAAGATCCCTAAATGTCTCAGTCCTCTCCAGAGGAACCTGATTTCCAGGCATTGCCTCGACTGTCACCCCGAGGAGGGGCTCACCCCATGGTGGCACAAGTTTATGCCCTGTGGAAAAGCCTCGAGTGAAAGCCACAGACCCCTGTGGCAACTCAACTGGAAGGCTGACCTTGCTGCTACAGCTTGGGAAGAAAGCGGTTGTGCAAGTCTCCACTCGAGACGAGGACTGACTCCCCTGTGGAGCCTCCAGAGGAATAAAACGATCCATGTAAGCCATGGAGAGGAAATCTCAGGCTTTAGACAAGGACTTAGGAGCCAGCCTTGAATGTGCAGGAATCCCTCAAGGCCCCTCGCAACTCACGTGGAGACTGGTCTTTCCTGAGGCCACAGGGGCGGGTCCCTGAGGACTCCGTCCTAACTCCAGTGGTACCTGGCACAATTCGAGAAAAAACAGGAGGTTCACCCTTCCCGGCGAGATGAGTTCCTTGTCCACTGCAACATCTCGTGGGAAGTCACCCCTTCCCTTTTGAACCTCGAAGAGGTCCTTCACACCCTTACAGTGACTGAAGAAGTACCCCGACATACACTTCTGCACTTGAGAAGAACACCAAGGGTCCTGCCACAACTCAAGCCTAGCCCCTTTTCCCCGTCCGCCGCTGGAGATGAGCATTCTTTTCTCTCCTTCGGGGAAGGATTCCTGGCGTTTCCATTTCATCTCAAGAGGAGGCGCTCTCCACAGGAGAGTCAAGAGGAACTCCAGGGGTCGTGCCATTATTCCAAAAGACCCTCAGATGTCTCAGTCCATTCCAGATAAACCTACTTTCCCTGCACTTCCCCGAAAGTCACACTGAGTATGGACTCACACCATGGTGGCACGTGTTTCAATCCTGTCGGAAAGCCTCGAGGGAAAGCAAGAGACCCCTGTGTCAACTCGATGAGAAGCCTCACACTGCTGCTACATGTCGGGAGGAAAGCAGTGTTGCATGTCTCCACACGAAACGAGGCCTGATAACCTGTGGAGCCTCCAGAGGAACCCCACGATCCATGGCAGCACTGGAGAAAAAACCTGTGGCTCCAGACGAGGACTTAGGAGCCGGCCATGACTGCACAGGAATCATGAGAGGCCCCTCAAACTCCAGTGGAGCCTGGCCTTTCCTGGGGCCACAAGGGAGGGTTATTGAGGTCCTAGACATAACTCAAGAGGAACCTGCTGCAACTTGAGAAGAACCAGGAAGTTCTCCCCTCTAGGCGAGATGAGGCCCTTGTTCGCTGCATTGTCTCAAGGGAAGTCACCCCTTCCCTCTTGAACCTCGAAGGGGTCNTTGGGAGGAAAGCAGATGTGCAAGTCTCCACTTGAGACGAGGCCTGAGTCTCCTGTGGAGCCTTCAGAGGAACAACATGATCCATGTCAACAATGGAGAGGAAACCTTATGCTCCAGAGGAGAACTTAGGAGCCGGCTGTGACTGCACAGGAATCCTAAGAGGCCCCTCGTAACTGGCGTGGATACTGGCCTTTCCTGAGGCGACAGAGGCGGGTCCAGAGTTCCCTGTCATAACTCGAGCCGCAACTCTAGAAAAACCAAAAGGTTCTCCCCTCCAGGCTAGATGAGGCCCTTGTCTGCCGTGGAGTCTCTGGGGAAGTCACCCCTTCCCTCTTGAACCTCGAAGAGATCCTTTACACTTTTGCATCTACTCAAAAGGCACCCAGACATACCCTTCTCCATGCGAGAGGAACACCAAGGGTCCCGCCACAGCTCAAGCAGAGCCAAGTTTCCCTCTCCTCTGCTGGAGATGAGGGTTATTTCCCTGCTTTGTCGGGGAAGGATTCCAGTCCTTCCCATCACATCTCAAGTGGAGGTGCTCTCCATTGCAAAGTCGAGAGGAACTCCTGGGTTCGTGCCACCATTCCAAAAGACCCCTAAATGTCTCAGTCCACTCCAGAGGAAACTGATTTCCCTGCAATGCCTCGTCTTTCAACCAAGTATGGACTCACACCACAGTGGCACATGTTTCAGCCATGTGGGAAAGCCTCGAGGGAAAGCCACATACCCCTGTGTCAACTCAAGGGGAAGTCTGACCCTGCTGCTATGGCTCGGGAGGAAAGCGGACGTGCATGTCTCCACTCGAGACGAGCCTGACTCCCCTGTCAAGCCTCCAGTGGAACCCCACGACCAAGTCAGCAGTGGAGAGGAAATCTCAGGTTCCTGCCTAGGCTTCAAACGAGGACTTTGGAGCAGCCCCGACTGCTCAGGAATCCCGAAATGCCCCTCACAACTCGCCTGGAGACTGGCCTTTCCTGAGGCCACAGGGGAGGTTCCCTGAGGTCCCCATCATAATTCGAGAGGAACCTGCTGCAGCTCGAGAAAAACCAGGAGGTTCTCCCCTCCAGGGGAGATGAGGCCCTTGTCCACTGTGGCATCTCGGGGTAACTGACCTCTTCCCTTTTGAACCTCGAAGGGGTTCTTAACACCTTGCAACAACTCAAGAAGTACAACGACATTTTCTTCTCACTCGAGAGAAACACCGAGGGTCCCACCACAACTCAAGAGGAGCCCCAATTCCCCCTCCTCCTCTCTAAATGAGGGTTCCATTACCCTGCTTCGTTGGGGAAAGATTCCCGGCGATCCTGTCACATCTCAAGAGGAGGCGCTCTCAACAGGAAAGTCTAGAGGAACTCGAGGAGTCGTGCCACCATTCCAAAAGACCTTGAAATGTCTCAGTCCACTCCAGATGAATCTGATTTCCCTGAACTACTTTGACTATCACCCCAAGTATGGACTCACACTACCGTGGCACGAGTTTCAGACATGTGGGAAAGCCTCGAGTGAAAGCCAAAGAACCCTGTGTCAATTCGACGGGAATCCTGACCCTGTTGCTAAAGCTTGGGATGAAAGTGGACGTTCAGGTCTCCACTCGAGGCGAGGCTTGACTCCACTTTGGAGCCTCCAGAGGAACCCCACGATCCATATCAGCACTGGAGAGGAAACCTCAGGTTCCCGCTTCGGCTGGTGACGAGGACTTAAGAGCCAGCCCAGACTTCACAGGAATCCTGAGAGGACACTTGCAACTTGCGTGGAGATTGGCCTTTCCTGAGGCCACAGGGCCGTTCCCAGAAGTCCCCATATTAACTCGAGAGGAACTTGCCCCAACTCGAGAAAAAACAGGAGGTTCTCCCCTGCAGGCTAGATGAGGCCCTCGTCCTCCACCCTTCCCCTCTTGAACTTCGAAGGTGTCATTCACACCCTTGCAGTGACTCAAGAAGAACCCGGAAATACCCAGCTCCATTTTAGAGGAACACCGAGGGTCCCGCCATCACTCAAGTGGAGTCCCGTTTCCCCCTCCTCCACTCGAGATGAGGGTTCTGTCCCTGCTTCATCGGTAAAGGATTCCCGGCATTCCCGTCGCAACTCAAGATGAGGTGCTTTTCACAGAAACTTTGAGAGAAACTCCAGGGGACGTGCCACCATTCCAAAAGATCCCTAAATGTCTCAGTCCTCTCCAGAGGAACCTGATTTCCAGGCATTGCCTCGACTGTCACCCCGAGGAGGGGCTCACCCCATGGTGGCACAAGTTTATGCCCTGTGGAAAAGCCTCGAGTGAAAGCCACAGACCCCTGTGGCAACTCAACTGGAAGGCTGACCTTGCTGCTACAGCTTGGGAAGAAAGCGGTTGTGCAAGTCTCCACTCGAGACGAGGACTGACTCCCCTGTGGAGCCTCCAGAGGAATAAAACGATCCATGTAAGCCATGGAGAGGAAATCTCAGGCTTTAGACAAGGACTTAGGAGCCAGCCTTGAATGTGCAGGAATCCCTCAAGGCCCCTCGCAACTCACGTGGAGACTGGTCTTTCCTGAGGCCACAGGGGCGGGTCCCTGAGGACTCCGTCCTAACTCCAGTGGTACCTGGCACAATTCGAGAAAAAACAGGAGGTTCACCCTTCCCGGCGAGATGAGTTCCTTGTCCACTGCAACATCTCGTGGGAAGTCACCCCTTCCCTTTTGAACCTCGAAGAGGTCCTTCACACCCTTACAGTGACTGAAGAAGTACCCCGACATACACTTCTGCACTTGAGAAGAACACCAAGGGTCCTGCCACAACTCAAGCCTAGCCCCTTTTCCCCGTCCGCCGCTGGAGATGAGCATTCTTTTCTCTCCTTCGGGGAAGGATTCCTGGCGTTTCCATTTCATCTCAAGAGGAGGCGCTCTCCACAGGAGAGTCAAGAGGAACTCCAGGGGTCGTGCCATTATTCCAAAAGACCCTCAGATGTCTCAGTCCATTCCAGATAAACCTACTTTCCCTGCACTTCCCCGAAAGTCACACTGAGTATGGACTCACACCATGGTGGCACGTGTTTCAATCCTGTCGGAAAGCCTCGAGGGAAAGCAAGAGACCCCTGTGTCAACTCGATGAGAAGCCTCACACTGCTGCTACATGTCGGGAGGAAAGCAGTGTTGCATGTCTCCACACGAAACGAGGCCTGATAACCTGTGGAGCCTCCAGAGGAACCCCACGATCCATGGCAGCACTGGAGAAAAAACCTGTGGCTCCAGACGAGGACTTAGGAGCCGGCCATGACTGCACAGGAATCATGAGAGGCCCCTCAAACTCCAGTGGAGCCTGGCCTTTCCTGGGGCCACAAGGGAGGGTTATTGAGGTCCTAGACATAACTCAAGAGGAACCTGCTGCAACTTGAGAAGAACCAGGAAGTTCTCCCCTCTAGGCGAGATGAGGCCCTTGTTCGCTGCATTGTCTCAAGGGAAGTCACCCCTTCCCTCTTGAACCTCGAAGGGGTCTTTCATACCCTTGCAGCCACTCAAGAAGTACCCTGGCATACCCTTCTCCACTCGAGAGGAACACCGAGGGTCCTGCCACAACTCAAAAGGAGCCCCGTTTACCCCTCCTCTGCTCAAGATGAGGGTATCTTTCCCTTCTTCTTTGAGGAAGGATTCCGTGTTTCCGTCGCATCTCAAGAGTAGGTGCTCTCCACAGGACAGTCTAAAAGGACTCCAGGGGTCATGCCACTATTCCAAAAGATCCCAAAATGTCTCAGTCCACTCCAGAGGAACCTGATTTCCCTGCACCCCATTGACTGTCACCCCGAGTATGGACTCACAGCACGGTGGCACGTGTTTCAGCCCTGTATGAAAGCCTTGAGGGAAAGCGATAGACCCTTGTGTCAACTCGAGGGTAAGTCTGACCTGCTTCTACAGCTAGGGAGGAAAGCAAACATGCACTTCTTCACTCGAGATGAGGATTGACACCTTGTGTAGTTTCCAGAGGAACAGCACGATCCACGTCAGCAATGGAGAGGAAACCTCAGGCTCCAGTCGAGGACTTAGGAGCTGGCCTTGACTGCACAGGAATCCCGAGAGACCCCATCGCAACTCGCGTGGAGACTGGCCTTTCTTGAAGCCACAGGGGCACGTCCCTGAGGTCCCCATCATAACTTGAGAGGAACCTTCAGCAACTCGAGAAAACCAGGAAGTTCTCCAGTCCAGGCGAGATGAGGTCCTTGACAGCTGCAGAATCTCAGTGAAGTCACCCCTTAACTTTTGAACCTCGAAGAGTCCTTCTCATCCTTGCAGCGACTCAAGAAGTACCCCGACATGCCATTCTCCACTCGAGAGGAATACCGAGGGTCCTGCCACAACTCAAGAGGAGCCCCGTTTCCCCCTCCTCTGCTGGAGATGAGGGTTCTATTCGCTGCTTCGTTGGGGAAGGATTTTCTGCATTCCCGTTGCAAATCAAGAGGAGACGCTCTCTACAGGAGAATCAAGCAGAACTCCAGGTGTCCTGCCACCATTCTGAGAGACCCTGAAATTTCTCAGTCCACTTCAGATGAACCTATTTGCCCTGCACTGCCTCGAATGTCACCTCGAGTATCGGCTCACACCACGGTGGCACGTGTGACAGCCCTGTGGGAAAGCCTCGAGGGAAAGCCACAGACACCTGTGTCAACTCGACAGGAAGCATGATCCTGCTGCTACAGATCGAGAGGAAAGCAGCCATGCACGTCTCCACTTGAGATGAGTTGTGACTCCACTGTGGGGCCTCGAGAGGAACCGCACGTTCCATGTCAGCACTGGAGAGGAAAAAACCTCAGATTCAGATGAGGTATTAGGAGCCGGCCCCGACTGTGCAGGAATCCCGAGAGGCCCCTCGCAACTTGTGTGGAGACTGGCCTTTCCTGAGTCCACAGGGGCGGGTCCCTGAGGTGCCCTTAGTAACTCGAAAGGCACCTGCTGCAACTCGAGAAAGACCAGGAGGTTCTCCCCTCCAGGCGAGATGAGGCCCTTGAATGCTGAGGCATCTCGGTGAAGTCACCCATTGACGCTTGAACCTCTAAGGGGTCATTCATATCCTTACAGCGACTCAAGAAGTGTCCCGACATAACCTTTTCCACTTGAAGGGAACACCAAGGCTCCCAGCACCACTCAAGAGGAGCCCAGTTTCCCCCTCCTCCACTCGAGATGACGGTTCCATTCCCTGCTTCGTTGGGGAAGGCTTCCCTGTGTTCCCATCGCATCTCAAGAGGAGGTGCTCTCCACAGGAGAATCAAGCAGAACCCCAGGGGTCATGCCACCATTGTGAAACACCCTGAGATTTCTCAGACCACTTCAGATGAACCTAGTTGTCCTGCACTGCCTCGAGTGTCACTGCGAGTATTGGCTCAGACTGCAGTGGTACGTGTGACAGCCCTGTGGGAAAGTCTTGATGGACCCCTGTGTCAACTCGATGGGAAGCCTGACCCTGCTGCTACAGCTCGAGAGGAAAGCGGCAGTGCATGTCTCCACTGGAGATGAGGCCTGACTCCCCTGTGGAACCTCCACAGTAACCACACGTTTCCTGTCAGCACTGGAGAGGAAACCTCAGCCTCCAGAGGAAGACTTAGGAGCCGGCCCCAACTGCACAGGAATCCCGAGAGGCCGTTAGTCACTTGCGTGGGGACGGGCCTTTCCTGAGGCCACAGGGAAGGGTCCCAGAGGTCCCCATCAAAACTCAAGAGGAATCTCCCACAACTCGAGTAAAACCAGGAGTTTCTCCCCTCCAGGCGAGATGAGGCGCTTGTCCACTGCTGCCTCTCCGGGGAAGTCAGCCCCTCCCTCTTGAACCTCGAAGGGGTCCTTCACACCCTTTCAGCGACTCAAGAAGTACCCCAAAATTCCCTTCTCCACTAGAGAGGAACACCGAGGGTCCCACCACAACTCAAGCAGAGCCCCGTTTATACCCTCCTGCTCTCGACATCAGGGTTCCTTTCCCAGCTTCTTCAGGGAAGGATTCCCAGCGTTTCCATCGCATCTCAAGAGGAGGCGCTCTCCACAGGAAAANACCGAGGGTCCCACCACAACTCAAGCAGAGCCCCGTTTATACCCTCCTGCTCTCGACATCAGGGTTCCTTTCCCAGCTTCTTCAGGGAAGGATTCCCAGCGTTTCCATCGCATCTCAAGAGGAGGCGCTCTCCACAGGAAAATCGAGAGGTCCTCCAGGCATCGTGCCAACATTCCAAAAGAGCCCCAAATGTCTCAGACCACTCCAGAGGAACCTGATTTCCTGCACTGCCCAAATGTCACACTGAGTATGGACTCACAGCATGGTGGCAGGTGTTTCATCCCTGTTGGAACGTCCAGAGTGAAAGACACAGCCCCCTGTGTCATCTCGATGGGAAGCCTGACCCTACTGCTGCAGGTCGGAAGGAAAGCGGACGTGCACGTCTCCATACGAAACGAGGCCTGATTCCCCTGTGGAGCCTCCAGAGGAACCCCATGATACATGGCAGAACTGTGAGAAGAAACCTCAGGCTCCAGACAAGGACTTAGGACCTGGCCCAGATTTCACAGGAATCTCAAGAGACCCCTCGCAACTCGANCCAGAGGAACCCCATGATACATGGCAGAACTGTGAGAAGAAACCTCAGGCTCCAGACAAGGACTTAGGACCTGGCCCAGATTTCACAGGAATCTCAAGAGACCCCTCGCAACTCGAGTGGAGCCTTACCTTTCCCGAGGCCACAGAGATGGGTCCCTGAAATCCCTGTCAAATCCCAAGAGGATCCTTTCAAAACTTGAGAAGAACCAGGAGGTTATTCCCTCCATGAGTGATGATGCCCTAGTCTGCTGTGCCGTCTCGGGGGAGTCACCCCTTCCCACTTTAACCTTGAAGGGGTCGTTCACACACTTGCAGCGACTCAATAAGTACCCCGGAATACCCACCTACACTCGGGGAACACCGAGGGTCTGCCACAACTCACGAGGAACCCCACTTCCCCCTCCTCCATTCGAGATGAGGGTTCCTTTCCCTGCTTCATCAGGGAAGGATTCCCGGCATTCCCTTCACATCTCAAGAGGCGGCGTGCTCAACAGAAAAGTCGGGAGGAACTACAGGGATCACGCCACCATTCCAAAAGACCCCCAAATATTTCAGTACACTCCAGAGGAACCTGATTTCCCTGCACTGTGTCGAATGTCTCTCTGACTATGGACTCACACAATGGTGGCACCTGTTTTAGCCCTGTGGGAAAGCCTAGAAGGAAAGCCACAGACCCCTGTGTCAACTTGACTGGAAGACCGAACCTGATGCTACAGCTCTGGAGGAAAACGGACGTGCACATCTCCACTTGAGACGAGGCCTGACTCCCCTGTGGAGCCTCCAGAGGAACACCACAATCCATGTCAGCACTGGAGAGGAAAACTCAGGTTCCGGTCTCAGCTCAAGACGAGGACTAAGGAGCCGGACCCAACTGTGCAGGAATCATGAGAGGCCCCTCACAACTCGCATGGAGACTGGCCTTTCCTGAGGCCACAGGGGCGGGTCCCTGAGGTAACCATCGTATCTCGCGAAGAACCTGCTGCAACTCGAGAAAAACAATGAGGTTATCCCCTCCAGGTGAGATGAGGCCCTTGTCTGCTGCGGCTTCTCAGGGGAAGTCACCCCTTCCCTCTTGAACCTTGAAGAGGTCCTTCACACCTTTGCAACGATTCAAGAAGTACCCCGACATACCCTTCTCCACTCGAGAGGAACACCGAGGATCCTGCCACAACTCAAGAGGAACCCCGTTTTCCCCTCCTCTGCTCGAGATGAGGGTTCCTTTCCCTGCTTCCTCGGGGAAAGATTCCTGGCGTTCCCGTCACATCTCAATAGGAGGCACCCTCCACAGGTGAGTCGAGAGGAACTCCAGGGGTCATGCAACCTTTTTGAAAGACCTCCAGATGTCTCAGTCCACTCCAGATCAACGTGGCTGCCCTGCACCACCTCGACTGTCACCGCAACTATTGGCTCACAGCACGGTGGCAAGTGTCAGAGCCCTGTGGGAAAGCTTTGAGGGAAAGCCACAGCCTCCTGTGTCAATTCGATGGGAAGCCTCACCCTTCTGCTAAAGCTTGGGAGGAAAGTGGACGAGCAGGTCACCACTAGAGACGAGGACTGATTCTCCTGTGGAGCCTCCAGAGAAACCCCACAATGCATGTCAGCACTGGAGAAGAAATCTCAGGCTCCACACGAGGACTTAGGAGCCGGCCCTGACTGCACAGGAATCCCTAGATGCCCCTGACAATTCGCGTGTAGACTAGCCATTCCTGAGGCCATAGGGGCGGGTCCCTGAGAGGGACTGCTGGAGAGGACCTGCTGAAACTTGAGAAAAACCATGAGGTTCTCCCCTCCAGGCGAGATGAACACTTTGTCCACTGCAGCGTCTTGGGGGAAGTCACCCCTTCCCTCTAGAGCCTCGAAGGCGTCCTTCACACCCTTGCACTGACTCAAGAAGTATCTCGACATACCCTTCTCCACTCGACAGGAACACCGAGGGTCCCACCACAACTCAAGAGGAGCCCCATTTCCCAATTCTCCACTCCAGATGAGGTTTCCTTTCCCTTCTTCGTTGGGGAAGGATTCCTGGCATTCCCGTCCCAATCAAGTGGAGGCGCTTTCCAAGGGAAACTCGAGAGGAACTCCATGGTTCGTGCCACCATTCCAAAAGACCCTCAAATGTCTCAATCCATTCCAGAGGAACCTCATTTCCCTGCACTTCCCCAATGACACCCTGAGTATGGACTCACACAACGGTGGCCCATGTTTCAGCCTTGTTGGAAAGCCTTGAAGGAAAGCCACAGACCCCTGTATCAACTCAGCGGGAAGACTCACCCTGCTGCTACAGCTCCGTAGGAAAGCAGACATGCATGTCTCCATGCAAAACGAGGCCTGATTCCCCTGTGGAACACCACGATCCATTGCAGCACTGGAGTAGAAACCTCTAGCTCCAGAAGACGACTTAGGAGCCAGACACCACTGTGCAGGAATACTGAGAGGCCTCTCGCAACTCGTGTGGAGACTGGCCATGTCTGAGTCTACAGGGGTGGGTCCCTGAGTTGCCTGTCTTATCTAGCGAGGAACCTGCCCCAACTCGAGAAAAACCAGGAGGTTCTACCCTCCAGGCGAGATGAGGCCCATGTCCGCTGCAACGTCTCTAGGGAAGTCACCCCTTCCCTCTTGAGCCTCGAAGGTTCCCTTCACACCTTTGCTGGAACTCAAGAAGTACCCTCAACATACACTTTCCCACTCAAGAGGAACAGGAGGGTCCCCCCACAACTCAAGAGGAGCCCCTTTTCCCCCTCTTCCACTCGAGAGGAGGGTTCCTTTCCCTGTTTCATCATGGTAGGATTCCCAGCATTCCCGTCACATCTCAAGACGAGGAGCTGTCCACAGGAAAGTTGAGAGGAACTCCAGGGGTCGTGCCACCATTCCAAAAGACCTCCAAATATCTCAGTACACTCCGGTGGAACCTGATTTCCCTGCCCCGCCTCGATGGTCACCCAGAGTATGGACACACACCGCGGTGGGACCTGTTTCAACCCTGTGGGGAAGACTCGACGGAACGACACAGACCCCTGTGTCAACTCGACGGGAAACCTGACCCTGCTGCCACCGCTCGGGATGAAAGCAGACGTGCACGTCTCCAATCGAGACGAGGCCTGACACCCTGTGTAGCCTAAAGAGGAACAACACGATCCATCTCAGCACACAAGAAGAAACCTCAGGCTCCAGACGAGGACTTACGAGCCGGCCTTGACTGTGCAGGAATCATGAGAGGCCCCTCTCAATTCGCGTGGAGACTGGCCTTTCCTGAGGCCACAGGGGCACGTCCCTGTGGTCTCCATTGTAACTCGAGAGGAACCTGCCGCAACTCGAGAAAAGCCAGAAGGTTCTTCCCTCCAGGAAAGATGAGGCCCTTGACCGCTGTGGCATCTCTGTGAAGTCACCCCTTGACTCTTAAAGATCACATCCTTGTGGAGACACAAGAAGTGCCCTGACATACACTTCTCCACTAGAGAAGAACACTGAGGGTTCCGCACAACTTAAGAGAAGCCCCGTTTCCCCCATCTCTGCTCGAGATGAGGGTTCCTTTCCCTGCTTTCTCGGGAAAGGATTCCCGGCATTCCTGTCACATCTCAAGAAGAGGCGTTCTCAACAGGAAAGTCGAGAGGCCACCATTCCAAAAGACTCCCAAATGTCTCAGACCACTCCAGAGTACCCTGCACTGCCTCGTCTGTCACCCAAAGTATGGACTCACACCACAGTGGCACGGGTTTCTTCCCTATGGGAAAGTTCGAGAGAAAGCTACAGACTCCTGTGTCAACTCGACTGGAAGACTGATTATGCTGCTACACCTCGGGAGGAAAGCAGAAGTGGACGTCTCCACATGAGACCTGGATTCACTCCCTTGTGGAGCATCCAGCGGCACCCAATATCTATGTCAGCAGTGGAGAGGAAATCTCAGGTTCCGTCCTTGGCACCAGATAACAACTTAGGAGCCATTCCAAACTGGGCAGGAATCCCGAGAGGCCCCTTGCAATTTGCGTGGACACTGGCCTTTCCTCAGGCCACAGGGGTGCATCAGTAACTCGAGAGGAACCTGCCCCAACTTGAGAAAACCAGGAGGTTCTCCCCTCCAGGCGACATGAGGCCCTTGTCCACTGCAGTGTCTCTGGGGAGTCACCCCGTCCCTCTTGAACTTCGAAGGGATCCTTCACACCCTTGCAGTGACTCAAGAAGTACCCCAACATACCCTTCTCCACTCGAGAGGAACACCGAGTGTTCCGCACAAATTAAGAGAAGCTCCATTTCCCCCTCTTCAGCTCGAGATGAGGGTTCCTTTCCCTCCTACATCTGGAAAGGATTCCCGTTGTTCCAATCAAATCTCTAGGAGGCACTTCAACAGGAAAGTCGAGAGGACCGCCAGTGGTCATGCCACCATTCCAAAAGACTCCCAAATGTCTCAGTCCACTCCAGAGTACCTTGATTTCTCTACACTTCCTCGACTGTCACCCCGAGTATGGACTCACACCACGGTGGCACGAGTTTCAGCCCTGTGGGAAAGAATAGAGGGAAAGCAACATACCTCTGTGTCAACTAGATGGGAAGTCTGACCTGGTTGCTAGAGATCTGGAGGAAAGCGGACGTGCACGTCTCCAATTAAGATGAGGCCTGACTCCCCTGTGAAGCCTCCAGTGGGACCCGAAGATCCATGTCAGCACTGGAGAGGAAACCTCAGGTTCTGGCCTTGGCTGCAGATAAGGAATTAGGAGCCATTCCGAACTGGGACGGAATCCTGAGAGGCAACTTGAGTGAAGATTGGCCTTTCCTGAGGCCATGGGGGGGTTGGGTCAATAAGGTCACCATCTTAACTAGAGAGGAACCTATCCCAACTTTAGAAACACCAAGAGGATCACACCTCCAGGCGAGATGAGGCCCTTGTCCACTGCAGTGTCTCGGCGGAAGTCACCCCTTCCATCTTGAACCTTGAAAGGGTCCTTCACACCCTTGCAGTGACTCAAATAGTACCCCGACATACCCATCTCCACTCGAGAGGAACACTGAGGGTTCTGCACAACTTAAGAGAAGCCCCGTTTCCCCCTCCTCAGCTCGATGTGAGGGTTTCTTTCCCTGCTACGTCTAAAAAGGATTCCCGTTGTTCCCATCAAATTTCGAGGAGGCATTTCAACCGGAAAGTCTAGAGGAACTCCAGGTGCTGTGCCACCATTACAAAAGACCCCAAAAGATCTCTATCCACTCTTGAGTACCCTGATTTCCCTGCAATGCCTCGACTGTCACCCCATGTGTGGACTCACACCACGGCGGCACGAGTTTCAGCCCTGTGGGAAAGTCTCGAGGCAAAACTACATACGTCTGTTTAAACTTGATGGGAAGCCTGACCCGGCTGCTACAGCTCTGGAGGAAAGTGGACGGGCATGTCTCCACTCAAGATGAGGCCTGACTCCCCTGTGAAGCCTCCAGTGGGACCCGAAGTTCCATGTCAGCACTTGAAAGGAAACCTCAGGTTTTGGCCTCGGCAGCAGACGAGGACTTAGGAGCCGGCCCCAACTGTACAGGAATCCCTAGAGGCCCCTAGCAATTCGCATAGGACTGGTATTTCCTGATTCCACAGGGGCGGGTGCCTGAGGTCCCCATCGTAAACTGATAGGAACCTTCAGCAACTCGAGATAAACCACGAGGTAATCCCCTCCAGGTGAGGTGAGGCCCTTGCCCGCTGCCCAGTCTCAGGGGAAATCACTCTTTCCATCTTGAACCTTGAAAGGTACTTCACACCCTTGCTGCGACTCAAGAAGTTGCCGGACC
>SJYV01055438.1:0-10204 GCA_006410875.1 Neotragus pygmaeus
GAGAGGCTATGGTGATGGCTCCACCCCCTACGCATGACTCAGCAGTATCGCCTTGCTTCCATGGCTGCCTGGCTTTCCTCCACAGCCATTGCCCACCAAAAACTCCTCCCTCACATCCCCTCAATCTGTCTCTCCACAGTCAACAGCAGCCCTCGCCCTGGGATTGCTCCCTACACTCCAGCTCCCAGCTGCTGCGCCTTCCTGCTGTGCAGGAGACCTGGGTCCCTATCCGGGGTATGCATGGCTGCGGCAAGGACTGTCTGATTCTCATTCCATTTAGGCTGCCACGGATGAGCTGTTTCACTCTTAGCCTTAAATCTTTCTCTTCTGACTCAGACAGTTGTCCCTATGTGGGGATCAGACCCCTGCTTTAGGTTCCCCCACCCGCCAAGGGTAAGTCCAGTTCGTTCTACTAATAGTCCTGTTTTTCTCCCTAGTTCTTTCATCCTACCAAGTTTTGCGTGGGTCTAAATATTCTTTTCCACTGTTCAGGTACTCCTGTCCGCTCTCAGTGGCTGTTCTGCATGCACTGCTGTGTCTGAAGGTGTATTCCTGATGTATCTGCGGAGAGAGATGTACTCAATGTCCATCTACTCCTCTGCCATCTTGTTCTCCCTTCCTCCCATTTTTGAAATTTTCTGCTTTATAGAATCCTTTATAGGTTACTGGCCTCTATCCTCTCTTTATGGGAATGTATTTTAATTCTTTACCTGACTTCAGAGATGATCAGTCCTCAACCAGACAATCTTCTATTGAAAATGGCCATTACCGACCAAGTAGCCAGCTGGTCTGGAGTGGAACCCAGATAGGTCAGACATAAATGGGGGAACTGATCAGCAATCAACCATAGGAGCCTTGTTCTTGACCCAGGTAGCATAAGAGACTCTCCCAGGAGATTGTAAAGTACCTCTGCTTAGGCCCTGCCCCAGAGCAATTACACAGAAGTATTGGGTGACGGTGCCCAGGCATTGGTAGTTTTGTCAAGGCTAGGAAATTAGTACATGATCCAAGGTGAGAAATACCCATGAGGCAACTTAGTGATCCATTTTCATGGGCTGTGGGTGGATTTGAATTTCCCTTCCTGCTACTCCTAGAGGCAGCCAGGCCTTATGTTGAACAGGCTAGGGTTTGAATCCCTGCTTGGTTGTGTATTGACTATGTGATATTGGCTAACTTACTCAACAGCTCTGACATTCCATTCAGTCAATGCTAAAAGAGGCAAAGCAATAGTTCCCGGCAATAAGATTCCACGTGTGTGTGTGTGTGTGTGTGTGTGTGTGTGTGTGTGTGTGCGCGCTCAACCATGTCTGACTCTTTTTGACCTCATGGACTGCAGCCCAATAGGTTCCTCTGTTCATGGAATTTTCCAGGCAAGAATATTGGTGTGAGTTGCTGTTTCCTACTCTAGGGGACATTCCCTACCTAGGGATCAAATCTGCATCTGTTGCATCTCCTGCATTGGCAGGAGTGGACTCATTAACACTGTGCCACCTGAGAAACCCTCCATAAAACCCCGTATATAAAGCATCCAGCACACTCTTCATCTAGTAAACATTCGACTTCCTTCTTTTCCTGTACCTTCCATCCTCACCCTACCTTAGCATTGCAGTAAGAGGTATGGGCGGCTCTGGTTTGGTTTTGTGCTGTTTCTCCTTGATTTGACCATGACCACTGGATCACTCTGGATTTGCAGTCCTGGTCCTTGGATCTGGCGTTCTGATCCTGGCCCCTGAACTTTATATGGCTCTTCTTTCCTGCCTTGCAAGTTAGAGGCGGCCCAGTTTCCAACACCTGTTTTTGTTGCTCAGCTCTAAGCCCCAAAGTGATGGTTTCTAAAAGTAACTGGCCTCATCGTGGCTCCAGCTGAGTTTAGCACTGGGAGGGGGTGGAGCTAATTTTACATTTGTCCTGGACTAACATCTGAGAAAAAGCGAGGCCAGGCAAGTCCAACCTTAGTACCCACCCCTCTTTAGTATCTGGGTTGGAATTTACAGAGAAAAGCTGTGCAGGTGTTGCCACAGGGTTTGTGTCTGCATCCTACCGGGTACCTTATATGGAAACACAATTCAAGAAATCATTTGCCTCAAAATCTGTTTGGATATGAGCCTCAGGGGCTGTGCTGAGTGGGAGTAGCCGCAATGTCAACCTAAGTTTTTGATATGCTAATGCTTGTTCTAAACTAGGATGGATTCTTTTCTGCCTCCCCAGGGACAAGACCAGGCAGGCAGGCAGGCACAGGGCCCCCAGACCTGACAGCTTGCAGAAAAGAGGCTAATTAAGAGAAAAATAGTTACTGATTTATTTGTGTTTTGGAGAAACTGAGAAGGAAATAGGATGAAGCAGTATGGTGATATAAAGCCCTGATTGAGAAAACTAAGGATGATTTGGCAGCTCCTAGAACAGGCCTGGCCCAGAGGAAGCTTTTAATGACTATTTGCTGCATGAGCATAGAGTGAAGGCCTTCTAAGGTAGAGAAAGAGAGACACTTCGGGAATGCCCTGTGAGCAACCTGTGCTTTGGAAGGAAGGGCGACCAGCTTTGAGCAAATTGGGCGTCAAAGGACAGTCTAGGGGATCCACAGCATTAGAAGGAATTTATGGCCTCTGAATCAAGAGGAAAATGGAAGGAGAAATTAACTCTTACAGGATCAGGCCCATAGACTAACAGCAAAGAAGTGCTGAGGTTCCCCAGGGCTAATAAAGAAGATAGAGAAGATTAGTTAAAAGAATAGTCTTTAGAGTGAGTCAAACTGCTTTCCTCATTCCATCACTTAATGCTATATGATGTTATGCAAATTGCTCAACTGCTCTGAGCCACAGTTACCTCATATATTTATGGAACATTCACCAGCAGTGTACTAAGCATCTATTGTGTGACCCAGACAGTTGTATATGTGGTAAATAGACCCATTTCTTGTGCAGATGCATCTAATGATCTGGAAGAAAAGGCAGATGAGAGCACAGAGCAAGACCAAGACAGATGGTGCTGAGTGCTGTGAATAAAGTGAACAGGCTGAAGGGTGGAGGGTCATTTGGAGAGGGATAAGGAAAGCTTCTTGGATTGCAAGGAGATCAGTCTTAAAGGAAATCAACTTGAATATTCATCAGAAGGATTGTCGATGAATCTGAAGCTCCAATACTTTGGCCACCTGATGTGAAGAGCCCACTCATTGGAAATCCAAGACCCTAATGCTGGGAAAGACTGCAGGCAAAAGGAGAAGGGGGCAGCAGAGGATGATATGATCAGATAGCATCACTGAGTCAGTGGGCATGAATTTGAGCAAACCCCAGGAGACAGTGAAAGACAGAGAAGCTTAGTGTGTTATGGTCCATGGGGTTACAAAAACTGAACAACAATCAAGGGAAGCCTCTGAGGAAGAGTCTTGGGACCCAGCTCTCAATGATGGGTGAAGGCAGCCCTGCAGAACACTCTAGGTGGAAGGAAGATCCTGTGCAAAACCCCCCAAATAGCAGAGAGCTTGACAGCACGCAGAGCAGCAAGGAGGCCTGTGTGGATGGGGGACAGTGAGCCAAGAAGAGGCAGACTGAGGTCAGATGAGAGAGAAAAGGAGGACACAGGGCCTTGAGAAGGAGTCTGAACTTTATAAGAGGAAAACTCCCAGCTCCAGAAACATGAGGACAGGCATGAATTGGTTGGCTGGAGGCCTTTTCATTTGCCACGAGATTGTAATAAAACATTGACCTATGCTGTCAATGAAATTTTCTGAAAAGTTGCCTCTAACACCCTGGCACGGTGACCTGTAGACAGGCAAAGTCTTCTTTAAGTTTTCTGTTAATCCATGACCCCTTTGCCCTCTGACCTCCTGCTTATAGCTCCTGTGCTGTCTCTGACTCTACATCGTTTTATCCATGGGGGTTCTGCTAAATAAAATCCAATTCCTATGAGCCCTGGTGATGTGGTGAGGAGTGAGAGGAAGGCTGCTTTGCATTGAACTGTGTTCCCCAAAAAAGATATACTGAGGTCCTAATCCCCATACCTCATTATGAGATCTCTTCTGAGGGTAAGCTTTTTTGGTTTGTTTTTTAAATTTTTATTTTATTTATTTGACTGTGTCAGATCTTAGTTGCGTTACACAGTAATTCATCGTGTAGTGTGGGATCTTTCATTGCAGCATATGGGCTGCCTAGCTGTGGGACACCAGCTCCAGAGCACGCAGGCTCAGTGGTTACAATGCACAGGCTTAATTGCCCCATGGCTTGTGGGATCTTCGTATCCCCAACCAGGGATCGAATTCACGTCTCCTGCATTGCAAGGCAGATTCTTAACCACTAGACCACCCGGGAATTCTCTGGAGGTAAATTCTTTTCAGAGGTCATCAAGTTAAAATGAAGTCCTTAAGATGGGCCCTAATCTGACTGGTGTACTCATAAAAAGGACATATTTGGAGGTAGGTCTATACACAGGAAGAATACCTTGTGAAGACAGAAGGCAGAGATCAGGGTAATGCTTCTGTAAGGTAAGGAATACCAAAGATTTCACCGGAAGCTAGGGGAAAGGGGTGGAACAGTCTTCCTGAAGGAACCAACCCGCTGGCACTTTGGTCTCAAACTTTTAGCTTCCAGAACTGTGACATAATGTATTTCTGTTTAAGCCACCCAGCTTGTGGTACTTCGTTATGGCAGCACTGTTGCAGGAAAGAGAACGGGGAGTGAGAGGCTGGTCACGTCCTAGGTCTCAGGTGAGTCCCTGGGGTGGGCACCGAGTGTGGGTCCTTGACTTCGGGCAGGAAAGAATTCAAGAACAAGCCACAGTGAAGTGAAGGGAAGTTTATTTAGGGAGGAACACACTCCATGGACAAGAGTGTGGGCTGTCTTGGAAGGCTAGAAAGGTATTAGGATACGGGATTGTCAGTTTTTGTAGGGGTGAGTAATTTCATAGAATGATGATTAGGAGGCGCATCCCAGCTATTCTGGGGAAGGGGTGGGGACTTCCAGGAGTTGAGCCACCACCCACCTTGAGACCTTTTAGGGGAGGCCTTGGAACTGTCGTGGCCCTGGTGGGTGTGTCATTTATTATATTTGTCTGCGCTGGGTCTCCGTTGCTGCACGCAGCCTTTTTCTAGTTGCGGCAAGTGAGAACTATTCTAGTTGCGGGGCGCAGGCTTCTCATTGCGCTGGCTTCTCTCGCTATGCAGCATGGGCTGTAGCATGAAGGCTCAGTAGTTGTGGCTCATAGACTTAGTTGGCCTGAGGTATGTGGAATCTTCATGGACCAGGGATCAAACCAGTGTCCCCTGCATTGGCAGGTGGATTCTCAACCACCGGACCATCAGGGAAGTCTGACTGTCATTCTTCTAAAGGTTGTGCCCTGCTTCCTTCCTGTCTCAGCACTAGCAAACTAATACAAAGACTTTAAAGGGGGCTTTATAAAACATGATGCTAAAGTCCTGCTTGGGGCTTTCCAGGTGACATTAGTGGTAAAGAACCCTACAAATGCAGGGAACATAAGAGATGCAGGTTTGATCCCTGATCTGGAAAGATCCCCTGGAGGAGGGCATGGCAACCCACTCCAGTATTCTTGCCTGGAGAATCCCATGGACAGAGGAGCCTGGTAGGCTACAGTCCACAAGGTCACACAGAGCTGGACATGACTAAAGTGACTTAGCACAAAATCCTCCTGAAGCATCCCCAGTATGGAGTAGCACAGAGTCTTTGACCTACCTGGTCCCAGCCTCTCTCTTTCTTTCTGGTTCTTTCTCCATCTCCCTTATACCCCGTCTCCTCCCAACTCCACCCCTTCTCCCTCTTTCTTCTCTCATCTCCTCAGAAAAAGAAGATTTCTTACATCATGCATAGCAGTCTTGCTCCCATTGGAAAGAGCTTACTGCATTTTAAAGTAAATTCTTATAGAATTATAAAAAATGTCCACAAATCTTTAAAAGGTAAAACTTGATGGAGCCCAGGCTTCCTGCTGAGACTTCCCTCCTTCCCCTTCGTGGTGGATCCTAGATACTCAGTGTGCTGCCTGTGGCCTTCAGAGCTGCCACTTCCCAATCCTTGAGGCTCTCTGTTCATCCAAAGCAGCTCTTTCCACTTGTACTCCCTTGAGGAAAACATGCTGCAGGTAGTTTTTAAAATGTGGAGAACTGATAAAAGATTACGGTATCTTTCCATTGCTCTTTTTCAGCTCCTGACTTCCATGAAAGCAGAAAATTCCTCTGGATTTTTGTCTTCTTCTCTTATTCCTGAGTGTGGAATAGACTTCAACATGTCTAGAAGGGCGTGATGACCCTTCCCCATAAAGCATTGGTTCTGTGAGGTGATCAGAGCAGAAAAATGAGTGCCCCATCAGTCAGTTCATTTCAGTTCAGTTCAGTCACTCAGTCATGTCTGACTGTTTGTGACCACATAGTCTGCAGCACTCCAGGCTTCCCTGTCCATCACCAATTCCTGGAGCTTACTCAAACTCATAGTCCATCAAGTCAGTGATGCCATCCAACCATCTCATCCTCTGTTGTCCCCTCCTCTTCCCGCCTTCAATCTTTCCCAACATCAGGGTCTTTTCAAATGAGTCAGTGCTTCGCACCAGGTGGCCAAACTACTGGAGTTTCAACTTCAACATCAGTCCTTCCAATGAATATTCAGGACTAACTTCCTTTAGGATTGACAGGTTGGATCTCCTTGTAGTCCAAGGGACTCTCAAGAGTCTTCTCCAACACCACGGTTCAAAAGCATCAATTCTTCGGTGCTCAGCCTTCTTTATGGTCCAACTCTCACATCCATACATGACTGCTGGAAAAACCATAGCTTTGATTAGATGGACCTTTGTTGGCAAAGTAATGTCTCTGCTTTTTAATATGCTGTCTAGGTTGTTCATAGCTTTTCTTCCAAGGAGCAAGCGTCTTTTAACTTCATGGCTGCAGTCATCATCTGCAGTGATTTTGAAACTCCCCAAAATAAAATCTGTCACTGTTTTCATTGTTTATCCATCTATTTGCCATGAAGTGATGGGACAGGATGCCGTGATTTTAGTTTTCTGAATGTTGAGTTTTAAGCCAACTTTTTCACTCTCCTCTTTCACCCTTATCAAGAGGTTCTTTTGTTCCTCTTTGCTTTCTGCCATAAGGGTGGTGTCATCTGCATATCTGAGGTTATTGATATTTCTCCCAGCAATCTTGATTCCAACTTGTGCTTACTCCAGCCCAACATTTCTCATGATGTATTCTGCATATAAGTTAAATAAGGAGGGTGGCAATATACAACCTTGACATACTCCTTTTCCTATTTGGAACAAGTTTGTTGTTTCAGGTCTGGTTCTAACTGTTGCTTCTTGACCTGTATACAGATTTCTCAGGAGGCAAGTAAGGTCATCTGGTATTCCCATCTCTTGAAGCATTTCCAGTTTGTTGTGATCCACACAGTCAAAAGTTTTGGCATAGTCAATAAAGCAGAAGTAGATGTTTTTCTGGAACTCTCTTGCTTTTTCGATGATGCAGTGGATGTCAGCAATTTGATCTCTGGTTCCTCTGCCTTTTCTAAATCCAGCTTGACCCATGGGTTGAGTTAAATTTGACACAGAACGAGACCTTGAGAGTTAGCATACAAGGTGAAAATTGCATTGAATTCAAAATAGCATAGGAAATCTCTTATAAAGCTATCAATTTTGGAGACTGAAGTGCTATTTTTCAGTAAGTCCAACACAACATCTGCATCCTATACAGAAGTAAATTCCCATTTCTTCAGTTGAGGTAGCTGGCTTTTAGACAAACAAGCGTTTTACTATCTCTTTTTATCTAGAATCACATTAAGGATGGCAAGTATCTATCTGAAACTGAAGCTGGCAAAGGCAGCCTGAGATTCATGTCGCCCATTCTTTCTGGAGCACATTTATTATATAGAATTGTTTATTAAGTAGAATTGCCCACAATATTTAAATGGTTCTCTCTCTTGAACCTCAAGTTCATAGAATTTTATTTGCTTTATAATGAGCTGTTACCGTATAATAATTCAAATTTTTCATCATCTTAAAACCTATTCAGAATTTGTCTTTAGGTGGAAACTACCTTTTAGTGGAATTTTTTTTAAAAGGCTGGTTGGGAGGAGGGGGGACTGGCTTTACTTTCAGTGGAGTCAGCTGTATCAGCCTGATTTGCAAGAGACCAAACCTCCTATTGACAAACAAGCAAGCAAGCCAACACACAGCAGAAGGGCTAGACTTTAAAAGGGGCTGAAGGCATTAGAATGTTTCCATGAAAGCCAGGATTCGAGGGGCCAAAGTCTCTGAGTGAAGAGGAAATTCTCATTGAGGTGAACCTGATATTCTATCCTGCTTTTCTCCTCAAAGGATTTGTCAGTTCATAGTCAGTTTAGGATGAGAGAATGAGAAGCTAAGCAGAAGGCAAAGCTTAGTAGAGCTTTGGGCACAAATTGGAGTCCAGGACCACCAGGGGAGTCAGGAATAGAGGGATCAACAGAGAAAGGAGCGCAGCCAAGTGATCTGACGATCTGAGACGCTTTTCTCCTCCAAGCACCCCTCTGTTCATAAACTGCATGTTGTCATGCTGGTCAGCCAAGCCAAAAGCTCAGATAAGAGGCTGAGAACTGAGACTTCAGCCACTTAAGCATGGTAAGGAGAGGGGACCTGGGAATCTCAGCTTTCCATTTGTTATTTTGAAAGCTGTACCCCCCAAATTAGGGCAAATATGAAAGATGCTCAGTGTTACAAAAACTGAAATGCAGCCTGAAATCAGTTCGCTTCCCATTTGGACTGCTTTGGAGAAGTAATTTGGGCTGTAAATTCACATTAGGTGGCTATAGCCCACTGAGCTGTTTGCGAAAATAAGCAGAGGCTGCAAGGCAGGCAGCCTTTGTAGGAATTCTAAAACAGCTGTGATATGAAAGAAATTTGGGAGTTGGACCTGGCTGACTGGCCTTGGTGATGAAGATGACAGAGGAGTTAAGGATGACACCTAGGTTTCTAACTTGGGCAGTTGGACTAATTTTCTCATGACAGATAATGTTACTCAATGCTTTGTTTATCCACCTCTACAGTGAAAGTATCTTAGATCAAGAAATCCCAAACCACAAAAATATTAAATACTGGCTACTTGTCAGAAACCTCCATCATCCCATTCATTCCTAACAAGCTCTTATCATTAAGACTTTTCAGGAGATTGTACTTGGATTTAGCTATGGTTGTTCCAGTAGTCATATACAGATGTGAAAGTTGGACCATAAAGAAGGCTGAGTGCCAAAGAATTGATGTCTTTGAACTACTATGATGCTAGAGAAGACTCTTGAGAGTCCCTTGCACTGCAAGGAGATCCACCCAGTCAATCCTAAAGGAAATCAGTCTGAATATTCATTGGAAGGACTGATGCTGAAGCTGAAACTCCAAGACTTTGGCCACCTGATGTGAAGAACTGCTGTTTTGAAAAGACCTTGATGCTGGGACAGATTGAAGGCAGGAGGAGAAGGGGACGATAGAGGATGAAAGGGTTGGATGGCATCACTGACTCGATGGACATGAGTTTGGGCAAGCTCTGGGAGCTGGCAGTAGACAGGGAAGCCTGGTGTGCTGCAGTCCATGGGGTTGTAAAGAGTCAGACATGACTGAGCAACTGAACAACAATAAAGCTGCCCCATAAGAGATGGATTAATTGGTATTTTCAGGTCCTCTTACACTGGGAGCCTTAGGTGTTGAGTAGATGAAAACTGACCTAGTGGTTAAGTGGGCTGAGCCCTGGGAAATCCTGGGATGTGAGGTTGGTTTTCAGCCTCCTTCCCTCTGTGGGTCTCGTCCTGGGAGACTGAGAAACAGGAGCTCTGCCCAGCCATTTAGTGCTTCTGCTGAGAAGCCAAACGTGCCACGAGAACCAATTAGTGTCAGCTGGGCGTGCAGGCGCTGTTCCCAGGACAGTGATCCTGAACAGTGCTCATCAGTGTGGAGGTGGATAGGGAACTCATTACATTGGAGCTTCCATCCCATTTCTCTTCCTCCAGAAAATGAACCCGGAAATGCTCTATTGCAGCAGTCTCCAAGCTTTTTGGCACCAGAGACTGATTTCATGGAAGACAATTTTTCCATAGCCGGGGGGTTGAGGGGATGGTCTGGGGATGATTCAAGTGCATTACACTTATTGTGCAGTTCATTTCTAATCTAATGCTGCCGCTGGTCTGACAGGAGGCACTGGTCCTCAGCCCAGAGGCTGGGGACCTCTGCTCTTGAAATCCCTCTCGGAAAA